>JAMPIV010018347.1:460000-866508 GCA_024509875.1 Oreohelix idahoensis | reverse complement strand
AGCCTCAGCCTCAAACTGTAACTTCTTAATTTCCCTTTCAGCCTCTAACCTTCTTTCGGCTTCAAACCTTCTTTCTTCGCGTTCAATAAATTTGTCACATTCCGTCGTGACATAGGCAACCATAACTTGCCCATCTAATCCTAACTCTTTTGCAGTCTGTACAGCAGCAGATCGAAACTTGGCCAGGTCCGCCATTGTCTATCAGGTAAATTTCTACAATGTCTAACCAACAATTCAAATTCTAAATATATATAATGGACAACACAGGCACCGTGAGCTCAACCTTATTTAATTCCACCCAAGGATACCTTTTAATTCTTATATTCCCTGAAGTGAATTACCCCCAATATTTTTAATAGGAAAGATTCAAAATCCCGGACGAGCGAGACCCCAATATATGTGGTGAAGTGGGATGTTATAAATATTTATAGGGGACTTAGTGTACTGACTGAGATCAGCTGTGAAGGTATATATATCTATTAAGAGTAGTGTATTATAGATAACCTTACTTGCTACCACATATCTATATATCTCAGTCAGAATTATTCTGGAATAGTGTGATGACTACGTTATGTGTCTAGGGTATGTGTATGATGAAGTGTAAGTCACAACAACAGACAGATAAACAATTTAATTTAATCCACTACACTTGACAACACTGTGACACTCACATACATATAACACTCTATGAGAATATCTTAAAGGAGGCACTGATAACTTTTCAAATAACAATCTGTATTAATTGCTATCATAAAGGTATATGTGTCCTGATTCAAACACAAAGGAACCAGGAATCACAATCAATTTTAATTACAAGTATATGTACAGACTTTATCAATATGAATATCGTAGTGACATATATTATTAAAAATATCCTATGTGTGTCAGTTGTGTAGTAGTAATATGAGGTAATACTGGTTTTGTTTTGTTCAAGCTCTGTTGGTATTTGTCATCATGACTTCAATAGTTTGTCTTTAGGGACTAGTATTGGAGATGTTCTCAGTTCCTGATATTAAGACAATTAAATTCCCCTCTGAATATTATTTTTACAAAGTCATTTCAAGATGAGGGGACATAATGTTGAGCTCAGCTGGCCAACTCTGCTTATCTTGCGTGATGGCGGCAGGAGAAGACTCCTCTGCTCGAATTCTCCTCCGGGCTCTGGAGACACCTCACTGATAGCTAAAAGGACCAAGGAGTATGCTGTCCTACACTGGATTCAGCACAGCTCTGACCAGGTGCTGCTCAGTACCATCAAGACCACGGTCCCTGAAATCAAGAAGGATGTACCTTCTACTTCATAACTAACTTATACTCTCTTTTACACTGATCACAATACAGCACAAACATTGAGTTCAGAGCGTTAGGCCAACTATCAGCTTCATCTGAAATACTTTATACCAGTATTTACCTCCTTAATGGTTACTACGCCTCTGCAATTCCAGCATTATTTCTTTCTAGTCAATCATCTAGGTGTCAGTGTACTATTTGGCCATTCCATGCCGTTTGACTTTCCTCCGACACCCTCTGTTCAGGCTGGAGCATTATAGGCTTTATCTCCTGTTTGCCACTGAACTACACATATATATACAGGCATAAATTAACAATTTACATTCAATTTTCATTAAAAGATACTGAATGGTTCAAGCTTACCACAATTTCATGGAAATAAACACAGATACGTTGATTAGCAATGAATTCTGGCACATTTACTGGCACAAATTCCCATCTGCTTATGTTCCAGGCTTTTATTTAACACAAATATGAGCTGGCTTCAACGCACTGTTGCTTTATCAAGATCATTTAAACAAGTGGTCTCGAACTAACGCTCCCAAGGGAGTATATCAGCGAGTCTAGCCAATGAGGCCACGTTTCGACAAGTGTTTGAAAAAATGTTACCTTTCCCCGTTTCCCCTAACAACGAAAGATAGTATTTATAGTCCGACCAATCGTGGTTAGGCTTTCATTTGTTGCGCTCCAATCAATTGGGAGTTTACATGGTAGGCTATTTATGTAACGTAAGGTTTTTTCAAACACGTTATAAAAAAAAATTTTATGAGCAGAAATGATTCCATGCTGTCAGGCATCCTCACTATTTTATTTTGGGTATAATTTATTAATTCCTGGACTATTTGCGTAACGTTTTACATATTATTTGTCAGCAAGCCCTAAGGAACCCAAATATACCAATTTGAAAGAGCTACGTGGCTGCGTTCAAAATATGTATTTTCTACCTCCTGTTTCGAAGATGTGCTGTCTGGGTACTGTTATGTTTTCAACCGTAAACCCATCTAATGTTGTCTTTCCTAATAAGAGATTTCAGGATTTATAAACCTAACTCTGGGAAAGGGTAGTGTATTTTATCACTGTCCGTCTGAAAAAAAATTAGTGCATGTAGACTTACACGCGTGATGGCAGCATTTGTGTATCGCGCGACGCGTGTTGCATGCGTTCCTGATTTTCAGCCCTCCCCTCTCTCTTTATCCTTTTGTCCATCTGTTCGTTCGTTTTGGTAACGCAGTGTAGAAAAAGACATGAATGGAATTTAAAATTTAGGTCAACTTGCATATTTCAAGGTTTTTCTTAGAAATACAGCACACGTTTCATTGAAGAAAGCGGGTATAATACAGTAAGCTTTTACTATCAACGTGAAAGCGTTACAATTTGCAGACGAAGCAGAAAACAAGGGGGATTTCGAGTACAGTCATTGTGACAGCACTGTTCTTTACCATTCTTCTTCCTTTATTTATTATATGTATTTATTAGGCTTTATATTTACTTGATAATTTATATATGTGGATTAGAATATTCCACGACACAGCCAATGACAGACAGAAGAGACTGCAGGGCTCAACAACATGCCGAAAAATTCAAAAGACTAACAGACCACCCAATGTGCCATAGAATAAATGCTCTTAGAAGGCAAAGACTCAAACGAAGTAATTTTGTAGAATCAACCAAACCACAAATGAGAGCAGTATCCATAGATGAAATATCCACTGTTAAACCCATCTACACTGCACACAAGCTTCCAGTTTGGAAACAAAATCGTTTCCCTAAAATGATAGAAAACATTCCTGGAATTGAAAGTAAAAAGAGCCAAACTGCAACAGATAGAAAATCCATAGCGACAAAATACATAGAGAAACATTATCCACGCAACACCTGGACCCATGCATACACAGATGGATCAGCAACAAATGCAACAGAAAATGGAGGTGGGGGTGTCTTTCTGACCTTAAGCACTGGTGCAGAAAAAAGGCTGTCAGTGGCGACAGGACGATTCTCCAGCAACTTCAGAGCAGAGGCAGAGGCCTAAAGAGTTTTATCAGAATCAGTTACAGAAACAAATGGAATGTAGAACATCCAGGGCACACACAGAATGATGCTTACTACCAGCTCCACAGAAGAGAACAAGTGGTAATCTTCAGACTCCGCACTGGCCACAACAGATTGAGATACCATCTATTCAACAAGCTAAAGATAGGAACTACCGATCAGTGTAACTGTGGCACTGATAAAATGACTGCTGAACATCTGCTTCAAAGTTGCCCCTTATATGTGGTACAGAGAAAGTGCATATGGCCGACGCCAGCTCCTTTCGTGGAAAAGCTTTACGGGGATTCAAATAGCCTCAAACTGACTACTGCTTTCTTTGAGAACATTCAAGTGGACGTCTGAGAGTGTACGAAGAAGAAGAAGAATTTATAGTGTGTAAACAAATTTTATGAAATTTTTCTAATTTCGTCTAAAAATATATGGTTTGAAATTATTATTTCAGTGTTGTCACGAAGTGGTTTTAATTTTATAGAGTGTGCCTGAATGAAAGCAAGACCCTAGTATGAGAAAGTCTGAGAAGATAGAATTTAGATGGAAAATGACATGCCTGTGGACAGGTGAGACTATTGGCTCAAGAGATAGACCCAGGATTTGAATCTCCCCCTGCCGCTTCGTGACTAAAAAAAATGGCTATAGTCTCCCCACCTCTGACTGCCTTGAAACACAAGGAGATAAGGTGTATAATTACGACCACAAACACCACTATACAGACAACATAGAGTAAGTATAGTAAAGAATAGAAGCTGATCCAGTAAATAATATATGTATATATTTATTTACATACAAGAAAAAACGTACAATGGCATATTACGTCATCAAGTCAGTCGATAGCGTGCACTGTTGCACGGCCTGGAAAACAAGTAACAATTAAATTGAGAGACATGAGAGACAAAAAAAAAACCCAAATCACATTCGCTCTTTCTGTCACCCTGCTGAGGAACAATAAAAATGGTTAGTGATTTAAACCAATTCTAATTTGGTGGGGCTGTCAACTTTTAGCCTCCACTCTCTAACACTAATAAATTTCTACTGTCTTAGTCCTGGTGACTTCTTCCTCAACGAACGGCTACACAGCTTTCTACTAGTTAGGCGATAGGCGCCTATAACTACACCACAAGAAATGCTAAAAATAATAGACTTGGTTTTTCGAACGCAGACTCAGTGTCTATCCGTCAAATGGATACTGAACAGACCCTACTGGTCCTGTCTATTTTCTCCCTCCTTCTCTATCTTTCTCTCTTGATCTCAGTGTCTCTCTAACACTCGAGGGCTGATGATGCGGCGTCTCCGTTACTCTCTTCTCTTGATTTCTATCAGGACCTAGGTATGGTAACCCTGTCACCTGTTCCTGATTCTGGTGATGACGATGTTCGGATATCAAGCATGAGGGACTTGATTAACTGTAGACAAATCTTCTCTGCTGCTGAATAGCTTCCCTCTTTTAACCCGCTCCGGAGTTAGAGGAAAAAACCACAGCCTTGATTTCAGGCTGTACAAAAATGAAACCAGTCTCCCGGCCACCTGCCGTTGCTAGAGACTACAATAGCGATGCTCTCGGCTGTATGATAAATAAACCTCGGTCCAGCTGAAGCATAGGGACTTCCCTGCCAGAGACCATAGGGAAATTTTCTTTTGCTCCTGACGATACTCGAGTACTCTGACCCTGAGATATGTCTTTTGCCGTGGATAATTTTATTTGACAAAATTATGCTCCCCACTGTTTCGCCGAGACTCGCTGAAATTAAAAGAAACAGCGACTCATGTACACCCACTCTAAAATCGCTTATCTCTAACATATACGATACATAAAATAATTCTATACACGTGTCTCGTCAATCTCACTCCTTCTTCTATTCCCCTTCTCTCGTTCTTCACATCATACATGAAATACTATTATCCCACGTGGCACTAAAATCACACTTATCCTCCCCTTCTCTCGTTCTTCTCACAATACATAAAATACCACTATCCCACGTGGCCTCTTCATCCCCCTCCTTCTACTAAAATCTGCCAGGTAAAATAAACAATAGCCCAGACCCGTCTGACATGTTACATGGCCGTTACGCATGGCCGATCACGTGTTCAAACTTGACAAACATAGGGAAATCATTTTACCCATTAACACAGGAGTTTCCCCGGCTTACTCCTATTTAAATTAAATCTCGCTATAGGAATAGTTTCCTCCCCTAAGCAGTATAATTCATTTACAACGTAAATCTGAACCCTCTGACAATATTTCTCACATTTTTAAGGCTCAGAAAAATTAATGAACACACCAGGGATTTCCCCATAAATTTACATTAGAAAATATACAGGAATAAATGGTGGTTTTACATAACATCCTACAAATATGGCACACGTGTTTCTCATAACTTCACGCTCTCCGATCTACTGCCAAAATCATAGAAAGAATAAGCACACTGTTGCATTTACGTCGTTCTTCAAAAAAATGATAATGGATGGCACTATCGTTTATTTTAAAACTGAAAAGTTAATCTTTACCTACGGGCGAATTTCTGAAAAACCCACTAATAAGTAAAACGATGAATAAAATAGTTACATACCGATTATCGTTTGTTTTTCCCACGGTGGAGAACGATAATTACGACGTCCTACGGCCAGGCAATAATTTTTCATAGAGACCGAATCCCCGTTTTCTGTCTCAATATATACAAGAGAAACCGCCCACGCGGATTTCCCTTCCTACGCAAATCGCGGACCAATGGCAGCGCTTTGAAAATCAAAATACCGCGTGTCCGCAAAATTGCGTCACATTACGTGATAACCTCGTGCTACTGACGTGTCATACAGGAGTGCCCGAAAATATCGATTTTCGTAAACAATGGAATCTACGGGAATCGCGAAAAATTCAGAAGAGGGTAAAGCTGATGCTAGAATAAAATAAACCTACCATCATAAAACGAACCCGTTAAATTTATCTACTCAAAAAAAATACCAAACACGATATATATTCAAATGAGAAGAAATAAAATGGTGAAAAAGCGTGCCCGAAAATAGCGATTTCCGTAAAGAATCGGGCCTGTTAAAAGTCAGAATTACAGTGTAGCGTCACAAGTGTTCATTCCAAACAGGTATCGGTATGGTGCGTGTAGTGCGGTATGGTGCGTGTAGTGGGATCATAATTTGGGCAGTGAATAATAAATATAAGGTAAAGGTGGTCCCATAGCAGATACTGCCGTAGTGGTGTGAAGTGTTAGAGACTTCATTATACAAGGTCCAGCATCGAGAGGTGATGTGACCAGTTCCCTTCCTCGTTGCCTTTTCCTTCCATAACTTACGAGCAAAGTCAGGTACCCAATTACAGCTGGGTAGATTGAAGCATGTCTAATACTGTGAATTGAACCCGGCACCTTTGCCGCGAGAGACCAGCGCTCTAACCACTCATATATATATATATATATATATATATATATATATATATATATATATATATATATATATATATATATATATATATATATATATATATATATATTGTTATCATTGTAAAAGGTTAAATCACAGAATTGTCTTATTGACAAAAACTAGATCACAAGACAGGTCACCGCTGTTGTAACACCGCTTAGTATAAAATAAAATTTAAAAAAAAACAACATTTTTTATCCTGGGAACCGCGAAGAACATCCTGACCGAGGTATTCTGTCCATGCGCATTTTTGCATATTTTTCCGGCGTTGTGACGTAAAGAATTATATGACGTGTGAACTTCGTTATTCAATTCGTTTGCATTCTTGCGGATGAATCTCAATTATTCTCCGAGCTCAGAAGGGTACGGCGGACGAAGCATGCACATTAAAGAAGTGGAAATTGGAGGAAGTAACAGCGCGAAAATTGGTTTAAGAGATAGAGCAAGAGAAAGAGAGAGAGGTAGGGGGAGAGAGAGAGAGAGAGAGAGAGAGAGAGAGAGAGAGAGAGAGAGAGAGAGAGAGAGAGAGTTTGATAAAGGTTCAAAGTAGAATCATAGCGATCATAATATAAATCGAGAACTTGTTCTATATCCCTATTAAAACATTACGTTTTTTAGAGCTCTGGTGGGAATAGACCTCACTATAATCTAATAAGAAACCACCACTGCTTAATATAATGGCACTCATTTTTAATATCGCTATCTTCACTATCAGTGAACAGCAAGTAACATATTAAGTGGACATCAGCACTGTTGCCTACTGCTTCGTAAAGTCGAATACCTGAAACGTTTATTGTTCTCTTTTTTCCAGCAGCTGACCATTCAGATCATCTTCTTCTTCTTCGTACACTCTCAGACTGTGGTAAAGTACAGTGATACAGCGATAAAATCATACATTATATATAATAAAGTCAAAATAATAGCAGTAGAAATAAAATTAGTAAAAGTTGTAACGCGTCTTCTTCCCTGCGCCAGAAAACGCATTGCAGGACAGAACATAGTGAGAAATCTTATCGCCGCGCTGGTAGTATAGGCCTTTAAAACGCGCCCGTCAAGGGTTAACGATAAAAATTTGAAAAATTCTACTAGCGTAGTGGTTCCAGGAAAGATAGAAAGAATAAAACCCACGAACGCATAAGATTGAGAGAGCGGACACCTGCTGCAGGCTTGTCAAGTGTTAGAAGCTTGAATTAGCTACTCGGGCCAACAGTGCGAGACGATACGTTAGCTTGTGTCGAAAACGAAGTCGCAAGTTTGAAAATTTAAAAATACCCCGCTAGTCCAATATATTTCTAACCACAGACACTGTGGAAAAAAATTTATATATACACACACGCATAATTACTTCCTATCGGGAAAAAGGAAGATCTGAGGCGATTTTTATAACATTCAAGTAGTGGAAACTTAGAAAACAACGAACACCAAAATGGAAAATATATTGAATTCTTTATTACTAGGTTTATGATCATAAAAGTTGGCTAGTCTAAGAGCTGGTCTTGTCCTGATAAATAATATGCTTTCGAATAAAAAATCCGACAGATAGAAATAAAGTTATGGACAAAAGACTGTATTTGTTCGTACAGACAGACCAACACATGCTCGTTTGGACTTGCACTAACGGTGACTTTTTTTTGACGCGTCCTTGAAAAAGGCAGGAAAAGGTTACATGCAGTCTGTTGTAGAAAGGGGGAGAAAAATTATGGGATGGCTTAACACAAAATATATTTAGCAGTAGAAATCTAAGAATGAGAGAGGAAAAAAACTTGGTAGTTGCCAAAAATCACTGTTTTTGCTTTTAATTTCACATTTCAAAATTGTCGTTCGGTCATTGGCCAAAGCCTTTCATATTATTAAGAAAATTCAACGGCTTGACGCCATTTGTAGAAGATAGTCCCGAGAGCAGGACGTTGTGAATTTTGTGAAAAGTGATTAGCCTTAATAAAGCAAATATATATGAAAGTATAGGCATCACAGTCCAGCCAGCAGTACATCTGGAATCTGCTATTCAACGTACCTGTGTTTTTTTCATTGAATTCTGGTAAGACCGACATTATTCATATATATTTTGTTTAAAAATGTGAGTGAGAAATGCTGCCATCACGACTAAGTAATCAGGTCCCAAACTGATTTATGCAGGGCTTGAAGGGGAATTAAGATGAAACACATTGCCAGTTTTGTAAATGCACATGTTTTGTGAAATAAAATGTTTTCTTAGGTGACCAGAGGAACACAGCTCACCTATCCCATTGTATGGTAGAAAAGAAAGATTAATAATATTATTGCAGATGCAGTGCCGCCTTTGTAGGAGAGACATGTGAACAACACTGGTACACTGTGGAATGGATGTGCTGGATTGGTCCATTGGATATGACCCAGCTCTTTATTTCTTATGTATGCTCTTTTGTATATAAAACACAGTCTAAATAAGATATCACCCAGGAGACATTGTTTCATTATTACAGGGTCTTATCTGGCACTAGTCCGGTGCCAGAGTTCTATGTGAAAGCTGTTGAGGAGTTTTGGAGGCCAGTAGTGATAGGGGTCGCCAGTTTCCCCCCTATTACTTATGGAGCAGTGGTCATTAGGCAGAAAGAATTCAGACAGTTCCAGTGGGCCAGATAAGTGAAATATCTGGTACCCTAACAGTACATCAGCTATAAGAGCAGCATACCCCTGTATTCAAGAAATAAAACATTTCCCTAGTGAAATCAACAGAGTATTTTAAAGAGACTGGGAGTGATTAAAGAATCCCAAACAGCCATCCAGTGTTAGAAACCAGTAATAGATAGATTTTAGTAACACTATTAAGTATAATTTAACAGTATTTGTTTGGACACTTGTCCCTGTGGGTCTAAAATTTACATTTTGTATATATATTGAGTTCTTTTCATTTTTAAAGTCCTGACCAGAAGAATACTAGGTTCAGGACCAAATAAATCATACAGAAAATTATTAATTGTACAAAGTTATCCGAGGTGTTATTTCCTTAATCATAGACCTTAATACTTGTTTGTGTAGAGGTGTATTATTGTTAAAGTACCATCACACCACACTTGCATATCCCTAGACATTAGACGTAGCTATCATTCATACTAGTCAAGAATAAGTCTGCTTGAGGCCATAAGGTTGTAGCAGAAAGGTAACCTGATACTCAGCCCTACATTTGTTATAATCAGGGACCTTCACAGCTGGCCTCATTCAGTACATTAAGGAAAAATATCAACAACATTTCATAACATCAAAACCCACCACACAGACGTCAACTTGAATATGTTCTTCTTCTTCTTCGTACACTCCCAGACGTCCACTTGAATGTTCTCAAAGAAAGCAGTAGTCAGTTTGAGGCTATTTGAATCCCCGTAAAGCTTTTCCACGAAAGGAGCTGGCGTCGGCCATATGCACTTTCTCTGTACCACATATAAGGGGCAACTTTGAAGCAGATGTTCAGCAGTCATTTTATCAGTGCCACAGTTACACTGATCGGTAGTTCCTATCTTTAGCTTGTTGAATAGATGGTATCTCAATCTGTTGTGGCCAGTGCGGAGTCTGAAGATTACCACTTGTTCTCTTCTGTGGAGCTGGTAGTAAGCATCATTCTGTGTGTGCCCTGGATGTTCTACATTCCATGTGTTTCTGTAACTGATTCTGATAAAACTCTTTGCCTCCTCAAAAGTTATGCTTGCATCAGGCTGAGGTAGATGTTAACCTTCTTTTCCATTCTGTCAGCCTCTTCATTGCCGGCGATGTTACAATGAGATGGGATCCACTGGATCAAAACACTTTTGAATCGTTGACAAAGTTTGTGGAGCACTGCTCTGAGATCATCCAGGTCTGTATTATTTTGTCTTTTCAACGTTGCAATTACTGACTGTGCATCAGTAAAGAAAGCAACTTGTCTCTCTGCCGTTTCTTCTGTCAATATAACCTCTGCTGCAGTTTTCAAGGCCTCTGCCTCTGCTCTGAAGTTGCTGGAGAATCGTCCTGTCGCCACTGACAGCCTTTTTTCTGCACCAGTGCTTAAGGTCAGAAAGACACCCCCACCTCCATTTTCTGTTGCATTTGTTGCTGATCCATCTGTTTATGCATGGGTCCAGGTGTTGCGTGGATAATGTTTCTCTATGTATTTTGTCGTTATGGATTTTCTATCTGTTGCAGTTTGGCTCTTTTTACTTTCAATTCCAGAAATGTTTTCTATCATTTTAGGGAAAAGATTTTTTTTCCAAACTGGAAGCTTGTGTAGATGGGTTTAACAGTGGATATTTCATCTATGGATACTGCTCTCATTTGTGGTTTGGTTGATTCTACAAAATTACTTCGTTTGAGTCTTTGCCTTCTAAGAGCATTTATTCTATGGCACATTGGGTGGTTTGTTAGTCTTTTGAATTTTTCGGCATGTTGTTGAGCCCTGCAGTCTCTTCTATCTGTCATTGGCTGGAGGCATGTAATCTTTTCGAGTTTTTTTTATAGGTGTTGACTTCATGCCTCCCGTTATAATTCTCATTGCTTGATTTTGGAGTCTGCTAATTTTATCGAAGTTTGTCTTAGCTGCTGTTGCCCATGCTGCCATGCCATATTCAAGAACTGGCCTCACTCGCCCTGTGTATAACGTCTTAAGCACTTTCTCATCTGCACCCCAAGTTGTTCCAGCAAGTTTTTTTCATAATTGCCATTCTTTGTCTTGCTCTCATTCGATTTATGTCAACCTGTTTTTTCCAAGTCAGACGGCGATCAAAAATAATGCCTAGGTAGTTCGGATTTTCATTTAAATGAAGATTTACTCCGTTTAGTACTAGTTTGAAGCTCTGAGGTCTAGTTGTTCAAAGAAAGCAGTGGTCAGCTTGAGGTTATTCCTATCTCCATAGAGCTTTTCCAGGAATGGTAATGGTGATGGCCACATGTGCTTTCTCTGTTCATCACATGTTGGGCATCTTTGAAGCAGATGTTCAGCAGCCATTTTATCGGTGCCACAGTCACACTCACCGGTAGTTCTTATCTTTAGCTTGTTGAATAGGCGGTATATATAAACATATTTGTTTTTTAGCAGACGATAATAGACACCATGTCTACTTTCATTCACTGACTCATTACCATTCAGCTCCCATAGGAGCATAGACCGTAACCAATCCCATGTCATGTTCTCTTATAAAAAGCCGTCTGCTCAATGTATATCCATGTCTTCCTCATCATTTATTTGACGAAATAAACTAATTCGTTCCATTTTCCTGTGCCATCCTGTATTTCATTTTGTGCTCTTCCATTTCTTTTTTCCCCCCTCTGACAGTATTTGGTATTTTAGATTCATTGTTTGCACTTTCTTCCTTCAATTCTTGTCATGTCTAGGCTTCATCGACCATCTTTACTGATTATTGCAATCACTGACTATCGCTTGAACCCATATTTACTCCTGGATCTTGTCCCGGATTGTCTCTCCTGCTTTGCAGTAGTGGTCCAACAGTGACCAAAACTCAAGAGTATCTAATACGGGCCTTCAAATGTGTCTATCTTCGCACAAGATTAATCTTGGCAGAGTAGTAGACAGAGGAATAAATATGCTTCTATCTCAAGGGAGTCTTTACAAGATATTCAGAAAAGCGAGAACAATGCTGTATTGGCTGAGCACGTTAACTCTATGATCTGCCGACAAATTTTGTGAAGGATTAAGCAATTATTATTTTAGCTCGTCAAGCCCCCGCCCTGATTTACTCAGTGGAATTTTTATTATTATGGTATAGGTATGTTTAGAGTGTATTTAGTAAGTTGACTGAGACAAACATGTAGTACATTTAAAATGATTAAATCGAAGTTAAATTTGCATGATTACAAATAACAAGTTTAATAATGATTTAGTTTTAACAAGGGTTTAAAAGAATGAATAATGTTTTTTCAGAAAGGTATCATCACTGTTGTGATGGGATAAAAGTTTATAAAGGAGTTCACGTGGCTTCTTATATGTTTCACTTATCTGCCACTGGTAGGTTCTGCTCCCGCTGATGGGTTGGTTCTCGGTAGACTGATTACTGATAACGCTTGTCGCTGGTCAAGGGTGTGGGGCGTAGCACGTTCCCAGAAGTGTCAGGGAGTGTCTAAAAAGTTGATCCGTCGTCTTAAATCTCAGGTCACTGTTCCTTTCTTGTTCCAGAGATATTACCCTCAATTGGTATCACCAACAACAAGCCAATCCTGGCTCACATACTTTTTGCTCAGACGAATAAAGGCACTGATAGATGCCTCTTACACGTGTACTTGGGGGTCGTTATTTTTATAAGATAATTCCCTCTATGACTCCGTGTGTTTCAGTTTCCTCAGATTCCGGTTCCTTATTAAAATGGTTTTCCTGGGCTCTAAGTCCTTCAAGAATGGTCCATAAAGTCCGGTCTGATAAATGGAAATTCTGAATTCTAACTTCTAGCAAGGTCTGGTTGTAGTCTTGGCAAGCGATTTTTCACAGTGTCTTAACACTGAAACGTGTCAGGTTATATTCCTGTCCTACTCCCGCATCGGTTTGTTATGAAGCTACTCAGGGCTCCAATCATTTCAAAAAAAATGTTGGGTAGGGTAATTTCAAAATATTCCGACATGGAATAATTTTGCGCGTGATGCAAAGGTCACGTCTCCCATATATAGGAATAAAACATCCGATGCCTGGTGTACAAACTCACCAACAGATATGTAAACTCATACGACAATGTGTTTCAGATGTAACAACATATTACTCTAATATAAAGTAATGTCTTCGTGAGAGTCAGAGAGGAAACGATTATGTCATTTATGTCTGAGTAATCTGAGCACACAACTCTACGCGAATACTAAGCAGACCAATATGGGTTTTACCTGCGATAATCTCAGCAAAGCTGTGCCGCGCCTAGTAAATGTGATGTATTATCACCAACAAGGAGTGTCAAATGTTTTGACAATATCAAATATCTGCTACATAACAGAGAAAGAAAAAAGTACTGACCATGGAAAGCACGCAATTAGTCAGTACAACAATTTAAAATGAGTATTGCCGGAGTGAAATAGAGATTGAGAAGGGTTCGCCACAAATAAATCTTGTCACAGTTCTGTAGAGTGAAAGGTTGTTTACGAGTGCGTAACGCATTTCGCACCAGACAGTGAATGGGAGCACCCGGATTAATACGCAAATAAAGCAGAGATGGCCACAGTCAGTTGTCTTATCACTGATAATATTGTCTCTGTCAGGCTGGTATTGCTTGATTGCTGTTTATGTGCACAGGAACGTGTCAGTCGATATCCATCTCGTGACAGATTAACGACACGCACGAAATGATGTAATTGTTACAGCTCACGTGTGCTAAACTGTGCTGAGAAATCTTTAGTTGAAGCCCACTTATGCTAAACTGTACTGAGAAATCTTAAGTTAGAGCCCACTTGTGCTAAACCGTACTTAGAAATCTTTAATTATAGCCCACGGGTACTAAACTATGATTAGAAATCTTTAGTAATAGCCCATGTGTGCTAAACTGTACTGAGAAATCTTTAGTTATAGCCAAAGTGTTCTAACCTGTACTGAGAAATCTTCTGTTACAGCCCAGTTATGCTAAACTGTACTGAGAAATCTTTTTTTTTTTTTTTTGTGCGCTAATCTGTGTTGATAAATCTTTAGTTATAGCCCAAGTGTGCTAAACTGTGCTGAGAAATTATTTGTTATGGTCCAAGTGTGCTAAACTGTGCTGAGAAATTATTTGTTATGGCCCAAGTGTGCTAAACTGTGCTGAGAAATTATTTGTTATAGCCCAAGTGTGCTAAACTGTGCTGAGAAATTATTTGTTATGGCCCAAGTGTGCTAAACTGTGCTGAGAAACTATTTGTTATGGCCCAAGTGTGCTCAACTGTGCTGAGAAACTATTTGTTATGGCCCAAGTGTGCTAAACTGTGCTGAGAAACTATTTGTTATAGCCCAAGTGTGCTAAACTGTGCTGAGAAATTATTTGTTATGGCCCAAGTGTGCTAAACTGTGTTGATAAATCTTTAATTAAAGTCTAGGTATGCTAAACTGTTCTGAGAAATCATTTTGTAATGGCTCAAGTGTGCTAAACTGTGTTGATAAATCTGTAGTTGGAAAAGATAACTGGAGACACATGAAGGGGATGGAGAAGACATGGAGAGACCTTGAGTTGATGGCACGGGACACGGAAATTTGACATAAGTTGGTCGAAAACCTGTGCTCCTCTGGGAGTTGAAAAGTGAAAGAAGAAGAAGAAAGTTGTAAAAAAAAAAGGTGGTAACTTATACAACAAAAGGGAGGAAGATGTTGTACCTAACCCCAAAGCCAGTATAACCTAAGTCACGATCAGACAGGTCTTCAAAACTCCATACAACTATATGAATCATTCGCAAGCCTCATTTCCATGTGAGGAATTTTGTCTGCATTAATGTGTCACGGAGGAATGACTTTAAAACCAGTGCTGCAAGAACTTATGAATGCTGGATGTAGGCTTTCTGCAAAGGGACCAGCTCCAGTTGTGGCTTCATGCTCCATTAGGAGCGCAAATGAAAATGATTGATGAGTGAATCTAGTGACATATTTATTATATGAAGCAATACAAGAAAAGTAAAAAAAACGTATGTCTTCATAATGTCTGAGCTACATGTGCTAAGAATGGATATAACATGATTGAGGGATAAAAATTTAAAAAAAGGTGAAGGCGGTCCCTGCCATAGGGGAGTGAAGTGTTAGAGACCATCAATACTGGGTCCCATGAGATGGTTGTGACCAGTTCCCTTCCTCTCTGCCTTTGTCTTCCCTAACTCAAGAGCATTCATGTACTCAGTTACAGCGGAGTAAACAAAGAGCGTCATATTAAATGGTTTCGAGCCTGGTAGGTGTGTCTCGAGAAGCAGGTGTTGAACCCAAAAAAATATATCATTTAAATCAGTGCTCCGCAACCGGTGTGCCGCGAGTGTCTGTCTGGTGTGCCGCCACACTCGGCAGAATACACCATACAATGGAATAAAAAATTATATGTTTTGGTGACATATTACGAAATAATCGTACAATTTTACAAATAATAAGTTGAGTTGCCAACACCCACCAATGCACAACACACAAAAAGGGAGGTTGTCTTATGGCTGCACCGAATTGTTAAATGTTTACCATAGACACCTACACAAATCTTAGTGTGTTCCCAGTGGTGCAACAAGCTATTTAACATCAGGGGAACAAACATCACAATTATGTTTAATGAATCCATCAAAATGGAATTAAAATTATGTGAGCATCTGTGCATAAAGATCGCATTAGGGGCAATTTGCCGTATCCTAATTTATAATAATAATAATAATAATAATAGACCTTGCGGTCATAACTGACTGTAGTAATGTGCCCCTGAGGTGACTGCCCTCAGCTGCTTATTTTCCTGGTGTTCCTTTCGACGTTTTCTTTTCTCTTCTGCTTGCTGTGAGAGCTTTTCTTTTTCCCAATCTGAGGTGGCGCCGTAGAAAGCAACGCCACTTGGTGCGATCGGCAGCTTCATCCTCCCATATTGCTGGATTTATGTCCAGGACACTCGTGTCTCTCTTGCACACATCTTTGAACTTCAGCTGCGGTCGCCTAACAGTTCTTTTTGTCATCTACCAGTTGTCCGTAGAAGATACCTTTCGGGATGTGACCATCTTTCATGTGGCGGACATGGCCAAGCCAACGTAGTCTGCGCCGTCTAAGCAGTGTATACATGCTCTGAAGGCCAGCACGTGACAACACCTCGACATTTGTCACTTTCTCGTTCCACGAAATGCCGAGGATGTGGCGTAGACACCGTAGATGGAAGGTATTGAGCCTTCTTTCTTGCTTAGCATAGGTTGTCCATGTCTCACTGCCACATAGCAGTGTGCTGGTGACGCAGGCGTTATATACCGCAGCTTTGGTCTTCGTTGTGAGTTTGGAGTTTCCTGAAACATGCGTGAGGCAGGCAAAGGTAGCTGCAGCTTTGCCAATGCGGCTATCGATTTATGTGTCCAGAGAGAGTTTGTTCTTGATGGTAGACCCCAGGCATGTGAAGTGGTGCACCACTCCCAATTCATAGTTATAGATAGTGATAACTGGTGCAACATCAACATCCTGACTCAGCATATTTGTTTTCTTCAGACTTATTGTGAGGACAAAGTCCTTGCATGCTTGGGTGAAGAGATTCATCAAGCTCTGAAGCTCCTGTTGGCTTTGAGTGACGACTGCAGCGTCATCGGCGAATAACAAGTCTCTTAGAGTGACCCTTCTGATTTTTGTTTTTGCCTTCAGCCTTGCGAGGTTAAACAGTTGGCCATCAGACCTGGTGTAAAGGCATATTCCTTTAGTTGCATCTCTGAATGCAAGTTTCAAGAGTAAGGCAAAGAAAATCCCTAAGAGGGTTAGAGCCAGAACACAGCCTTGTTTAACGCCACTGCGTATGTCAAAGGGCTGTGATGTGCTTCCAGCATATTGGACTGTTCCCTTCATGTCTTCGTGGAATGTCTTTATCATTTTCAGCAGTTTAACGAGGCAGCCTATTTTTAGGAGAAATTTTTCTGGCCGCAGTTCAGGTTTGATCCTAATCTTCATGCACCCAATGGGGGAAAAGCAGACAGTGGCAGGACAACACCTAACAGACTGGGGGCTGCCGAGTTTGAAGCGGGTGGTAGCTGTCCAGTGGGATCATAGAATCCCCGCTGTCGTAAGCAGCCCCTGGTGCCATGCCCTACGCAAACTGGGCAAAATGCGTATAACCGGTAACTGCTACTTCCCGTGTTTTGCCGTCACCTATAGGGTAAAGCTGGAGCTTGGGCAGTTATATGGAGATCTTCTTCTTCTTCGTTCGTCCTGAAAAGGACGGTGGTTGCGTTGTGTCTGTTTGCGCCTAAGCTGTGATATCTGCACCTTTCGGTCGACACATCCGACTTCTGCACGGCAATTTTTGAGGACCGGGTTTGCCTTCCCATTTCGATCCATGCTCGCTCAGCCAGCCTGCACTGCTGCAGACTGTTTCCAGGACCACCACGTGGAGGTGGAGCACGGTCTTGACCAGCTCTGGTTCGCTGGTCCTGACGCAGGCAGTCAAGCTATGAGTCGCTGACTGCATTCACTATTGCTGCATCTTGGGGTCCCATATGGAGATCAAGCTGTCCGAATTTGAAGACCTAATATTTCACGTAAAACTAGTCGTAAGAATAGCACTATTGGCAGCCAATAGTTTTTGATTGCTGAATGAAGGATTTAAAAAAAAAAAAAAAAAACTACATCACTTCGTCCAGATATTTGCTGAATTGTATATATCGTTAAGGTGAATCACCATTTACTGTTACATATCGTAAGGTTAAAAACTTTGACCAGTTCTAGTGATATCAATAGCAGTAATGTATCTTTTTGTAGCCAACAGTTTAGTAAGTTCCAAACAATTACCCTCATTTGTACTTTGAGAACCTAAACCTTGATCTTGCGATGACCGTGAAATGTCAGTCTCTGCGTTCTCAAAAATAAGAGAACTATCTATGATACGTCGTAAAACTATCCTATTAACTTCTCTCTTTCCTTCCAGCATTTAGAAGACCAATCAAGACTGTTCTTTTGTTGAACAAACGGAATTTGATAAGGACAGTTCTTTCTTGGTTATTTTTTTTTTTTACGACTTTCCCTGTTTTCATGCTTTTGAATTCTGTGCATACCTCCAGCAAAAGTCCTATGACCAGTTCTTTGAACATTCCAAGCATCCGACCGTTTTTCTTAACAACCCCAACAGAAAAAATAAAATTGGTGTTTGCTCTTGGTGCCAGTAACGGTAGATTGTACGAATATTTGTCACATGTTTTTGTTTGTACCATGTTGCATCGAAAGGACGTATACCGGTACATTCATCTTTTGAAAATTGTCAAAATAATCATGAAACCCTGGCAGACAAAACCCAATTTCAATCATCTGATAAGGTGTTACAACTGTTTCACAGAACAAATGTGGATCTTTTGGTTACTCCCTATATGTGCCAGTATAGTCAGCAGAATTTTACTGTGTCATTCTTGTTCTCTGCATGATAGTCAGGTGAAATAATCAAGTATTCTATCGACACCACTTCCACAACATGTGCAGCTGCAGCAGCTCGGATGCTGTAACTAGAACCCCTTGATGTATAGAGAGTTACGCGAACTAAAATTTGGCCGCCATTTTCGCTGAAAATGGCGTCTACGTCTTTCAGCCTCGTTTTCGATGCTGACATAGTTCGCGTAACTGTCTATACATCAAGGGGCACTAGCTGTAACCAGCTCTTAGGTTGTATAGTCTTCAGAGGATTTCAACTCTTGTGAAGCCGGAGCGGCCGTGGTACTGTCTCCTGTTGTTGAGCACTGACTTGAGGGGAGGCGCCAAAATTTTATAAAACAGGATACAATCATTAAACGTTTAAAAGAACAAGAAAAATAAAACAGAAATTTCACAAAGTAAAATAGTATTGGCTCATATGAAACGGATCGTTTTCACATATGTCGATATTACTATTTTTTTTTTCAAATACAGCGCATTTATAAATCTACATGAATCTTTAATTTGCTATCCACGACACAACTCGGTTTAATCCGTGGTTAAAGCGAATTTGAAAGGCTGAAGAGGCGCCGGGTACCATTTTGTAAAAAGACTCCACTTTTTTCAAAACTGGAGGAGAAAAGGAAACAATCCGCACAATACTTGGTAATCAAACAGACTGAACTTTTGGAAATTATTCCAGTAGTCAGCATTTGTTAAAAACAAGAAACAATTCTGAAGAGTACGCGCGCTTGTGTGAATGCCTGCAGGGCCAGCCTTGGGCCGATTCAACCGCTTTGACACAATCGGACTCGGCGGCCACATGAGAGCCCGCATCTGGTTGCAACATTCAGTTTTGGAAGGAAAATAAATCATTAAAAAGTGTTGGTTAAAAGTACATGTCTTGTTTTAAAATTATATGTGCAAATAAAAATTAACAATGGCCAACAGAAAGAATGGCTTGACAATTAAGTAAAGTTCAACTTGGATACAGCAATCTCACAAGAATGATCTAGCTCGTGATTTTACTGAGCAATACCGGAAGATGGTTGCATCGATGCATGAGAAAATACAGAACAGAGAAAATTCCGTAACATTTCTTTACCAAACGCAATAATGCTTTGCTTATGTTAAACCCTGTTTGCAGTGCCTCAAATTTTGGTAGATTACAAACTTAACGATGTGCAGACCTTTGAAGTTTCAGTTTATTAATATAATTTACTTACTTATTCACGCCTCTTCTACCTTGGGGTGTTGATGTTTGTAAGAGAAAGCGCCATGTTATTCTATCAGCTATCTTCCTCCTGGTCTGGTTGCCGTACAGTGCCCAGTACTTCGGAGATTATCTGATTAATCCTCTCACTGAATTCTGGGTCGTTCAGACGGTCTTGATCTATGGCACTTGATTTCCCATATTCGCTGTGCACGCCGATCTTGTCCCATTTTGCAGACATAGCCGAATGATCGTAACTGGAACTATTCAAATAGGTTCTGCAGGGACTAGGTTTCGAGACCATGACCTATGGTCTGTTACTTCGACTACCTTCGTTAGATGTCTCATGTCTGAGGTTTGAAACTGGCTATTGTGGGTTGTAGTCACTGCCCACGACTTGTATCCGTAAGTAAATACGGGAACATAGGTGGAGCGGTATACAGCCATCTTCGTCTTCTTGCCACATTTTTTTTTGCTGAGGATTCCTCGATTTTTGGCCTAAAGAAGCCTCTTTGAATAGTCAACTCTTCTTTGATGGCTCCCTTCCAGACTATGATAGCTCCAAGGTATTTAAAGTGGTTGACCTGTTCTCCCAGCATAATCTAATGTCTTTTTTTCCTCTCATGATATCACCATGGTTTTTGTTTTGGGGCAGCTGATGACCATCCCTCTCTCCTCCGGCTCTTCCTTCCGGACATACAAGTTGGAGTGAAGATATGCCTCTGATTTTATTAATATCATGTGATTCTGAATTAAAAACATATGAGTAAAGAAATGTGCTGGAGTTGAGACATTTTAATTGTTCTAATACAGGTAATGTTGTAATACAATCATTTGTATGTTAAATGGTGTAAGTATGGAATATACAGTTTATGGTTTTTCAGGGAGCAAAAATTTAGCCTACTTGTACCGCCAAACAAAGCAACTTTTTGTCTCCGCCAGACGATCTACTTCTTGCAAATTCATCACCAGAACGATGGAAAATTCAAATTAAATGATATTTTACCGAATGATAACTTCTTCTTCTTCTTTCGTCCTTAGCCACCGACCGATCAAGCAGTCTGCGGCCATTACGCCTTGCGGCGTCTTAGGGCAACAAGAAATTATCCGTTGTTCCGTTACGCCTAAAGGCGTTTATTGGTACAACAGAATATTAATTGTTGTTTCCGTAATCAATGTGACTAGCAAGCGGATGATCAGTCCGCTGTGGAATGATAACTTACTTCAAAGAAAAGATCGCGTTTCTTACAAATGCAGTTCACAAACAAAGGGAATTTTAGTAACTTCAGCAAAATTCAACGGAGGAATTACTAAAACATGCTGCAGATGTGGAAATTCGAGGTCATTGTTTAAAACAAACTTTTAAAATCTGTAAAGTTAGCAATTTCTTTTCTTTTCTTTTTTTAAATTAAAAACAAATTGTATTTGCTTTACGGGCATGTTTTTTCGAGTCATTGTGGCATCAAGGGTAAAAATCTTTTCCAATTAAAATTGATTAATTATTATTTTAGGTCAAATATGCTCCAAGATAGCCTCAACAGTTTTGCAATATTATTCACAGAATTTGGTGAAATACAAAATAATAACAAGTCCAGGGACCTCAATAAAATGGTCCAAACCGGGCGCTGCAGCGACTAAGGTCTGGGTAGTCAAAATGCAAACAACAATGAAAAAGGCCCCAATTTTGAAGAACGTGCTCCCCCGACATCCGCCCCCCTCACCAGCTCGGGCTAATGAGCATGCCGTGGAATTTTGAGGGGCACTTAAGTGTGCCGTGTGTGAAGGATATTTTTGAGGCGAGTGACAGATTTTGATGAAAGAATAAAAGATAATATTTAGATGATAAAATTTCAGTCTGTAAGCTGAGTGGACTGTCTCTCCTCGGGATTTAGTTCACTAGAAACCTTCACAGAGAATTCTGGTAAAGCTAAACAGGATATTTTCTGGACGATAAATTCTTTCTCAGGAATCTTACCAAGGACTATGTAAAGTACATAAAGTTGAGAAAGAGATTTGGTGCTCAGCCCACATAAAAAAAAAAAAAAATATCCCGACCCAATAGTGTTAATTCAATTACGGCTCAGCTCCCAGGGTGTAGATTTAATTACTAAAAAAATATACAACCCGATTCAATATTACAAGAATAAAATGAAAACAGACTCAGTTATATTAAATTTACAAAAATGATGATAGATTCTCACATACGTTAAAAAAATATAGGCTACAACTATAAGCTTTGTTAACAAATATATTAATGGTTCTGAGAAATGTCAGAATAAATTAGCATCAATTGGACTGAATTAAAAGCTACAGACTTTCACAAATGGGTGCTTGCGTAGAATAGAGGGATTGAAATGGTATGACAAGGTTACCAACGTGGAACTGAGGACAAGAACTAGACAAGTGCCAGTGGAACAAGAGATGAGAAGAAGGCGATGGATAGGACACACACTGAAGAAACCTGCTGATAGCATTACAAGGCAGTCCTTGTTCTGGAACCCCCAGGGCAAGAGAGGCAGAGGTAGACCAAGAAGCACACGGAGAAGAGAGTTGGAAACAGATGTGAAAATGATGAGGAGAACGTGGAAAGAACTTGAGATGATGGCACGTGACAGGATGACTTGGCATGTGTTTGTTGAAGGCCTATGCTCCTTTGGGAGTGGAGGGTTATGAATGAATGAATTGGACTGAATTCGCTTCTCTTTGATGGCTCTGCTGGGTATTTAAACTACTCATCTGAGATTTGAAGTAGCTGCAGTGATGAGTGTAAAGGCCTGGTGGTTCCAGTTATATAACTGACTTTAACAGATATTTAATTGACTTTCACCTGTTAAAGGTCATTTGCATTGTAAGAACAGCATCAGACCTTCACATTCCCAATAATTATATAAAATCCCAGCTTTTTCTGTCACTAACGCTAAGGGATGCAACTTTGGTTGAAAGTTAGACATTAATTGTATTGTTTCCCTTATATGTACTCTCCCGAAAATAGTGACACTTACCAAAGAACAGTGCGCAAATGACGGTGCCACTAACATCTCTCTTTCATACTTTGTACAAAATTATTTGGTTCCCTTATATAGGTGTATTTTTTCATTAAAATAAGAACTTAAAAATGTATTAAAATTAAAGAGTGTAAAACTACATTACAGTATTAGTAAAATTTTACTGGAAGATGCGGAGATCCATGATTTAAGTTGTATCAGATTAACTTAAAACAACAGAAAATCAAGATGCTCTTCTGTCAAGTTCATACTTTTAACATCAAATGTAAAACAAATATTTTAGTTTAAAAAAAAATACTTTTGAATAAGTAAAATTGCCGTTAGGTAGGCCTATTGGTGCTTTTGAATTTAATTCCCGTCTTATGACGCGCTTTTACACTAGTTACTATATATTAACCGTTGTTCGTGTTAAATGTTGTATGACTATATTATGCAGTTCCCTAGGTCTGTCTATTCTTAATACTTCTATATTTTTAGGTGAATTTGATGCCTGAAAATAATATAACATTGGTATTTTCATTTGTTCATACCTCTTACATTTTAACAAGAAATACTCTAAATACATGGTGTCTAGTCATCCATGACTCAAGAGCGGTTACTCTGTTTTAACGTATAACATGGCTGCGCCCATTCAATGTGCTTGACCACAGACAAGGACATGGTTTCAATTTCAAAATAAGTTTCACACGGTGTATGCGGAAAGTATTCTGCACACTGTTTCATTTTTAAGGTGTATTTAAAATGCATTTCCTCTATCAAAACAAACGTCGCTTAGTAAGGTAACAACTAGCAAATTGAACCTTATTTGCCGTATAGAAGTCGGGCACAGTAGACTGCGTCCGCCATGTTGCCCGAACCCTGTTTCTAGCTTTGTCAAACAGCTAGTCTTAACTTAACAGCATTCCTATTTCGAGCTTTGTCAATAGGCCCTAACGTCCGACAAACATTTAAGCCCTATTAAAAATAAAAGGTTGAAATGAAGTAGCCTAGGTCTACCGCAGGACGTGTTCTTCGATGCCATCCAAATAAGTCGCACACGTCGTTAATGTTAGGATTAAAGGGTAGTAATGAAGAAATAGTGGGCCATCTGTTCTATACGACCTTAAAAAACAGCTCAGACGCAGTAAAAAGGGGTTACGGTTAGGTTTAGATATCCTACCCCTTAATCTTAAAACCAAATGTGTAGGCTAATCTCCAAAGAACATTGTCAATCGTTCCGCACGGGACCTCAAGACGCAGCAATAGAGACCACAGTCAGCGACTCATAGCTTGACTGCCTGCGTCAGGACTAGCGAACCAGAGCTGGTCAAGACCGTGCTCCACCTCCACGTGGTGGTCGTGGAAACAGTATGCAGCAATGCAGGCTGGCTGAGCGAGCACGGATCGCAATGGGAAGGCAAACCCGGTCCTAAAAAATGCCGTGCAGAAGTCGGATGTGTCGACCGAAAGGTGCAGATATCACAGCTACGTTGTAAACAGACACAACGCAACCACCGTCCTTTTCAGGGCGAACGAAGAAGAAGAAGAAGAATCGTTCCGCACAGAATATTCACTTGGAGTTATTTCCCTTTAGCAGTGTTCTTTGGACATATATCGTAGTGTGCAAGTTTCGATTATAATTAGGAACTGTCACACTATTTGAAGTGCAAAACGCAGAGACAATTATAAACAAAATAATTGTTTGCTTTACAGGGATAGACTGCTAATTTGATGGACCGACTTACAAACTGATGTAAGAAAGTCAGTCCATCAAATTAGCAGTCTATCCGTTGTCCATCAGTCAGTCTACCAGCCAGTCATAAGGAGTACATCAGTCAGTCACTTGATCCGTCAGTCAATACATGAATCAGTCCTTTAGTAAGTTAGACATTTAACATTTCGTCAGTCTGTGATTCAATCCGTCAGTGGGGGCGGGGGTTCTTATGACAAAATTAATTATGACAAATTAAAGTCATTTAAACAATTAACCAAAAGCCTCTTGCTTTAAAACACCCCTTGGCCCCCACTTTTAAAAAAAAGAATTTATGTTGTTTATAATTGTCTCTGCGTTTTGCACCTCATAGTGTAACAGTTCCTAATTACAATCGATACTTGCAGACTACAATACATGTCCACGAAACACTGCTAAAGGGAAATAACTCCAAGGGAATATTCTGTGTGGAACAATTGCAACGTTCTTTTGGAGATTACCACCAAATGACACCGGCAACTTAAGAGGATGACCTCGAAGAACACAACCCACTGTTCTTCGTTTAACTGGATTAAGGCTAGGAATACTAACCCTGGCCCCTAATTACTGACAGCCCACTGCTCTTCATTCAACCAAAATAAAAACAAACAAAAGATTTACAACTGTAAGTGGAAAACTGCATATGCGATTAACATGGTATACTCCAACCTACTGTTCCCATCATCAACCAGAGTAAATTAAAATTTCCAATTTGTGTGTGTGTCTTTCCTTAATCCTAAAATGGTAAGGTTGAAATGAAGAACAGTGGGTTGTGTTCTTTGATACAGATAAATCGTCGATGTTGTTAGGGTTAGGATTAGGATTCCTAAACCTAACCCTTATTACTGTGTATGAATTTTTTTTGGAGTTTGTATCAAATATACGGCCCACGGTACTACAGAGTTCGTGCACTGTGCTGAGATCCTCCTTGTGTGATCTAAGGGAGGAGATCGGGGCACTGACAGAGTAGTCCGTGTGCAATGAAGATGGTCCTTAAAACCAAACCAAACAGGGTTGGTGTTAGGTTAAGGCTAGCTGTTATGTAAAACTGGACAGCCAGTATGTCAACATGGGGCAACACTCTGTGTCTTGTCTCCTGTTCTTGTCATCTAACGACTTTATATCCAACATTGTGAAAGCTGTTATACAAAATCTATAAAGTGAAATACAAACGCACTTAAATACGAGACTACCATTGGTTGAAATGAAGAACAGTGGGCCGTGTATTTGATACAGACTCAAAAAATAATCTTCATCAGGTATAAAACAGCATAATAATCATCATCAGGTATAAAACCTCGAGGCTTAGCAATCATGTCCATCTGCAGATTTTGATCTTTGAATGTTCTCAGTCAATTCTGTTGCTGGTATGTTTCCGTGCTATAGTGTCAGACTATCTACTGTCTCTTCCCGTGTGTTTCTCTTTCACTTGTTTTTCCTCAATTCATGATGCTTTCAAGTGTTCCTGCTCTCATCCACATGTCCGATGAAGATGATTGTCTTCTTATCTTTCCGAGTATATTTCGAAGCATAATTATTCATGAGAGGTGCCATTTGTTTGCCTTCTGGGATTTGTTTACAGCCTCTGTCCTAGCTTTGGAGCATTTCCAACATGCTTAGGAGAGAGGATTTGGGAAGTTTTAAGACAGTTCAAGTTCAACCGACAATTACTTTATTAAGCATATGAGGCATTTTATAGAGATAGGGGTGCGACTTACTAAACCACCTCATTTTCAGTGACAGGCATAAGTTGATCTGTGACGGCTTATTTGGGCTAACCAATTTCACAGCTGTACTCTGTATCTGCCCCATTTTTAATTTCCAGTGGTCTGTTATGAGACAAAGAAAGACTTGGACTGCCGCTCCCTCAGGCATGTCGTACGAGGTGACTAAAATGAAGTTATGTAGGGGGGCCTGACAACCTCATCATGTAACACAAACTGGTACAGAAACCACTGCTGGAAGAGCGTGTGAGTGCTTTATGCAGGCATCCTGCCAGGGAGCCAGCTGCAGGGGTGACTTCATGCTCCATAGAGTGAAAAGGAAAATGATGATGATGATGATGGTCCTCTATATCTGGAGGACTTTTCATTATCCATGAACTGAGCTGCACTGAGTTCTCAATGACCATCCCTAATTGCACCAAAACATATAAACTAGAAATCATGTAAATCCACTTTGTTTCTATGTTTCCAGTAAAACAAGGATTCTCTGTGTATGCAGACAGCTTTCCCAGCAAATTGTGTGGCCAAATCTGACATCTGCCTGTAAAATCTTTCAAGCAACAGTTCACCGGCTTTCATTTGAAAGTTTTCATAGACGCCAAAAGAACATTTATCAGTATGGCAGGTCAGCATGTGGTTGTCATCGGCCTTTTTCTTCATCACACCAGTCTTGTATGTTTTGGAAAGATGAAAATGGCAAAATTCCATTCCAATTTAAAGGTGCCACAAGCTCTCAGCAACATGATGGTAAAAGCTTACTAGATAGATACATTTTTGTGAAAACTTTATACCAGTTTTATGAGGATTTACCAGAAGGAATCATACTGGACACAGCATATGCAGATTCAAGACCAGGGGATGACTTTGATTCTGCTGTGCCAGTTGTTGTGGGGCTCCATGATACACCAGGAAGTCATCATGATTTGGTGCCACTTCTCAGCAGATTTGCTAAAATGGGCTGTAGAACAATAGTTCCAACATTTCCAGGTAGTTGTGTTAATAATTATGAAGTGATTATTTATTTACTGCTGCTGAGGTTATATTCTTCTTCCTCGTCGCAACTGGCATAAGTAATCATGTCTCTTCACAACTTCCTGTTCCTAATATTGTTTATCATTATGTTGTTGCCTTATTCCTGGCCATGGTGTTAAACTATCTAGTATCTTATCCTCTTGTTGTCCTTTATTTCTTTAAAGACTTTGTAAATCTTTATGATGACACCATATTCCCAATATGCCTCAATGGGCGTGTAACAGGATCCTTTACCTTTTTTACGACACGCCTGAGGGTGCGGCAGTCCTATTCTTTCCTTGTCTCCCCAGAGACCCACAGGAAGTACACCACAGCGTTTGTGTAGAATAGAAGAACTGAAATGATATAACAAGATCACCAATCTGGAACTGAAGACAAGAACCAGACAAGTGCCAGTGGAGCATGGGAGAAGAAGAAGTTGCTGGCAATGAGGAAACCTAGCAATCTTTTCTTGATATTATAAGTAAGGCTGGGATAGATTTAAATTTAAAAGTGTTAATGAATAAATCAAATTTTTTAAATCAAAGATTAATCTTTCATTTTTTAACAATTTGAAAAATTGTAAAAAAAAATCATAAATAAGGTTTTTTTTTTCAAAATCACTAAGGACTTTATTTATTTTACTTGTCATAAAGCAACACCATCCTGAAAATATAATGAAAATACTGAAATATTACAACTAAACAATTTATTATTATTAACCATACTTGCTAAATTCCATATCACAAACCTCTAACATAGCAAATGCTTTCACATTTAAGCAACAAACTTAAATATTGCTAAAAATGTAATAAATCAATTGAAATTTGTTTTATCAATTAATCAGCTAAAATTTGTTAAACAGATTCATCAATTAATTAATCATTAAAGATCCCAGCCCTAATTATAAGGTATCCCTGTTATAGCATCCCTAGGGTCAGAGATGTAGAAGATAGAAATGGAAGAAGAAATGGAAGATCTTGAGCAGATGGCACAGGACAATTAATGAATGAAGTGTAGAAGTATAGAAAAACTGGAGCACTTATTTTGGACGCCTATTGTGGATGACTGCCAGACAACCAGCAGTACAGAGGTACAGTACTTTTAACAGGAAAAAAATGTCTTTTCAAAGTGTAAATTAGAACAGTACAGCCACTTTCCATTAAAACTCTGACTTCAAGTTTGTGATTCATTTTCCTAAATATGCAACTTCTTGTGTTTACACTGACATTATGAATTAAATGTGTGTACATCTGAGCATTGTGACGGGCAGTTGGAAAGTCTCCACTATGGTGAAAGAACACTCCGCGTTTTTTCATTATTTTTCTTATTTTAAATCCTATTTATTCTTGAAATGATAACCCCAGAGATAATATCTTCAAGTTCCGTTGCTTGATAACACCATTGAAAGCATAGTTTTTATAGATACTAGTCGAGAAAGAAACTCATCATTATATAATAGCAATCCTTATAGCAAAATTTATGATGAAAAACGTGGAAAAAAATGGCTGGCACGGGAGGCATTTTGAAAATATTGAAATCTTGTTAACCAGTCCTTTAAGCACAGGCCTAACCAGGTGAAACACTTTAACCAGGCCAGGTGCCCTCCTCATATCTTATTGTCACTAATATTGATGACTTTAAATATGAAATAGATTCAATCATTTATAGCCCTTCAGCTCCCCAAGGAACATAGGCCTTTCAACAAACTTATACCAGGTCTTCTTGTCCTGTGCCATCTGGTGTAGTACATGACTGCTCTAAATTACTTTGTAGTTTTTAGAGTTAAACATAAACAGTTTATTTACAACTTAGCAGTCAGTTATTGATTGTTGCATATTTCCTGCTGTTTTTATGCTTATTTTTTTGTCCAAGCTGGCATTGTTATGGACCAGAAAACAAAAGTCATAAAAATATTTTTACTTGATGCTCAGGTTCTATATAGGGGTTTTACATGTCGAGTTTGACTCAGATATTTGCAAATTTTATTAATATGATTTTTTTTCTAGAACTGTTTAGTCACACCCAACGAAAGAGTACAGTTGACAAGGAATGGATCAGGGAAAGAGGATATCCCAGGAGATTTGGATCAGAACGGTAACAGATATGTTACAGAACAACATGACAGCACTCCAAGCTGCAGCACAATCGGTGGATTAGCCATTAATAATTAAATCAACCTGTTGCACTACATTGCATTAGCAGTCGAAGAAGAAGAAGTGAGTGATTGGTGATGAGTGAAGCCAAGGAAGGCAGATAACTGAGTCATTTGAAAAATGTACATGAATAAATAAGGTCAAGCTAGTAACACTTAAAATAAAAAAATAAGAGAACACTTCATGTAGAAACGTTTAGTGATTATTGGCATCAGCCTCTAAAGCAGTGTTTCACAACCAGGGTTTTACAAGGCATTGTAAGGGTACTGTGAGACCCCTTGAATTAATAAATACAAAAACAAAACACTTGGAAATGAGAGAATTTGTATTCACTTCTGTTCAACAAACTGAAAATCACACAAACAGATGTGCATCAGCTTTACGGGAGAAGCATAGTAGCAGTGTGACCTTCTCCAACCCAAGTGAGAGAGAAACTTTATGGTGATAAAAAAGGTCTGAGGTGGACTACCAGCTTTATATGAGAGATAGGTGTGGTTATTTGAGAGCAAACGACAAAAAGAACCTGGGACCTTGTTGCAGAAGACACATAATGATAATATGTGAATATGGACATATTAAAGTGTTATGGGGATTGGTTTTAATACACTAAATGCATAGAAATATAAATGGGATATTGTATGTTACACTGTAAACAGTCACAAATAGAGATAATCTGATGTCATAGGGATTTCAATTCATGTGCATGGTAGCTTCATTGTTATTACCGATAAAAAATCATAGCATTAGCGGAGTGCCCAATGTAGTTCCTGGGGGTCTGTAAGACTGAGACAAAGACAGACAAGGATCACACAAGATGACTAATATGAGGTTGTACATGAGGCTGGCAACCTCATCATGTAAAACAAATTGTCACAGAAACCTCTGCTGCACGTGAATGCTTTGTGTAAGGGAACGTACTGCAGTCGTTCCTCCATTCTCCGTAAGGATCGCAAAGAAAAATTATGTTGATGAATATCAGAGTTCCAGTAGTGGTAGGAAATAAAATATGAAGGTAAATTACTCAGAACCATCAAGTTTAGCAAGTGTTTATTTCATCTTTTTGTTTGCCCCCAATGAAATATCCTCACAGGTCATGGAAATACTCAAGGATTATTGCCAGGATTTGATGATGCTTTCTCTCAGTCAACCATGGAGAGAGCATTGTTTGTCAGTGATTTTCTCGCAGACCTGGACATACAAAGGTAGGGCTGGTTGACTTTAACATGTATAATTATGACATTTTAGGTGACACTTTGTTATTTCACTTAATCAGTACCTTGGCTTCTCATAGATTGATGGACAGTTGATCACATACTTCATTTAATTTGTTAGCCCTTTTTCTCAGTCATTTTCCAAATGTTTTTCATTTGTGTGTTATGGTATCTGCTCTCCATATGTTTCAGTCTTCTAATCTTGCTTTTTTTCCCCCTGCAGGTTTATTTTAAGTGCCTGATAAGTCATGCTAGTTTTGGATTTCTTCATTTTGTGTCCAGTCTTTCTTCATTTCTGAATTTTTGTCTTTTGATTTGAAGGCTCTTATTGGACTTTGTGTCAAAGATCTCCATTTCTCACTCTTGTGCACAGTTGTAAGTTTTTATATTTGGATTTGCACCCTAATATAACCAACGGACCTTGTGTCTAGGTCGCCAGAACTCCTATTCTAAAAAAATAATAATAAAGTCTTCTTAAACAAAATCTTAACTCTGTTTTAGTTTGTCTTTATTTTTCCTTCATACATCAGAACAATCTTCTTAACTCTGTTTCAGTTTGTCTTTATTTTTCCTTCATACATCAGAACAATCTTCTTAACTCTGTTTCAGTTTGTCTTTATTTTTTCTTCAAACATCAGAACAATCTTCTTAACTCTGTTTCAGTTTGTCTTTATTTTTCCTTCATACATCAGAACAATCTTTTTAACTCTGTTTCAGTTTGTCTTTATTTTTCCTTCATACATCAGAACAATCTTCTTAACTCTGTTTCAGTTTGTCTTTATTTTTCCTTCATACATCAGAACAATCTTCTTAACTCTGTTTTAGTTTGTCTTTATTTTTCCTTCATACATCAGAACAATCTTCTTAACACATTAACCACCACGAGCCGGTGGGACCGGCTTTTGAAATCCTATCATTTGGACCGCGAGCCGCTCAGAGCATCGATCTAATTTTAGTAATAAAACGAATGAAAAATGTACTGAAACATCGGAAAACAAATTCCCAAAGCATGGTTGTTGTAGAACACTGGAAAATTGATATTATGTTCATATTTTTCAGCGTTTTGGGTTAGTTACCAAATCGTGTTAAACTGTTTACCGTGGCTACTAGTGATAGGACCACAAAAAATGCTTGTACATCTCGTCTAACGGCTGAATAGGCTAGAAACTTGTTTCAACAATTGACTGATAGATCTTGCGACGAGGACAAGAGTGAAAATGGTGTGCACATTGATTGAAATAGTGATTTTGATAGAGATGGGGCGCAAGCAGTTATAATTGTGAAAATATTGCTAGTCCTCGGCCATCAGAGGGCTGTTAAATAGCAACAACCTCTATTAGAGTTACAAACAGTGCTTATTGTAATAGTACATTTATTTATCTTTAAAATGACGTGTAATTCATAAAAATCTGTAAACAATTACGAAAACTACAGCTTACTTTGTGCAAACACCAACAGAATGAAAATGGGGAAAAAATTTAATTCAGCCACAGTGTGTTTTTCAATTCGGTAGTTAATGTGTTAAGTCTGTTATAGTTTGTCTTTTTTTTTTCGTTTTCATAATTATTAACCACCATGTGCCACAGTTATCTTTTGAAGAATTCTAAACCGTGAAGTATATCATCTTTTAGTGTAAATTTTATGTGACTCTTGTCTGTGAACATGCACATATTATATATCAAACTCAAGGGAAGTGAATAGAGCAGGGCTTCTGAACCTTTTTTGTGAAGGGATATATATATATATATATAAGTTGGTATAAGGAGAATACAATCTTTACACCTAATTCTTTGAATGTGTATTTCACAGGACAGCTTATCGAGTAGCACACAACATGATCATATTGTTAAACAATATACTTACATTAGATACTAATGAAATTCCAACATACTAAGGGACGTGTATATACTACAAGCAGCTTCTCAGAGCAAAGTTATGGGGTTAGAAACCTGATAGTATCATGCTCCAGTCTATCCAGCTGTAAATGGGTACCTGGCTCCGCTATTGAGTTTGAGAAGACAAAGGTAACAAAGAAGGCAACCGGTAAACCTACCTTATAAAGTTGAGACCTAGTTTAGTGAAAGCTCTAACACTTCACTCTCCTATGGCGGTGGTTCTTATTGTGTGGCTCTGAAGCATGGAGAACAAAAAAGAAAGACAACCAAGAAGTTAGAGACTTTCATAAGTGGATCATTGCGTGGAGTAGAGGGATTGAAATGGTATGGCAAAATCACTAATGTAGAATTGACGACAAGAACCAGGACAAGTGCCATTGGAACAAGAGATAGAAGAACTCAATTGTGATGGATAGGGTACACATGGAGAAAACCTGTTCATAGCATTATAAATAATAATAATAAATTCTTTAAGCGCCAAACACGGCGCATAAGGCAGAAACCAGTGCTCTCCAGGTTGTTCGTTGTGACGCCACTCCTCTTAGCTCTTGCACATTATTTAGGCCCAACGTTCTTCCTTCTCTTATTATTGTTCTTCTGAGTGTTTCTTTTGGTCTTCCTTTTTTCCGCTTACCCTCAGGAACCCAAGTGAGCGCCTGTAGTGGTATTCTGTTGTTTTGCATTCGTAGGACATGACCGATATATGACCATCGTCTTTTCCTTATATAGTCGGAGACATATTTCTGCCTAGAGTCTTCTCTTATTTGTCGATTAGTCTTGAATTCTTTCCAACTGATGTTCATGAGTTTTCTAAGACATTTGTTCTCGAATGTATTCAGCTTGTTCTCCAATGATTTTGTTATTTTCCAACTCTCACAGCCGTATGTTAACACTGAGATAACATTTGAATTAAACAGACGAAGCTTGGTATGTATATTCAATGATCGTAATTTCCAAATGTTAGATAATCTATTGAAGGCGCTAGCTGCCAAAGCAATTCTAGTATGGATTTCTCTTGTTGTGTCACCATCCTGAGTCATTTTACTGCCTAAATAATTGAAACTTTCAACTTTCTGTAGTTTTTCCCCGTTCAAGATGATATCAAAGGTCTCGTTAGAAAAGTTCATAGCTTTAGTTTTAGAGGCATTTATTTGGAGACCAATTTTAACCGAGAGATGACACAAATTATTTATTGCTTCTTGGGATTGTCTTGGTGTTGAACTTAAGAATGCTACATCATCTGCGAAATCCAGGTCATAGCATTATATGACAGTCATTATTCTGGAATACCTGGGTTAAGAGAGACGGAGGGACACTGAAAGCACACAAAGAAGAGAACAGGAGACAGAAATGAAATAGATGAGAAAGACCCAGAAGAGCTGAAGGCATGGGACAACAGGACTGTCATTGAAAATCTATGCTGCTTGAAGAGCTGAAGGCTAATGAATGCCTAATTGAAACTTTGTTCTGAAAAATTGTGAAAAAATATTATTAGCTCATAAAGGTCAAGGTACATGAGAGGATTTTACCTGTATGTTATATGGGCCTGAATGGGAAGCAAAGAATTGTAATACTGTTCCTTGCCAAGCACGTCATAAAATGTGACTAAGGAAGGTTGGGCATGGGGAAAGTTCCCCCATCCTGTAAAAAAATGTGAAACCACAAAAACTTCAACGAGCATGGACAGGTCAGCTAAGTAAAATAAAACTCAGCCAACCATGACAGGAGAAGGTCCTCTGGCAGGGTAGCGAATGACACAAAACAGAAAGCCATAAGCAGTGTGTTGCTGAGGTAGACCTTACTTACTTAGTCGTTCCCCTTCTACCGTGAGGTGTAGAGGTTTGGAAGAGAGAGCGCCAGACTATCCTATCGGCTGTCTTCCTCCTGGCCTGGTTCCATTCTAGTCCTCGGTCCTTCAAAGATTGTCTAATGTTGTCCTCCCAGCGGACTCTGGGTCGTCCTCGGGTACCGAGGTAGACCAAGAAACACATTGAGAAGAGAATTGGAGACAGAAGTGAAAATGATGAGGAAAACATGGAAAGAGCTTGAGCTGATGGCATGTGACAGGAGGCCTTGACATGTGTTTGTTGAAGGCCTATGCTCCTTGGGAAGCTAAAGGGTATTGATTAATTGAGTGAATGAGAGGATTTGGCTATTAAACAGAAGTGATAATGGAACAGTTCACCCTTAACTTAACTGTGATAATCAAAATCAATTAAGCATGTGCATATGTTATTCACACATAGTATATGTATATTTATCTCTTTCTTGTTCATAGAGTAGATCTCCTTATTGGTGTTGGTGCTGCTTGCTATCCCATGCTGCAGCTTTGTGTATCAGAATCTACCTCGAAATTCTACAGATCAATGGCCTTCATTTCTCCTTGGCCTTTACAGAGACCTAGGTTTGTATTGGCTAATTTAACTTTAGCCAGGCTGGCATGTACAACAACAACATTAAGATAACATGAGAGTTGTGTACTTTCTGTGCTTCTCTATAGTGCAGAATGCTGGAGAGTAGCAGAGAAGGAAATATCAAAATTGTCCATACAATCTGTCTAAGGAAAATTCTCCAAATCTTTTGGCCGCAAACCATCACCAACCAAGAACTGCTGACTTGAATCAAACAAGAAGACATGCACACCATCATAGCTGGCAGACACTGGTGTTGGGTCGGCCACGTCCTCAGAAGAGACCTCGATGCCATCACAAGAACAGCTATGCTATGGACCCCATAAGGAAAGCGAAAGAGAGGCCAATCAAAAACAACTTGGTGAAGAACTATGGAGACCGATATCCAAAGAGTGAACCAGAGCTGGGGCACTGCATGAAGGATGGCTGCTGACTGAGCAAGGTAGAAGCAGTTTGTTGCTGCCCTACAAGACAGCACCAGACGTGACAGCCACTGACTGCTTTGACAGTCAGCGGCTATGGATCCAAGAAGAAGAAGAGGCTGGCACGTACATTTATTTTATGGTGCTGTCTTGAGATGTTGGTGACATGTAAGATTACATTGTTGACTTGATTTTAGGGCAACGCGGAATGTGAACCAATGACTCTCCGTCCCCCAAGTTTTGTGCAGTTACAAATTATATATTAACACTTCATGTGCCACTAGTTTTTGTCCTAGGTCTATCAAAGTGCTGCTTGCTTTTTACGTATGTCAGCTGCAATATGGTTGGTTCATATAAAAATCATGAAAAAAATCAACTCATTAAAGCAGTGGTCAGCAACAAGGGATAAATTACCAAGGCAGGAGTAATTTAGAGTTTTCCGAGAATAAAGAGTAAATATAGTTGCGCAGTATCAGTCCTACCAGCACACTCCTATATGGCAGCGAGACCTGGACGACCTATGCTAAGCAAGAAAGAAGGCTCAATACCTTCCATTTGCGGTGTCTACGCCGCATCCTCGGCATCTCGTGGAAAGATAAAGTGACACATGTCGAGGTGTTGTCACGTGCTGGCCTTCAAAGTATGTATACGCTGCTTAGACAGCGCAGACTTCGCTGGCTTGGCCATGTTCGCCGCATGGAAGATGGTCGCATCCCAAAAGATATCTTCTACGGACAATTAGCAGATGGCAAGAGAACAGTTGGGCGCCCACAGCTGAGGTTCAAAGATGTGTGCAAGAGAGATATGAGGGCACTGGACATGGATCCAGCAACATGGGAGGATGAAGCTGCCGATCGCACTAAGTGGCGATGCTATTTACGGCACCACCTCAGATTGGGCGAAGAGAGGCTCACACAAGAAGCAGAGGTGAGGAGAAAACGTCGAAAGGAGCACCAGGAAAATAAGCATTTGAGGGCTGTCACCTCAGGGGCGCATTCCCATAGTCAGTTATGACTGAAGGGGCTATTATTATTATTATTATTATTATCAGTCCTTCCTTTTTCTCCCATAGAACTAGCCTTTTAATTTCCAGTCTTGCATCTCAAGATCAAATTGAAAGAATTACTTACCTCACTGAGATGAGCTTTTCAGCACTTGTAGTGATGAACACAAAAGCATGAAATAGACTCAACCCCCTGACAGTGACAGCAACTTCAGATATGCACAGACTTACTCAAACCGCAGTTTGAAGAAATGATCAGTAGTAACAAGTATGAGTTTAGCCATTAGTCTAGCTGTGACCAGAATTAAATTCATTTGGGTTTACCCAGTTTGTCTTGTTTATAAATAAAACAACCTTGGTTTTCGTTACATTATTTTTCCCATCAACATAAAAATTACTACCTTTAGGCTGGATTAAAGGCAGTTCATCAAGCTTCTGACATGGGGAATCAGTCAAACCTTGTTGGTGACCACAGCATTAAAGGCACTTAAATATTTGTATTGTTTTAAGAAACAAATTGGTGGCCCAATAAAATGGTTAGAGTGAAGTGTTCACTGCTGTCATTGTAACTAAATTAACAAAAGTAGCATTCTTAACCGAAAAAAGAGACAATTTACATGTTAATTTCTGATTCAAGGATAAAATAAATAGTTCCAGTCAATCTGAACTGGCATTGCAATGAGAACAACCATTTTTGCTGCCAATTAGCATATATATTATATATACAAAAGTCCTAAGTGTTAAATATTTGTGTTTTGTTTTTAAAACAAAAAATCCAGTTAAAAAAAGAACTACCTTACAGTTTGACTATTGTCAAAGATGGCGCTCAATGGATTAATAAGAACTTATGCAGCAACATTCTGAGTTTTTTTTTAACAAACAAAATCACTTTCTTTTTAATTCTGCATTGTAATGGCTGCTTTGTTATATAAAAACAGAGGCCAAACAATGCAAATATGGAGTTCTCGGATAACATACAATGAGGTGTGGCCTCCGCCTCTAATTCTAAAGGTACTGGATTCGGTTCCCAGTACAGGGAATATATTAGGTAGTATATTGTGATGACAATTTTTTCAGAACCAGTGGGTCCTGATGATGTCATTACCCCCCCCCCCCCCCCAATCTCCTGGGTAGTGAGATCAGATGCCTAGCCTTCTCGCATAAGGAAGAAAAAAATCGGAGGCCCCTTGTGCAAGTTGTGCACGTTAAAAACCCCTCGGCAGTTGGAAATTGTAAAGAGTAGGCCATATGGCCGCTGCCCAGGCAAAATTTACAAAATTAGGAAAACCTGTCCGCTACAAAAATATTTATAGACTGTGATTGCTGTATGCGCACACTGGGATCCTCGCCGGTGCTACGGAGTTCGTGCACTGTGCTGAGATCCACCTTGTGGGATCTAAGGGAAGAGATCAGAGCACTGATGGAGTTGTTCATATGCAATGAAGATGGTCCTTAAGAACCAAACATTTATGACCTAGAGATTTTGAGTGCAACTAACCAAGCTGCAGTATTTTGAAAACAGTTACTGATAGCCATATCTGATCAAAGAGATAATAACACCATTAAAATGACATTCTTATCTTTGATCTTTTACTAAGAGTCCTCAAATCCTTTTCTGAATTTCAAAAAGCTCTGAAAACCTAGTTTTACCATGGAGCTTCACTTTTATGCACGGCATGGCTTAGGCAGGTGTGAGGCATAAGTTGCATGGACAAGATAATTATATTCTATTATAATTGGGCCGCTGTAATCCTGTGACCGAGACAATACTATACAGTTGCATTTTATATCATCAGTGTCACCACACTAGGATGATGATGAAGTAGTGACATTTCCAAATATTTATTAAATACTGATTTTAGAGAATTGTTTATTTGTGACTTCCAAAATTTTATAATTTCAGTGTTATAGTTTTATAATTGTAACATATTTGTGTTTTCACCATTAGAAATAATAAAGATTATTTTTAATATAAACAAGAATTTTAGAAATATTCATGTGTTTGCTTGGGGGTGGTGCCACAAATCCTACAAGGGTGTTACCGTAAAATATGATACATTTACCATAACACCATTCTAAACTAGAAAAAAAATAAGAACTCTGAAACACATCTGCCCCCATAGGTTTCGATAAGAGCTTGAGGACCTGTGTTTTCTTCTGATGTGTGACTCTTTTTGTAACTACTTTCACTTCACCTGTATCAGGTATGAACCAAATCAAGAACTGACCAGGAGAATACAATACCTGTGGGACCGGCCTTTCTTTCGGGCACCTCTTAGGCTACTGCTTCCTGCTTACAAAGTTGGAAAAGTGAAAGGCACTAGAGATAAGATCACTGCGGCATATTTGTTAAATAACCTTGATCTTGCTGAGGTAAGTCTCAAAGTGCAACAAAGAGCTGGTGTGCTATTTATAAATATCATCCTACATAATTTGGGAGCGAACCACAAGTTAATAACCTCATGCATTTCTAAGAATCATTTTTAGGTCATAAAGTTTACAAGTTGAATTTGAATCCTACGTATAAAGTTTACAAGTTGAATTTGAATCCTACATATAAAGTTTACAAGTTGAATTTGAATCCTACATGTAAAGTTTACAAGTTGAATTTGAATCCTACATATAAAGTTTACAAGTTGAATTTGAATCCTACATATAAAGTTTACAAGTTGAATTTGAATCCTACATGTAGCAAAAGGCCTTGTGTAGTTCCCAGGGGTCTCTGAAGAGACAAAGATTAGAACCACTGCACCCACAGGCATGTCATAAAGGGAGACTAATATAAGGTTTTGCATAGGGCAGGTAACTTTGTCATTTAAAACAAATTGCCACAGAAACCACAGCTGCAGGAACTACTGCAGTGGTGACTCCATGCTCTGTAAGGAGCACAAAGGAAATGATGATATAGGAAAAGAAAATCCTTTTTTTTTTTCATTTCTAAAAATGTCATTAATTTTTTGTCTATAACTATAATAATAGTGATTTGGCTCACTGAAACTTGTGAGAAACCGCATGTGTGTGTGGTTTTTGTCCTGTGTTATTTATTATTATTGCATCAGTTTTCTTCACTATAGTTAGGGTGCACATTATTATTATTTTTAACTTCATAATTATTCTTGTCACAGAAATTTAATTCTTTTAAGGTAAAGTAACGAGCAAATAGAAAATAAAATTGCATTCATCTGATGAGTGGCCGTGCTCCCTTTGGTTTCCAGGTGTTTCTGAGGAGACATAGAAATTATAGGACAACTGCTTTATCAGGCACGTCGTAAAAGGAGACTGGTATGAGTTTGTGCATGTTGCTGACAGCCTCATCAAGTACAATGATTTGCTGCAGACACCTCTGCTGTAAGAGCTGTATTTTTGCTTTGTAGGAACACCACCTCTGATGCAGTGACTGGAGTTCAAAGGTTCAAGAAGATATAAATAGTGCTAGAGTTTATTATAAGAAAATGAAGATCAAAATATTTAGCACATCAGTACAATGGTGCAGGCTTCCTGCGCTGAGACCAGCTGCTGTGGCGGCGGCTCCATGCTGCACAGGAAGGGAAAAGGTGAATGTGCATGACAGCTTGTCAGCAAGGTGTGGTGTCACGCTTTCTGGGCGGTGGTTAAATGTTATTAATATAATAAGAATAAGATACGGTATTTGATATGACTCCTGGCCAAGCCACTTGTTTTAGTTTTAAACTCTTTAATGCTTTTTCTTTTTTTTCATGTTCTCCACTTGTTAACTTTTTTGAGACAGTAAGTGGACAGTGTATTTTTGTGGTCATGTCAGGCTGTGCAGCAAGATATATCAGGCATCAGTTTTATAACTAACTATAAGACCAAACAAAACATCAAAAAAGTGCCTTTCTCTTTTTTAAATTAAAAGTTCTTATAATACAAAGGACCCAGGGATCTTTGAAGAGACAAAGAAATATGACAACTGTACCCCCAGGCATGTCGTACAAGGTGACTTAAATGAGGTTATGCATGGGGTTGGAAACCTTATCATGTAAAACAGATTGCCACAGAAACCACAAGAGCATGTGAATGTCTGGCGCAGGCTTTCTGCAAGGGCACCGGCTACAGTGATGGCTTCATGCTCAGTAAGGAGTGCAAAGGAAAATTATGATGATGATGCGAACAAGATATATTGACAAGTTATGTCAAGTAAGTCTTGTATCATTTTTGGGGAGGAGGGGGTGGTTTCTTGATGTTTTCTCTATTACATTTCCTTTTGCATATTTTCTCCTCTTAACAGGTTTTAAAATTGTTAATTATGAAGTTACATATCATGCATTCTTAAATACTGGTCATGCAGACATACGCCATAATGAGAGAGCTGACAGACTAGCATCAAGAGCACCCACAGTTGGAACACTGGATATGGATAAGTGAGATATATTGAGAACAATTAATGATCCGCCTGTTAGAGAATGACACAGCAATAGATGAATCATTAAAGTTAAGACTGTTGGAATTTGGCATCAAACGTAAGACTAGCAGAGATGGACGTATGAGAGGATGCATCTGTCGTGTATACAACCAACGAGCTACAGGAACAGTTAGCATTCACACTCTTCGACATATACTGAGGGAGACTGAGCTCCCTTGGGTGTGCCCGGAGTGCAGTGTTATCGATTCTGCATCATTCTTAAATCACGCAGTGTATATAAAGTTTACTGGATATTAACATCCCTCGTTTTGTACAGGCTAGTGGTTTGGCACTGGCAGCAGGGACTATGAATCTGCCTCGTGTGGTTGTGTTTGGAGAGCTAGACCATGCTGTGGAGAAGGAGCTGTACTATGATGTGCTGAACAGGCTAGATATTCCTACATCTAATGTTTCTGTGTTCAAGGGGAAATTAGGTATGTGCTAGAGGTGACAGTTTCTGTGTTGAAGGGGAAATTAGGTATATGCCAGACGTGACTGTTTATGTGTTCAAGGGGAAATTAGAAATGTGCCTGTTTCTGTGGAAATTAGGTATGTGCCAGATGTGACTGTTTCTGTGTCCAGGGGGGAAATTAGGTATGTGCCTGTTTCTGTGTCCAGGGGGAAATTAGGTATGTGCCAGATGTGACTGTTTCTGCATTGACAGATTTTCAGTGTAAAGTCAGAGAACATAACATCTTCTCACATGTGCAGACGTCCTGTGTAGTTCCTGAGGGTCTCTGAGGAGACAGAGAAAGAATAAGACTACTACTACCTGAGATGTGTCATTTTAGATGCATGGTGCTGGCAGCCTCATCATATAACACAAATTGCTAGAGAAACCACTGCTGTGAGATTATATGGCTGCCTTGATACAGGCTTCTAGCAAGGGGGCCAGCGGCAGTAGTGGAGTGAAAATGGTAGTGATGGTGATCATGTAAAAGATTTAGTAATAAAGTTATGTAACTAACTGAAGAATGCTTTGTCGTCAATGCAAGTAAGAAAGAGAGTTCTTCGGTGTTATATAGAACCAATCCTGACTACAGGAGTGGGACCCCAAGACGCAGCAATAGTGAACGCAGTCAGCGACTCATAGCTTGACTGCCTGCATCAGGACCAGCGAACCAGAGCTGGTCAAGACCGCACTCCACCTCCACGTGGAAACAGTCTGCAGCAGTGCAGTCTGGCTGAGCGAGTGTGGATCGCAATGGGAAGGCAAACCCGGTCCTAAAAAATGCCGTGCAGAAGTCGGATGTGTCGACCGAAAGGTGCAGATATCACAGCTTAGGCGTAAACAGACACAACGCAACCACCGTCCTTTTCAGGATGAACGAGGAAGAGGAAGAAGAAGACTACAGGAGTGGGTCAATGGACAATTAGTAAACAATTAGGAAAAGCTCTGGATGCCACAGAGATGTGGTTTTATAGAAGAATACTATGGGCAGCTAAAAAGAGTAAATGAGGAAGTCCTGAAAGAGACTAATGCGCAAAGGGCTTATTACTAGATGAAGAAAGCTGGAATATATTGTAACTACAGGAAAGATTGAAGAAAAGAGAGATAGGGGAAAACAAACAGAGCAGATACTGGACAGTTTGACAATCGTGGATAGAAAGAAGTCTACAACAGAATTGTTAAATAGTACTGGAGACAGGAAGTTGTGGAGAGACATAAGTGCCTACGCCACCATGCAAGGTACTTGAAGAAATGTTATTTTAGTGAGTGATAAAGAGTCACAGTTTAACTCTTAGTATACGAGCTAATTTCATGACTACCTTTACAGATTTTGCAATAAACAATTTATTTATAAAGATAACATAAGTGTTATATATCAAAATGTGAAGAAATGAAACCCCTATATCATGCACATAACTAAATTGTTCAGTGGTTTTAAACATGCATTCACCTATAAATTTTCGCTATTGACGGGGATCGATCATCGGCCTCTCTAAGAGGCTGCTCGTATACTAAGAGTTAAGTCCTTTCAGCCAATAGTTTCTGATCTATTAATTTACCTGCCCTGGTTTCTTACCCTGCTTTCATTTCATTCTAAATCATGAGCCAAATGGTGCACCAGATTGTCCTGCAGATGAACCTATGGGCTGTCTGGTGAATTCCAGGGTTAGACCTCTAATCAAGACCAGATTGTCCTACAGATTAACCTATCTTGTGAATTTCAGGGTTAGACCTCTAACCAAGACCCTGAATCACCTACACATGTTGCATCCTGGAAACAGGCAACCTGAAAGGTTGTCTGGCCAGAGATTCAGTGCACCAGAGTGGCCCAACATCACAATCAGTACAGGGGAATCACTTAGCCCCCAACTTAATCTACGGCTTATACCTGGTTGACTGCAAGCAGGAGGATCTCACATTGACTGGTGAGGGAAGTTGGCTCTGTGCATGACATGATGATTCCTTGGAAGAGCCCAGAATAAGAGCACAGGTTTTTAAGCCCTGCATATTTGGAGAGCCCTTGCATATGGCTAGGAATGCACGATATGTCACTCCCTCACCCCTTCTAGCTTGAAACCAGATGTGAGGATTCTTTCAGTGCATACCAATTCAGGAGACAAATTTGAGCTCATGACTCTCAACTCAGCATCTTTGGAATGGTGCAAAAGCCTAGCTCTTCAATGTAGATAATGTCAAGGACTCTTCAAATTGGCATTAGCTGTGAAAGAGCAACAAGCTCAGCAGGCCTAGTTAACAGCCACTGTATTGAACAGAGGACCAAGATAATAACACTTACTTCAGGAGCCTTTTCAGTCTGTACAGTGAATAATTAATTATTAAAGGTTGTAAAGAAGAGAAAAATGAACAAGTCTTTGAAGAAGAGTCTTAGGCATTAATAATAGGAAGAGATATAACAGCTTACAACATGCAGATGACAGGTCATGCATTTAGCAGAAAGTGATGACAGGCAGTGGTAATAATAAAAGAGAAGATGCTGATTACATGCGAGATCAAATTTTAATGGGGGGGGGGGGGTAGGGGGGGGGGGGCGGAGGGGAGACGGAGAAATTTAAATCAGTTGAAGGTCAGGAGCTTTAAAATCCTAAAAACAGAGGGTGAAAGATGCAAGAAATTTTTAAAATGTAGAATTTCAAAAGCTAAAGCAACTTTTCAGAAAATAAAGAAGTACTAACTTATTAACACAAAAGTGAGGCAGATAATTTCAGTTTCTTGTGTGGGTGTGAATCTTGTCACCTTGACAAAAGCTCAGGAGAAACAACAGATTTGAGCAGTACCCAGCATAAGCATTGGTACTGCACAAATCATTTTTGGGCAAGATAATATAGCAACAGAAATGATAACACAAAAAAAAAGGATACAAACAAGTACTAAGTAGACATTAATTTGATTTTTTTATTTTCGTGCGCAAAATAATTATGAGGGGAAACAACCTGAGATGAAGTATCTCTATAAATCATCAGTACATTAAAAACTGAGCACAGAAAGGTAGGTGAGGATTAAATATGTTTGAAACAGCAATAATAGTGAAACTAGCAAACAATTCAGGGACAATAAGGGTAGAACTAATCCAAACAATATGCATTCTTGATAGTGGTTGAGCCCACGAGTCATTCCTGTGAGTCTAGGGATGCAAAGAAAGGAATACTGCTCCCTCAGGAATTTGGTAAAGAAGCAACTCACATGAAGTTGTGCAAAGGGTTGGCAACGATAATGTAAAATAAATGGCTGCGTTAACCACCACTGTAAGAGCACGTAAAGATTTGGTACAGACATCCTGTTAGGGGATTAGTTGCAGTTGTGGCAAAAATAGAAATAATAATAAATGATGATGATGGAGTTATGAAGTAAGAGAACATATCCTGCTGATTGTTAAGTAGAATGGTGTGTTAGTATTAAGGCTATCTCATTTTTAATTATAAAATAGTTTTCACTTTTTTTTTTTTTTACAGAGTCTCCTCGTCTGCCTGGTGCTCTAGTGTTCCCAGATGGAGGTTATGATCTACACCTTAAGCAAGCAGGAATTATTAGTGTGTTTCTCCTTGAACTTGTCAGGCTTTTCCACCCACATCTACGGATCTAGAAATAGCAGAAACATAGGAACACATTTTGTTTTGTCATTCAAGGTTCTTCTGCCCACATACAGATCTCAAAATATAAATCATCAATGCCTTTTAGTTGCCTGCATATGTGTATATTTTTGCATGCCAGTACCATAAACAAGATCTTTTTTTATTTCCTTAGATGTTTTTTTTTTTTTTTTCGTATTTCTCCATCTATGCCAAACATTCTCTGATGGTCAGTTTTCATGTAATTCATTTGTGTGTGTGTGTGTGTGGGGGGGGGGGGGTCCTCATCAGTGCTACTCAAATTTTCTTTCTGCATACTGATTTTAAAGAGCTTAACTTTGGTTATTGGAATTCTTTAACCTTTCAGACATTTTTCACGAGCATGAATACTGTTCTATCCTTGCTTGTTCTGGCTTTGATATCTTCCTCAGCTCCTGCGCATCTGCTGATAATGCTGCCCTTATTTGCTCCTTTTACAGAGTATCGCTGGAGCTCGAAATCTACCTCATGAAAGATGGCTGATGGGTTGGGCATGGGACCACATACTCCATACTGTAGATAATTCAAGCCAGAAATCTTCATCGAATACGAACAAGTCGCCCAAGCATTGTAAGTCAGATAATTCAAGATGGACGAAGGTACTTTAGCAATGTGGCTTACTGATGTAGTCCAGAGAAGGCCATAAGGAATCAAGGCTGCTGACTCCCCTTTTTGTCTCCTAGAAGAATCTCTAGATTTGGCACCTGAAATGTTTATACACTAAACGAATAAGGAAAGACTGCACATGTGGCAGTAGAAATAAGAGACTATAAAACTGACATCCTGATACTCTATAAAACAAGGTAGAAGGGAATAGAAAGCAAGAAACTGAACACAGGAGAAATTGTGCTGTCCCCAGGACATGAGGAAGAATGCACACACCATAAGGAAAGAGTGGCTGTAACGTTGTCAAAGAAAGTGTACAAAGCACTCAAACAATGGGAAGCAATGGTACTCATGATAATATTGTCAACATTTAAAACTGCTAAAAAGAAGAAAACATCATCCAGTGTTATGCGCCAACAAATGACAAAGAAGAATTTTACAACAGCCTACAATTTCATGGATGAAAAGAGAATAAAAAACATCACAGTTCTGGTGGGTGACCTGAATGCAGACAGAAACAAACAATAGTGGCTTTTAACAAATCACGGGGGAAAAGCTAACTTGGTGACAGTGAACAAAAATGGTGAAACTGCTCATAAATTTATGTGCTTCAAAGCAGCTTGCTGTGAAAGGAAGCCTGTTTCCACATTAAAGAATATATAAATCAACATGGATATCACACCACAGGACAGAAAATTGGACTGATCGTAGATGCGTAAACAAGAAGTTTAGATCATTATTACAGAACATAAACAAGAAGTTAGATATTATTAAAGAATGTAGAAGTATGTAGAGGAGCAGATGTGGCATCAGATCACCATCTCCTGCTAATGAAATTAAAGATGAAACTCAAAGGAAATGCAATAGTACATAGCTATGGACAATTTAATATGGAATATCTCATGGTTAAAATATCTTAAAAGTAACAAATTCTCCAGAAGCTAGAGAATGTAGCAGATACAGAAGACCACTGGCAACAAATAAAAAATATATGGAATGAGACAGGTGGATAAAAGTACTGGAAAAAATGAGCGTGCTGGCACAAAAGAAACCACCAAAAAGGACAAGAAAAAAAAGTAGATTTAAACAGAAGGAAATGAACAGGAAATTGAGGATCAGGTCCACAAAAAGGAGTTAACTTAACAATGAAAGAACAAATGAGGAAGAAATAGAGAAAGCCATTAGGCTTCCAAAGGAGGAAAATCTGCTATACCAGATGGTATTCAAGTAGAGGTTATCACAGCACATAGTAATACTTCTATAGAGATTTCACAGAAATTGTTGATAGCAGAATGAGACAGTCCTTATTCTGAAATCACCAGCCTGGGGTCAGGGTCAGGTAGATAGTGGGAGACTGAAGACAGAAATGAGATGACTTGGAAAGACCTTGAGCTGATGGTACATAACAGGACTTGGCATGAATTTGCTATGGCTTATGGTCTTTGATGAGCTTAAGAGTAATTAGTCGTGCATTTTATTATGATTGTGTGTGTTAAGATGGTTTTATTAGTCACGGTTCTTAGTCTAGATTCAGTATTGATAATGTCACTTGATTTACATTTTGACCAGAAGCGTTGTGTGACTGGTTCTGTGCGCATGTTCTCAGGAAAACATTATGATCATGCAAAACCCACTATACAAGTTCCTCCCCAGACCAACAAAGACAGTCAGATACAGTTTTTGTAATGAAGTAAGAAAACCTTGGACAGTTTTAAATTAAGTATACAATGTATTGGCAGTGTATACAGGGCTGCCTCTTGGGCAATGCGAGCAGTGTCAGCTGCACTGGGCACAGGCTGGGGGGAGGCACCAAAATTTATATTAAAACAAAAACATTAAAATGTTAAAAGAACAAGAAAAATTTACTACAGAAATAATTGGTGCAACATCCACAACCTGACCCAGCACATTAGTCTTCTTTTGACTTTTTGTGAGGCCAAAGTCCTTGCATACTTGAGAGAAGCTTCTTCATCAAGCTCTGGAGCTCCTGTTGACTTAGAGTGATGATCACAGCGTCGTTGTCGGCGAACAAGCCCCTTATAGTGACCCTTCTGATTTTCATTTTTGCCTTCAGCCTTGCGAGATTAAACAGTGGCCTATCTGACCTAGTTTGAAGGTATATTCCTTTGGTTGCATCTCCAAATGCCTGTGTCAAGGGCAAGGCAAAGAAGATCTGAAGAGAGTCGGAGACAGGACGCAGCCGTGTTTGACAAAAATCTAATAATAGCACTATTACTAATAGTACTAATATAGAGCGATGAATCCTAAAGGTTAGGCGCTGACATGTTTATGGGTAAAGAAACGAGTAAAAAACACATAAAGGATAAGAAACGATTGACGACATTTAAATAGAACAATGGGATATAACAAGAATGAGAAAAGACAATTGATCCTAGGTTAACTCTTGATTCAGAAAACAATGGAACATTGACCTAGGAAAAATCTAAATTGGTGAATCATTTCCCTAGCAAATGTCTTGAAAATGAGAGGGGCCTGATCGGGTCGAATGAAGTTGAAGAGCGTTTTAAGGAACTAGAAATAATTATGTGGAAGGGAAGTCTCAGAAATCAGTTGAAGCAACATCTTTCCATGCTGCGGTATATGTGAAGATAAATGATACCGGAATAGGAAGATATGATATACTTGATCACATAGAGTATGGTTTCACTCTGCGAAATTTGCAGGTAACACTTATTTTATAATGCAGATAGAATAATAATTATGAGAGATGTGATAGAATGGTCTGGCGCTCTCTCTTCCAAACCTCTACACCTCACGGTAGAAGGGGAACGACTAAGTAAGTAGAGATGTTATAAATATGATATAATATGAATTTTGTAAGAAGAGAGAACCGTTAGTAGTATTTCGTTTGACAATGAAAGGAACAGAAACGTTTGTAATCAGTTATTTTGAATAAGTAAGGACAGTGATTCTCAGGTAGTTATACTATGATGTTCAGTAGAAAGTTTAGACAGAATTGTTTCTTAAAGTATTCATATATGTGTGTGTGTATATATATATATACGTGCCAAATGAACGCCTTCCAAAGAGGCTGCTGTATGGTGAGTTGAGGGAGGGAAAGCATACTAGAGGACGACCAAAGAAGCGCTTCAAAGACAGCCTGAGGAAGTCACAGATTAATACAACCACCTGGGAGCAACTGGCACAGGATCGCACAGCCCAGAAAGGCGCTATCAAAATAGGTGTTGCAGTCAGCGAGGCCAACTGTGTGAGGGTAGCCCAGAAAAAACATGCCGAAAGTCAAGCGTGGATGTGCAGCCTGTACTGTCTTCAGGCCTTGTATGTTGGTCATGCAACAGAACTTTTCTTGCCCGCATTGGCTTGATTAGCCATATGCGCACCCACTTAACATCATAGAAGGAACTGTATTATGAAAGATGTCGATGGTCCTCATCGAGTATGATGAATGAGGACCATCGACATCTCTCATAATACAGTTCCTTTTATGAAGTTAAGTGGGTGTGCATATGGCCGATCAAGCCAATATATATATATATATATATATATATATATATATATATATATATATATATATATGATTACATTAAAAGTATGTACAATCTTCTTCTTCCCTTTGGTTAATTAGTTATGTCTCCACACGTTATCACTCCCTATTTTGTTGTGTGAACTAAAGATATTCTGATGTCAACAGTATACTTAGTCATGGTTACTGATGTTGTTCTGGTAATGTGATTATTTACACTTGTGAATACATCTGGTTTGCTTGTGGACCAATCATATCCAAATCACCTTTTGCTTGCAGACTATGCATATCTAAATCACTGGGTGAATAGATGTATTTTCAGGAACAGTTTCTATATCACTAAATAAACATTGGTATGTCCTGAATTCCAAACATCGGAGTCTCTATTTCTCTTAGTCTCAGAGTGGACCCAACTGTATATGCACTCGTAACATAGTTTGCATGTTTCCCATTCCTGTATTCTTTGTGGCTCATGTTTGAGAACTGCATTATATAGAATTGTCTGGGTGGTTTTTTGTTTTTTTCCATCTCACCTTGCTCAGCAGGAGGAACTTTAATAACATATTTTCACACTGAGACTGTGTTTGTTGTATTTGTGGTAAGCATGCAGTACAAACTGTAACACTATTTATTTTATAAACAGATTGTGAGCATGAGTGTAAACAGTTGTAAAAGTAAACTCATAAATGTTGAAGACTAACAAGAATGAGGACAAATAAACAGCATTTATTTCACACAAATATTAGTCCCCAAACTTATCTTCTTTGTCATTTTGAAGTTTTTTTCTTCAATCTGTTCTCTGCTTGTGAATTTCTAAAGCCATATCCCACAATCTCTGCAATGTTAGAACCAGGAAACAAGGCATTACTTTTCGCAGTTTGTTTTTCTTTAAGTTTAGCTTCTTTCATCTTTCTTCTCTTTTTGCTGTCCCTTTTCTTCAGTTTTCTGTCATGCTCACTTGACCTCGGTGGATGAGTAGCATCATCTCTGGTAATGTCATGTTCATCTACCAAAGTATTTTCATCTTTTTGGACACTATTAATATTATCACTTTTGTCCTCTTCAGGCTCAGTAGTGTCTGATTCCTGTCTTCTTTTCTTTTTCTTCTTTGACTTAACATCAGAGCTATCATCACAGTTGACTGTACATAGTGTGGAACCATTTTCTGCATCAATACCTGTTTCAGAATGTTTCCTCTTTTTTGTCTTCTTATGTTCTTCACTTCCTGAGGTGACATCATCTGCACAATCAGATGTATTCTTCCCTTGCCCTTTCCCATATTCTGTTCTAGTGTTGTCAGTGACTGGTTCCTCTGTTAAATGTGCCACACGACTTTCATCAACATTATCATTCTCAAACTTTTTTCTTTTCTTTTTGATTTTTTCACATATAACTCCTGTACGTGCAACAACAGAGTCCAAGTTATCATCCACAGGTATCCCTTTATCATAATCTGTCTTACTTCTTTTGTTCTTCTTACTTCCACTTCCTTCATCACTAGCTGGTGTATATATCTGGTTATCACTAGATAATGTTTCTGTAGTTGTTTTCTCTTTACTCTTTGTTTTCTTGGACGTTTTTCCTTCATTCTTAGATACAGGAGGTAATTCAAGAGAGTCATCTTCTAACTCTGTTTGGTGCTTACTTTCCCTTTTCACCTTTCCTTTCTTAACATCTAATGTCACAACTTCTATGTTACAATCATTAACTTCATGGTCACCTTTCTCTTTCTTTCTTTTGTTTTTCTTTAAAGACTTCTCTTCAGCAACTGTATTTTGGACATTGCTACAACTGTCCTCTGCAAAGTTTTGGTACCAATCTCTGTATGGCAGCACAGTAGCAGTTTCATTAGCATCTGCAGGACTTGTTTTCTCTTTACTCTTTGTTTTCTTGGACATTTTTCCTTCATTCTTAGATACAGGAGGTAATTCAAGAGACTCATGTTCTAACTCTGTTTTGTGCTTACTTTCCCTTTTCACCTTTCCTTTCTTAACATCTAATGTCACAACTTCTATGTTACAATCATTAACTTCATGGTCACCTTTCTCTTTCTTTCTTTTGTTTTTCTTTAAAGACTTCTCTTCAGCAACTGTATTTTGGACATTGCTACAACTGTCCTCTGCAAAGTTTTGGTACCAATCTCTGTATGGCAGCACAGTAGCAGTTTCATTAGCATCTGCAGGACTTGAGCCTGTTTGCTTTTCATTATTATAGGAGAAGCTGACAGTGCCGTATGGTGATTTAGTTTCCTTCTTATGTTCAGAGTCTGTGCTTTCTGCTGCTTTTTCTTCTGAGGTTTCTTCACTGCTGACCAGGGCACTTTTCTGTCCACTGTTTGCCTCTTTCCGAGCTTTCATTTCAGCCATCTTCTTTGCAAAGTACTCCTGCACACTGCTGGTACTCGTTACTGTCGTTAGCCCATGCTCTGACTGCTCTCCAGTGTCATCAGAATCTGAACTTGCCTATTATTTGGGAGGAATGAAAAAAATTACCTTTTTTGTTGTAAGTCTTGGTTTTCATTACTATAATTATTTCCCTTTGCGCTCCTTACGGAGAAAGTAGCCACCAATGCAGTTGGTTCCCTTGGAGGAAACCTGCACATGCTCTTGCAGTGGTAGTTTCTGTAGTAATTTGTTTTACATGATGAGGTTGCCACCCAATGCACATCGCCTTACACAACATGCCTGAAGGAAGCATTAGTCCTATTCTGCCTTTGCCTCCTCTGGGAACTACACGGGGTAAGTCGTGGTTATAACTTGGCATAAGATGTTCAAATCTACAAACATAAGCAGTTATACAGTATACTTGTAGACTACTCACTCAGTAATGTTTGTAAGACCAATAAGCCATCACGTTTGAATACTATGGGCATTCTTCTACAGATCACATCCTTAAATTCCCAATAGGTTTGACACCCTTCGCTTTGAGATGAGGCAGAGATATTCATTACTGCTATAATATACCCCAAAAAAAATGTAAATGGTACTTTACCCCCCCCCCCCCCCCCCCCCCCCCCCCCCCCCCCCCCCCCCCCCCCCCCCCCCCCCCCCCCCCCCCCCCCCCCCCCCCCCCCTCCCCCCCCCCCCCCCCCCCCCCCCCCCCCCCCCCCCCCCCCCCCCCCCCCCCCCCCCCCCCCCCCCCCCCCCCCCCCCCCCCCCCCCCCCCCCCCCCCCCCCCCCCCCCCCCCCCCCCCCCCCCCCCCCCCCCCCCCCCCCCCCCCCCCCCCCCTCCCCCCCCCCCCCCCCAATCTAGTCAGTGGAACTAAGAGGAAGACCAAAAAAACATCATATTCACCTCAGTAAACAGCAAACAATCAAAAATAAGCATTGCATGCCAGAAAATAGTTGTAATCATGAGAAGCTGCCCAGTCAAGTCTGCAAGATTATGTAGAGGCAGTGATTGGCGACTAGTCGATCACAATCTACCAGTAGACCTCAGAGGATTAGTTTGGTAGATCTCTTGGGAAGAACGAAAGAATTCTTAAAATAAGGAAATTTAAGACTAACCCTTTCCTGTCTGCAATAAATAACACCGTATCCCCAGAGTTAAACGTAATATTTTGTTTCCAGGGAAAGCTCACAAGCCAGCTTACTAAAATTCACTTTTGTTTCTGAGGGGAAAAAAAATGTAAAGGATCCTGGTTACACGCCCACTGAGGCATATTGGGAATATGGTGTTAGGCCCATATTTTCTTGACTATCAGCACACTAGGGGTGATGTGGTCAGCCTCACGCCGGCCGCCTTAACCTTCCCAGAGTTGCTCTGGTACCCATATCATGAGGCTGGGTCGACCCCGGAGCTGTTTGTGGTCTAAAAAATCCCACCTCAACTGGACCACTGAACTAGGAAGCCAGCGCACTAACCACTGCGCTGCCACAGCTCCTACTTTTTGTGTGAACTGCATATTATCTTTTCTTTGAAGTGAACATTCTGTAAAATATCATTTAGCCTGAATTACCACCACTACCTCGATGGAAGTAAGCTTGTGCAGGAAGTAAGCAGTGTAAGTCATGAATATGGACTGGATATTAACATTGAGAAAACGAAAACTATGATAATTAGCAAAGCAGGCGATGAGCCAACATTAAAGATAAGCATAAATGGTAAAATCCTGGAATAAGTCAAAGAGTTCTCATATCTTGGTCATATAATAACAGAAGATCAATCAATACCCTTTAGCTCCCCAAGGAGCATAGGCCTTCAACAAACACATGCCAAGTCTTCCTGTCCAGTGCCATCCGCTCAAATTCTTTCCATGTTTTCCTCATCATTTTCACCTCTGTTTCCAGTTCTCTTCTCCATGTGTTTTTGGGTCTACCTCTGCCTCTCTTTCCCTGTGGATTCCAGAACAAGGACTGCCTTGTAATGCTATCAACAGGTCTCCTCAATGTGTGTCCTATCCATCGCCGGCGTCTTCTTCTCAACTCTTGTTCCACTGGCACTTGTCTGGTTCTTGTCATCAATTCCACATTTGTGACTTTGTCATACCATTTCAGTTCTTCTATTCTATGCAAGCACCTGTTTATAAAAGTCTGTAGCTTTTTGGTTGTTGTTTTTGTTGCTCTCCATGTCTCAGAGCCATTCAATAGGACTGACTTCACATTTGAGTTGAAGATTCTTATTTTCGTGTTGGACTTAATTTCTCTTGTTCTCAAGATGTTTCCCAATGCAATGAAAGCTCCTATTGCTTTTTGTATTCTTATTTTGATGTCACTGTCTGTCCCTCCAACTTTGTCTATATTACTGCCAAGATATGTACGATTCTACATCTTTTAGTGGTGTTTCTTCAAGTTCAACCTTGTTATCATTTCTTGCATTTATTCTCATAATCTTTGTCTTTTCTGTGTGTATTTTCAGGCCCACTTGCTTTGACCTCTCTTCGAGAATTTTCATTTTCTCTTGCATCTGATTATGGTTATGGGACAGAAGAGCCAAGTCATCTGCAAAATCCAGATCATCAAGCTGTTTAGTCAGATTCCACTGGACTCCATTTCTGTTGCGTGATGTCGATGTTTTCATAATCCAATCTATTGCCAGTAAAAAAAGAAATGGAGACAAGAGGCACCCTTGTCTCACTCCCATTCTAATCCTAAACGGTTCTGTAAGTTGTCCTTCATGAAGAACTCTGCATGTCATGTCTTCATAGGTCTTCCTTATTAAGTTAATGATCTTCATGGGAACTCCATAATGCCTCATCAATTTCCACAGTAATTCTCTGTCTACACCGTCAAATGCCTTTACATAGTCCACGAATCCGATGTATATCGCTGAACTCCGTTCCAGACTTTGTTCAACTATTATTCTCAATGTGGCTATCTGGTCTGTACAGGATCTGTTTTATCGAAAACCTGCTTGTGCATCTTTCAGTTGCTTGTCTATGGTCTTTTTTAATCTCTCAAGGATGATTCTGTTTAATACTTTTCCTGGAACTGATAGTAATACTATTCCTCTATAATTTTTGCACTCTTGTAAACTTCCCTTAGGCAACTTGACCATTAACCTTCCTTCCATTCTGCTGGTATTTCCTCTCTCTCCCAGACTTTGCCAAGTAGTTTGTATAATATCTCTGTGGAGGAATCAATATCTGTTTTGATGGCCTCTGCTGGAATTCCGACCTGGACCAGCAGCTTCTCCATCTTTCAGAAGCTGTATGGCTTTCTTTATTTCTTCTCTACTTGGTCGTTCACAGCTGATTTGTAGATCCTCTTCTGCTGGCTGGATGTCTGGGGGATTAGTTGGAGCTGGTCTATTGAGAAGTTCCTCAAAATGTTATGTCCATCTCTTCATTTGTTCTTGTATATTACCGGTACTATGCAATTTTCCATTCTTATCTTTTATGAGGCCATTTGCTTGCTTATATTTCCCTGTTAGCTTCTTTGTGTTGTTGTACAGGTCCCTCATATTTCCTTTGGCTGCAGCTTCCTCTGCTTCCCTTGCCAACTCTTCAGTATACTTCCTCTTGACTCTTTTGATGTTTCTTCTTACTTCTTTGTTTGCTTCTATGTACACTTCATGCGCCTTGGCTTTGGAGCTTCTGGTTTTGCTTCTGTTTAAATCAGCTTTCTTGTTTTTCCTGTCTTCTATCTTGCTAATGGTTTCTGTTGTTATCAATGCTTTGTGCCGATGTTCTCTTTTTCTCAGTACTTTTTCACACGTGTCGCTCCATATATTTTTTGCTTGTTGCCAGTGGTCTTCTGTATCTGCTTCATCTTCCAGCTGTCAGAGTACTTGGTATTTGTTTCTCTTATTTCCTGATTTCTTAGATATCCCACATTATACTGTTGTCTATAGCTATATACTGTTGTAAATTTCTTGAGTTTTAATTTTGTTTTAGCCAACAGAAGATGGTGGTCTGATACCACATCTGCTCCTTTATATACTTTTACATCATGCAATGATGACCTAAACTTCTTACTTATGCATATGTGAGCAATCTGATTCTCAGTTCTGTGGTCTGGTGATATCCATGTTGCTTTATGTATTCTTTTATGTGGAAATATGCTTCCTCCTATGGCTAGTTGATTATAAGCACAGAAGTTTGCTAATAGTTCCCCAAACTCATTCATCATACCTAATCCATGCTTTCTCATGATATCTTCAAAGCCGGTGTTGTCTGTTCCTATTTTGGCATTTAGGTCCCCCATCAAAATTGTGATGTCCTTTCTTTTCTTTTTGTCCAAGACATTTTGTAGTCTGGTGTAAAAGTCTTCTTTCTCAGATTCTTCTTTATCATTTGTTGGTGCATAAAACTGGATGATGTTTATATTTACTTTCTTTTTGGCTGATTTAAACATTGCTGTTATAATTTGGGGTTCCATTGCTTCCCTATACAGCATTATAGCCACCCTTCACTGTGGTGGGCTCTTTCCTCCTCATGTCCTGAGGACAACACCATTTCTCCTGTGATCAATCTCCTCTCTACGCCGCTCCACTGTGTCTCACAGAGACCCAGTATATCAATCCTGTAATTTTAATTTCCACTGCTACCTGTGCAGTTTTTCCTTGTTCACATAGAGTGTGAACATTCCAGGTGCCAATCCTGGAGATTTTCCTAGACGAAAAAAGGTTAGTCAGCAACCCAGACTCCTTTCGGCTTTCTCTGGGTTGCTTTATGCTCCTCCTTTCCAGAGGAACCTTCTTTTGTCTTGGGCGGCTGAGTTGATTTATATTCTGTATTTGACTTGTCCATGTTTGTTGAAGTTTTTTTGGTAAAAAGTTTTTTACGGGATGGGATAACCAGCCCCATGCCCAACCCTCCTGAGTCGCTCTTTACGACATGCATGGTAGGGTACAGTGTTACTATTCTTTGCTCCCCTTTCGGGCCCTGGTAACACACAGGTGAATAACAGAAGATGGTAGATGCGAAACAGAAATCAAGAAGAGAGTATGTGTGGCAAAAGCAACATTCAATATTTTGAGACAGATACTAACATCTAAACAAACTAACTCACGAATTCAAACTGAGAATCGTCAAATGCTATGTATAATCTTCATTGCTTTATGTAGAAACATGGACAATGAACAAGCAACTAGAAGAAAGAATTGAGGCCCCTGAGATGTGGATTTATAGAAGAAAGGACAAGTCAACATTAGTTTAAATATTTTGGCATAACACCTTACTGAAGACCATTAACAGAGTTGAAGGCAAACGTGCAAGAGGAAGACAACTCTATAAGTGGGAAGATAACATCAAGAGATGGACAAGAAAGAGTCTTATTAGACTGCACCATCAGGACAAGAGACAGAAGACGTTGGAGATCTACTACTATTGACCTTCGATGTGAAGATGGCATCTGATGAACATGTCAATGGAATTACAGGAAACAGATCTTCACAAAGAACGTGACTCCATTGAAAGCTCACTTTTTTTGTGCACAGCATAACACAGGCACATTATCTTTTCTTTAACGTGAACATTGTCTAAAATATCATTTAGCTTGAATTACCACCACAAAGTCTATGGCATTACAGGAAACTGATGTCCTGCAGAGATAATGTTACATTTAGGCTGCACTTAATCCTAATTCCTGGTGCACGAGCCTGAAAAAAAAAAACGTAATTTTATCATAGTGGATCATTGAGAGCTCAGTGTGTCTCTGGGTTTGAATACCCCTGATGTAGAGTAATCACAAGCCACTGCAGGTATAGATGGAGTAACCATAAGCCATTGTGGGTATAGGTGGAACACCAATATATATATATATATATATATATATATATTATATATATATATATATATATATATATATATATATATATATATATATATATATATATATATATATATACTTACTTAGTTTACAGTCTTGTGATGAAATTGGAGTCAAATGGTTGGATAGGATTTTTAATCTACCACTGGTTTAACAAGAAATACCAACTTGGAAGAAGAAAAAAAAGAAGAGCAGATTGTGGAACATCTACAGAGATCTCATTCTGAGTTATGAAGGAATAATGCTCATTCTGAGTAACGAAGGAATAATGTCTGCAAAGATACTTGTGCAGAGAATAAAACCCAAATCATCATCTCCTTTTTCACTACCCCTGGAGCTACAACTCCAACTGGCCTCCTTGCAGCAAGTCTGCACAAAAACTAAAAAAAACTAAGAGAGACACACATAGATCAAAACATAAAAAGAAAACCAAGCTAGTACTTACAGTTAATTGTTTGTTTCGTTTTGGCACTTCTGATGCAGCTTTTCTCCTGCCAAAAATACAATCCAGGTCGTCTGTGCTTCTCAGGGTTTGCACTTGACCTCGAGCATATCTACCATAGCTGAGAATATTATCAAATATTTATTTAACCAAGCAAAACATTTACAACTTAAACTATTCTAAATTCACAAACTCTCTCGGGGCAATTAGAGCTGCCATGTGTACCATTACATAATTACTGCAAACTACAACATCTGTTAGATAAAACAGTGGCCAACATGCTTCATTTTGGAGGAAATTTTAAAAAAAACATCCGTAAAAAGGGTTTTACCTGTTTCACAATAGTCACCAAGAGCTGACGTTCAGTGACAATGGATCAAAGTCAAGTCATGTATAGAGTGTAATGATAAACTCTTTGATTTACACAGGTAACTGTAATGCAAAGCCTATGTAGTGTATACAAAATGTTAGCAATGAAACTATATGAGAATAACGCCCAACAAAAGTTAGTTAATTCATCAAAACACTCACTATCGCTTATGACCATCTACACTTTTTGTCTTCTCCGTACTCTCCTCCTGGCTGCTTGCTTCACTCTGCGAGTTCAACTTCTTCAGTAGATCATTGAAATCCTCTTGGTGAGCAATCCATGAATCAGCAGCTTGTGGTGTGCAGCCTAGACCTAATGACAGCAAGGATATTACACATAATCATTGTTTGGAGCCATTCAATTAAGTTACAACCTATCTGTGATACCTGACATTCTGAAAACATGAGTACAGGAATGGGATCATTTATCTGCCTAACTTGGGCCTTGAGGGTTGTCAGCTAGGGTTTGATACCCCCAGAATTTGGGTAAGCAGGACTAGAATACTTTAAAACAGCAAACACACACACTCACACACAAAGAATGACAAGAAAATAAGAAAAATATATATATTCAGCTGAGCTGATTTATAACAATTACATGGCATCATCAATAGGGGAAATATCCTCAGAAACATCTTGGCAATTTGGGGAAGATGTAGTTGATGCAAAGACATACAGTTGCTGGCTTTTGTTTTTGGCACAATCACAAGGGGTGTATGTGAACCAATAAAAATGTGAGCAAAAATCACAAGAATACAAGCCTTCACCATCGTCTGGTTTGAAAACAGTCACATTTCAGCATAAACAAAGCAGCCACCATAGGAATTACTTGGTGTGCAATTTAATTATTACACTCTGCTGGTTTCTAGTTTTCGAAATGTTACGATGTAGGTGGCTGAATAAATGGTCCCATACCTGACCATTCTCAAACTTGAGGATGCCATCTTTCTCTTGTGGTGTGCAGCCAAGACCTAATGACAGAAAGGATATTAGACAGAATCATTGTTTGGAGCCAAACTCTAGCTGACAACCCTCAGGACCCAAGCATGGCAGATAAATGATCCCATTCCTGTACTCATGTTTTCAGAATGTCAGGTATCGCAAATGCTGTATTATTTAAAAAAACCGAAAGCTACCTTTGATCTGTTGACTTCCTATCAAAGCCACTACATTTCAATTTATTACATATATATCACATATGATAGCCAGTAATGTGTGTGTAGCATGTATCATGTGGATTTTGCACTCAAACTGAGAACCGTGTTCGTTTTTCTTCTCCTGTGACTTCAGCCTTTAAGATTCTTCACTACAAATACACTATTTCTCTATGTTCCTGATGACCTCTCTCAGTTGTCCATCCTCTTGTGGCCAATTTTCAAATATAATGGAAAACTTATGGCTTAACTTAAGTAATTTAAACAAATTACAACTCCCCAAGCCTAGGCTCAACTTATTCAAGAAAAGCGTAGCTAATACCACTCCCCATCTGTGGAACAATTTTCTACATGACCCAAAAGATAAATTCAGTTCCTACTCATAAAATTGCAGACTTTTTAAAAAAAATAAAATGTTGCCTCATTTTGGCGAGGCGCTTCCCATTCAACCCAGTCAGTTATATTTAGGGCACATGCCCAAATATAAAAGACCTATTGGTCTCAGATGTTTTGCTAAGTACTTCATCAATGCCGTGTATCCTATCTATCACCAGCATCTTCTTCTAAGCTCTTGTTCCACTGATACTTGTCTGGTGCTTGTCAACAGTTCCACTTTTGTGATCTTGTCATACCATTTCAATCCTTCTATTCTACGCAAACACCTATTTACAAAAGTCTGTAGTTTTTTGGTTTTATAATGTTGCATTCTTTTGAATTAACACTTAAAATATAGATGAGAATGAATGGATGTAGCAAAAAAGATGAGAAAGAAAGGGCAGAGTCTTAGACAGGCCTGCAGTACGAATTCTCAACCCTTTGAAAAAAGTTTCTTCAGTCATACAAATGAATTTCCTAGATTTCCGTACTATAAGCCCCATGGTAACAGAAATGGAGGGGGAAAAAAACATGCAGAAGAGAACTGGAGATAGAAACGAAAGGGACAGAGCAGACTTGGAAAGATGTTGATAGGATTGGCTAGTTTTTGAGGATGCGTGCTCCATTGGGAGGTGGAAGGTACTGATGATGATAACGATGATACAAATTAATTTACAAGTCCTTCCATCTTATTCATGGTTGTTTATTTGGGATTCTCCTTTACTTTACATATAATGTCTATGTAGATGTTACTGCACGTGAGAAGAACCACCATTACAAGAGATAGAATCATACATATACCTAGCAGCGATTTAGATACTGTTGGAGGGACAAATGATATCAAAAAAAGATTACAGAAGGATTTCACTGGAGTGGGAAATATATGGTGATTAAAAGAAATCAAACCAACACAAAAATCAGAATATTCAATTTAAATTTCAAGTCAGTCCTATTGTATGACTCTGAAACGTCGAGAACAATAAAAACAACCAAAACGCTACTTTTCATCAATGGATGCTTCCGTAGAATTGAAGGATTGAAGTGGTATGACAAGATCACTAATGTGGAACTGATGACAAGAGCAAGACAAGTGCCAGTGGAACAAGACATGAGTAGATGCTGCTGGACATGGATAGGACACACACTGAGGAAACCTGCTGATTGCATTACCAAGCAGTCCAAGTTCGGGAATCCACAAGGTTAGAGAGGAAAAGGAAGACCAAGGAACACATGGAGAAGATACATGGAGACAGACATGAACGGGATGAAAAAGACATGGGAAGGACCTTGAACTGATGGCACAGGACAGGAAGACTTGATTCAAGTTTGTACAAAGCCTATGCTCCTTGATGAGTTGAAGAGTGATGAATGAATGTTATGTCAAGTATTCAGAGAAAATGTCACAAATTTAAACTGATTTATTTTAAATACAGATTTTTACCTTTTGTATCGGACTTGTAGCTGGCTTTTATATGTTCTTTTATTCCGTCTTCATTGGCACCTAAACCTTTACCTTGCTCCCAGCCCATCTTCTCCATCAAACGTTGGCCAAATTTGCTGGTGTCTGTACAGGAATAAGTTACAGTAATGGATGAACAATAAACTGAACAAAAAAAAACAACACAACTGATTGTATCACTAACATGATATCGCTGATTAAAATTCTTAATTAATTTTCTAGATCCCAATATTTGCTACTTCCTAGCTCAGTGGTCCATGGTTTGATCCCCAGTTGAGGTGGGATTTTTTAGACCGCAAAGGGCTCCGGGGTTGACCCAGCCTCATGAATTGGGTACCAGAGCAACTCTGGGAAGGTTAAGGCGGCTGGCGTGATGCTGACCACATCACCCCTAGTGTGCCGATGGTCAAGAAATATAGGCCTAACACCATATTCCCAATATGCCTCAATGGGCGTGTAACGGGGTCTCTTCCTCCCAATATTCGGAAGGGGACAAAAGATTTTTAGGACTGAGACAAATTATAAGGGAACATGAAAGTAAAGACTAACTACAAGAGAAATCCTGCTGTATGCAGGCCATAATAAGGTATGTGCAGCACACACTGAACACAGGGCCTAATGCTGTAATGACAAGCCATGGAAGGTGAGAAGTGATTTGTCACAGAAGCACAATGATCTTGTTTATGCAGAAATATCGCTATTCTATTCTAGATGCAGAAAAAAAAAATGACAACACTGTAAGAGATGTCATCATGACTGGGTTTGATAAGGCAAAAAGAACAGAAAAGACAAGCATGAGAAAAAATGATTTAAATGACTGCCAGATTGCATTTAATGAACATCTCTTCATGATGTGGGCCCATAAACATATCATGGCAGGGGCAACAATGCGCTATTTTGTTTGGGGTGATATTTAACTTACTACTTATTTGTCATTATTAACTGGTAGCCTATTACTAGAGAGTGGTCAGAGCACTGGTATCTCGTGGCAAAGGTGTCAGGTTCGAATCACGGTATCTTCATGCCCAAATCTACCAAGCTGTAAATGGGTACCTGACTCGGCACTTGAGTTATGGAAAGAAAAAGGCAGAGAAGGTTATTAGTCACCCCACCTCTCGATGCTGGACCTAGTATAGTGAAGTCTCTAACACTTCACTCCCCTACTGCAAATTCTGATATAGGACTGCCTTTACCTTTAACTAGAATCAAATGGACCTTCACTTTCCTGCCATACCCCTACTAATCATTATTTATAAACTTGTGTTCTTGTTATATGTTTTTTGTTGTTCGTCCATCACGGGTGATGAAGACCACTCTGTTCATCCAATTATTAGGAATATGTTAGATTAGTCTATGGGTACGAAGGTGACTGATGAGCCCGATGCGGGCCTTGAAAGATCTTGGACAGTGTGGGCAGGGAATGTCTGCTTCATGTGAAGGTTTTATTTCACGGTCTTTTCTAGCTTGTCTCCGCTGTTGCTCTTCTGGATGATTCGCATGCCGCTGCACCTTTACGAAGAGATGTGCGCCAAGCAGTTCAGTCTTGCGCAGCAGCTTCCCATATGTCTGGGTTTACGTCAAAGGTTTTCAATGACGTCTTTAACGTGTCTTTGAAGCGCTTCTTTTGGCCACCATGGGAGCGTTTACCCTTCTGCATCTCACCATAAAAGAGTATCTTTGGCAGTCGATGGTCTGGCATGCGGACTACATGACCTGCCCAGCGAATCTGTGACTGCATCAGAATAGTATGGATGCTAGGGATACCAGCTCTGTCAAGAACGGCAGTATCCGGGATCTTGTCTTGCCATTTGATGTTCAGGATGGATGAATGGATGAAAGAGTGACTTGCGCAGTGATTTGGGTTAAAGTGAGGAAGAGTTGCGCAATTCGTCGACCTCACTCTCTCGCCTGGGTCCATCTGAATCCAGTGGCAAGACAAGTCAAGACGACTGGAGATGAAGTCAAGTGCAGTGGATGACTGTTTACTACATGACGATATGAAACTCTATACAGAGCGTTACAACAGGAAGCAATATGGTCATCACAAGTCATCCCCCACCCACCATCGGACAAGCGTTTTAGCCCTTTTATCTCCTTTACGTGGGGGGGGGGGGGGGGGAAATAAGAGAAGGAAGAAGGGGGTTTGTCATGAGTCCCAATTATAAGCCTCCTGTTGTCTCTTCCCTGCATGCGCTGGGAATTGAACCCACTTTACCTTGGTTGCTTCTGGTTTTATTCATGCTGCCAGCTTGAAGCAATTGAGAAAGTAACCATTTTGATTCATTTCATCACCCGTCAGCTCCCCAAGGAGCATAGGCCTTCAACAAACTTAAGCGAAGTCTTCCTGTCACGTGCCATCAGCTCAAGGTCTTTCCACGTCTTCTTCATGCCTTTCACATCTGTCTCCAGTTCTCTTCTCTGTGTGTTCCTTTGTCTACCTCTACCTCATACCCTGGGAATTCCAGAACAAGGACTGCCTTGTAATGCTATCAACAGGCTTCCTCAATGTGTGTGTGTCCTATCCATCTCCTGTGTCTTCTTCTCATCTCTTGTTCCGCTAGTACTTGACTGGTTGTTGTCATCAGTTCTATGTTTGTGATCTTGTCATACCAATTCAATCCTTATATTCTACGCAAGTACTGATTTATGAAAGTCTGTAGCTGTTTAGTTGTTGCAGCTGCTCCACAGCCAACATGATGCCCTCTCTGCAGTTTCAACAAGCACTCTTGTTCTTGACTGAGCTTTCACACCCAGTAATTTCAGTAGATCATCCAATGATCATCCAGACCTCTTGACCCTACCACTAAAGATATGACTTGCTGTGAAACCTTCATTATTCAAGTCAGTGACCAGATCATTACATTTGGCCAGTTTGAATGACTGCTGCTCATCTAATCTGGATTCAAACAGCACTGTCAGTTCAACCACTATAATCTGGTGCAATGTTGAAGAGTGTAGCATTATATCTAGTTGTCTTCGAGATCTAATGATTTCTGGGTATGTCCCTCGCCCAGGTAGATCTACTGCCATCTCCCAGTCAATTGCATAATCAAGAATAGATAGTACACTGATATTTGGTTTGTGTAGTTCTCTAAGTAGTTTTCCATACTCAACATCTATTCTATAGTTATGGGTTAATTGCATTCCTGTAAATAATTTAATATTGGAATTCTCCGTTGTTCATATTTCCAAAATTTATGTAGGTCTTGTAGACATTCTGCACTGTAAGGTTCTTCTATTCTAAAACAGCCCATGCCCAGTTGTAATCTAAGTAGATTCTTATTGCAGGGAATTTTTAGTTCCCTAAATACTGAGCGTTCGATTGACAGAGCGGTTAGAGCGCTGGTCTCTCATGGCCAAGTTCGAATCACAGTACCAACACACTCCAGTCTACTCAGCTGTAAATGGGTACCTGACTTTGAGTTAAGGAAGGAAAATGCAGTGAGGAAGGGAACTGGTCACCCCACCTCTCGATGCTGGACCTAGTATAGTGAAGTCTCTAACACTTCACTCCCCTGCGGCAGTATCTGCTATGGGACTACATTTTTTTATTTGAAATACTTGACATGCTCTTGTTGGAGCTGTGAACAACCTATATGCATGTCTTCCTTTCATATTTGTATTCAACACTACAGTCATTCATCTGTTACATCCCTTCACTTAAAGCTGTTGATCTACTCATCCTCATATTTATTTGGTTTTTATCAGATCTATCTTTCTAGACTTCTTTATCAGCCATTGCATTTCCTTCTATGCCAACAAATGAAGGTAAGCCTACCTAAGCTATTTTTTTTTTGGTGTGTGTGCGTACGCCCGATATAACTCGAGGCAAAATCTCAGGTTAGTATGTCTAACCTGAGACTGATTTTTACGTGAGTACCCCTTTTTTTCTTGTACAGAGACAGGTGTCCCTCGCCATTCAGACAGATACTCGCCGATTTCGGAGGTACCCATTAGAGCTGGGTCGGTTCAGGAGCCGCCAGTCCCTGGGCGACAACACTCCTTCAAATGTCTTCACCAGGGCTCGAGTTAATCCAGTCCACGAAAAAAATCTTCAAATGTCCTCGCCCTGTTTTGATCCTGGGTCACCCGGTCGCCAGCGCAGTTTGGTAACCACTACACCAGCGCGGCTCCCTTAACCTAAGCTATTAATAATTGTGTATCCTCTTAAGTACAAATATGTATTAGCCAGAAGTATTAGCCAGAAGTATTATTCAGAAGTATTCCCTCCGCTACATCTGGCTTACTGCAATTGATAGATATAAATATCTAAACAAAACTGTATGGAATCAGTTTTACAAATTAACTGTACACAGGAAAGACAGGACATTTTGGGTTACACCCTTCATCAGCCACAGTTACAAACAGGCGACAAGGACAAGAAATACAGACAGGTCAAAGAAAAATACTATAGACACTCGAAACATGTAACAGGATGAGAAACACAGATAGGAAAGCCAATTCAAATGGATGAAAACATAAACAACAAAGGTGATACACTGAAAACAAACAATAAAGCAAGAAAAATATAAAACCTGAAAAAAAAAATGAAAAAAAAAGGGGGGGGGGGGGAAAGGATAGTGGAACAAGGTCTGCCATTTTGCCCGATCGTTATCTATACGGATAAGTAACCATATAACTTCGACACATTGCAAAACACCCACTATTTAACCAAACAAAATCCAACTAAAATGAACGAAAAATATCAATTTCAACATCTTATAGGTTAGGCAACAATTATGATAAATAACGCCTCAAATTTCTAATTCCATAATAAATCATGCTTACAAAATTTATGTTACGTGCAAACGCACAGAACAGAGTCACAATATGGCAGCGTCCAGTTTACCGTCCTTCCCCTCGGCCATAAAAGCTATTGGTAACTAGTTGAATAGAATCACTTGCATGAGCAGCACTCATTCAAACTGTCCAATTGCAAATGACAGAGTACAAATATATAAAGTAAAAAAATAAAATGGTATGAAATCAGTTTTACAATAAACGGTTGTGACAATAGGGTTGTGCTATCTCACGTCCACTTCGGCAGTATCACTTTTTTTTCTTCATTTTTCTCTTCCTCTCACTCATCGCTATTATTTGGCATTTTTTTTTTGCCCTTTCGTTCATTATTTTGCTCTCTACGTTGGATTAGTAGGGTGAAGTCTCTAATACTCCACACCCCTACGGAAGTATCGGCCACGGGACTATCTTTAATTTTCACATGTTTGCTTTGAGCCGATCCCAGACAGAACTGTAATAACGCCATGTAATCTGACCGATCAGCGACTGATAAGTTTTTGCTTCATTCGTCTGGCCACATTTGATAGAGACGGTCATCTCTATTGATCCCTTTGAATGTGACGGTCAGCCACTTGACTCCAGGTGGCTAGCGACTATCCCTATGTTTGCACAAGACGGGAGATAATGAGGTAATCGCTTCTGATGTACCTTCTGTATCGAGATTACAGATAAATCTGTCTGGAAACTTAAGACTTGCAGACGATAGCATCAGGGCAGTGTCAGTGCACAACATTTGTTTGTGAAGACAGCACAAGATGCCGGCAGAAGTCTGACGCAACGATATGAAGAGGTCACGCGTGGATATTAAATTTAATATTTTGAAACATGTGAGGGTATTTTTTTAATTTGAAGCACCCCTACCCATGTAGTGCTGAACGAGATTTGACTGGATTGGTTGATTTGAGATGCCAGAATATACAATGTATCTCACTGGAAAATTAGGCAGAAACACAGCTGGAATTGGAACTTGGAAACTGGAGATATAATATAGTGAAATCAAAGTCAGTACACACACTGCAGCGCAAACGTCAGACTAGCGACTCCTATAAGCCAGAAAGAAAAAGGAAACACTGGACTTAGAAATTCCACAACTATAAGTAACAGATCGAGTATTGGGCAACTTAGGAATTTACAAGTAAACCCGCATTTTTAATACAAGACTGGAAACTTAGAAATTTGATCACAAGTCACAGAGGAATTAAACAGAAGGTTTCCCAAGCCTAGTGATTTCGCAGAACACCCGCTGTCAGAGGAATTAACTCTAATTTCCAGACCTAAGTGATTCGAAGCATCTAATACAGAGCTGTGTCCAGTCTTCTTCTTCTGCGTTTAGTTTGTAGTCATGCTAATCTGCAGGCCTGTCGCCAGGACGAAGTCCACAGTCTTTACCAGGTCAACACGGCAGCCCCATAGCTTCTGCTGGAGCTCAGCACCCCTTGGCCAGGTCACACGTCGTGGGTCGGGCAGTTTTGGAGAATGTGTTCTGGGGTCTGGATTCCAGTTCCACATGGGCATTCATTTGTGTGGGATATCCTGAGGCGAGAGAGATGGCCTAGTAATCTGCAGTGGCCAGTTCTCAGGCGGAAAATGGTGGTCTGTTGGTGTCTGTTTAGATGGTGGATTGGGTCATCTCTGCTGTATATATCCCCTTCCTCCTTCCACTGATTTTTGTACTGTTGAGGATGATGGTTTTTGCTTCCAGGTAGGGCAATGGGTGGCTGTATTGTTCCATTTTACAGCCACTTCTTGATACAGCATCTGCTCTTTCTTACTTACTTTGTCGTTCCCCTTCTATCGTGAGGTGTAGAGGTTTGGAAGAGAGAGCGCCAGACTATTCTATCAGCTGTCTTTTTCCTGGCCTGGTTCCATTCTAGTCCTCGGTCCTTCAAAGATTGTCTAATGTTGTCCTCCCAGCGGACTCTGGGTCGTCCTGGAGGTCTGGATCCCTGCCTCTTTGTTTCCCATGCTTGTCATGGTATCCGATCTTCTCCCATTCTGCAGACATGGCCAAACCATCTTAATTGGGACTGTTCTACTTGGGTCTGCAGGGGGTAGGATTTTAGGCCTTTACATATCGTCTGGTTGCGTACCATGTCTCTTCTTGTTACTTCAACCACCTTCCTCAGATACCTCATTTCTGAGGTTTGGATCTGGTTTTTATGGTTTGTAGTCATTGCCCATGACTCGCATCCATATGTCAAGACTGGGACATAGGTGGAGCGGTATACAGCCATCTTTGTTTTCTTACCTACCTCTCTCTTGCTGAGGAATCCTCGATTTATGGCCTGAAAAAGTCTCCCAGCTGCTGCTTTTCGAGTGGCCAACTCTTCTTTGATGCCTCCCTTTCAGTCTATGATAGCTCCGAGGTATTTAAAGTGGTCGACCTGCTCCAGGACCTGTTCTCCCAGCTTAATCTGATGTCTTCTTTCTTCTCGTGATATCACCATGGATTTTCTTTTAGAGCTGCTTATGACTATCCCTCTCTTCTCCAGCTCTTCCTTCCAGACTTGCAGGTTGGATTGGAGATGTGCCTCTGATTTAGCAATCAGGGCAACATCATCAGCAAATGCCAGCTCCGAAATATAGACCTGTCTCATCTTCCAGTACCCCACTGAATACTTTCTTGTTATCTCCTTACATGCCTTGATGACATCGTCCATAAGGAGTATGAAGAGGTAAGGTGATAGGATATCACCTTGTCTTACACCAGTGGTGGTCCTGAACTCTTCTGACTTAGGTTTGCTGTCCTCACATAATTTCTGCAAGACTTGTAGAAGCTCTGTATAGCATGAATCAGAGGTGCTGGAATATTCTTCCATGCCAAACAGTCCCAAAGTTTGCTCCAGGGGACCCTGTCAAATGCCTTTTCCAGATCTATGAAACAAAGATGCATCTCACTCTTATACTCAAGGGCCTTTTCACTCAGCTGTCTGAGTGTGAAGGTTAGGTCTTGAGTACTTCGGTTTGCTCGGAATCCGCACTGGACCTCATCCAATTGTGGCTCAGCTAGGTGTCGGAGTCTCTGCTCTAGGATTCTAGAGTAGATTTTACCAGGGACACTGAGAAGGGATATGCCTCTATGGTTTCCACACTGTCGATTGTCACCCTTTTTGAAAATTGGTGTTATGATGGCAATCTCCCAATCCTTTGGTATGGTTTTGTTGTACCACGCTGCCTGTAAAACCCTTAAGAGTAATAGGTCGCCTGATGCTCCCATGAACTTAACCATTTCTGGTGTTATACCATCATGCCCTGCTGCTTTGCCCATCTTGATTTTCTCCAGTGCTGCCTTCAGTTCTTCCATCTTTATGTCATCTTCACCATCATTGGTTTTCTCTTCTGTGCTAGTGTTTATCATTTCTGATGCTTCACCATGCTCACCATCCGGGAGTTCTGAGAAATATTCTTTCCACCTTTCCATTACTTCCTTCGGGGCAGTAAGCAATTTGCCTTGCTTGTCCTTTATAAATTTGAGAGGGCATTGTTTTTCCTTCCTCATGTTCTTTAGGGTCTTATAGAACAATTTCTGGTTTTCTTGTGCATCTTTTCTAGCTTTTCTCCAAATTCTTCCCAGGACTTCTGTTTTGCTGCTAGCACTTTGTTCTTTGCTTCTGTTCTGAGTGTCACATATTCTCTATATTTTTCCATTTGTCCTGTTGTGTTTTTAGCTCCTAAGTATTGTTTCCATGCCATTTTCTTCTCTCTTATTTTCTCTTTGACTTCCTCTGTCCACCAAGGTGTCCTCTTTCTCTTGTTCCCAAGTCGGACTTCACCGCATGCTTCTGCAGCAGCTGTCTTTATGATATCCTTGAATTTAATCCAGAGGGTTTCCAAGTCATCAGGTCGTTCTTCTGTGTTGCTCACCGCTGCAGCAATAAGCCCCTGATATCTGGTCTTAATTTCTGGCTCTCTCAGCTTGTAGGTCCTAATGCTCATTTCTTTGGTTTCTTGCGTGATGTTGGGCAGTTCCTAGGCTGAGCAACTCTTTCAGTTGTTCGTTTGATTGTTAGCAGGTAGTGATCACTTCCAATCTCTGGCCCCCTCCAGACTCTAGCATCTCGGACATATTTGAATGAGCTTCTCCGAACAATGGCATAGTCGATCACTGACTTCTCATTCTTTGTTGGTTCACATCTAGTGTATGCATGTATGCGCTTATGGGGGAACTTTGTGTTTGTAATGATCAGATTCTGCTCACTGCAGAATCTAAGGAATCGCTTTCCATTGTCATTGAGAGTATCTTCTCCATATCTTCCGATAACTCCACCCCATCTAGCATGGTCATTTCCAATTCTGGCATTAAAATCTCCGAGCATGATAACTTCATCTAGGCAGTCATCCACTGTCCTTTGAAGCAGCTCGAAGAATTCCTCCTTGACCTCTGCTCTCTCATCCTCATTTGGCCCATACACTATGACTAGGTTGACTATGGTTTCTCCTTCTTTTAGTTTAACAACCATAATGCGCTCCGAGACAAAGTTCCATCCCTTGATACTATCTTTTTGATTTTGGGCCACAATGCAACCCATGCCCCCTTTAGCTCTTTTAGATATGGGTACACCACTGTAGAGCAGCGTGTTGCCATCGAGATCCATGACTCCTTGTCCTTTTTTCTTTGTTTCCGTTATAGTCAGGATTTCTAGTTTTTTGTTTTCCTCATCTCTTCCACCAGCTCCTCTTCCTTCCCATTTATACTTCTTGTGTTCCAAGTTCCATAAGTCATAGTCCGTAGTCCGTTCCAGTTCGTCGCCTTTAGAATCAGTCCAGTTTTCTCTCTTGTATTGCTCGTAATCATGATTTAAAGCAAACAGGTGATTGGCCTGTTGTGCCTTTGCATGGTGGAGGGGCTGCCTCCTTACAGCCTCCATGCAGGCTGCCCTCCTCCTTTTTCATCCGGGCTTGGGACCGGCATAGGCGGAGTTATCTGCTCTTTCATTTCCAGCAATTCCACAATGGGAGGGTAACCACTGAAGGGCAATGGTTGATGACCTTTGGATGATGTTAAGCTCAGATCTGACATCATTCATCATGTTATCATTTCTGGTGTTCTGTATTGATTCCAGTAATGATCTGCAGTCAGTGAAGATTACTATCTTAGCTGGTGGCTGCTGTTCGGATCTGGTGAGGATTTTCAGAGCTTGCAGTAGTGCCATAGCTTCTGCCCTGAAATTGAAGGAGATCTTTCCAGTTGGGAAGGCCTTTCGGATGATCTTTCCATTTAGGAATCTTATAAAAATGCCTCCACCATTCTTTACTGCCCCCTCAGCGGATCCATCTGTGTATGCGTGTGTCCACTCCTTCGGATTGTACTTTTCTTCAATCATTTCTTGAGCCAAAGTTTTTAGTTGTTGAGGGGTCTGGTGGCCTTTCTTTTTTATTTCAGGGACTTCTGTGATGATAGATATATTTTCATGGCAGTCGTCTGGCTCCTCGTAATCAATTAACATTTCAATCTCAGTAGGTTGGTTTGGGAGGAGGTCTTTATGGCATCGATACAGATGTTTGGAGATGTGTAAGAAGCTGGTTCTTTTCAGCCTGTTTTTTGTCAAACTTTGGAGTTTGGCATGCATTGGATGACTTGGCATTCGTAGAAGCTTCTCACTGTGAGTGAATACCCTTTCCTCACGTCTGTAATCAAGAGAGCGGATGTTGGTGTATTTCTCCATTGCCTGGATTGGAGAAGTCTTCATCCCTCCAGTGATTAACCTAAAGCCTGAATTGTGCACTTTCCCTCGGCGTTCTGTGTTTGTTTTAGATGCCGTGGCCCAGGCAGACATGCCATATTCAAGTACAGGCCTGACTGTGCCTGTATAGACTTTTTTTATTATGCTGGTATTTGCCCCCCAACTTGTGCTATACAGTTTCTTCATAATAGAGAGCTTTCTTGTTCCTCTCTGTTCTACTGCTTTTATGTGCGGCTTCCATGTGAGTCTCTTATCCAACTTGACTCCCAGGAATGTTGAGTTTTCCTCGATTGGAAGCTCACTTCCATTTAGTTGCAGTTTGATCGTTTCTCTGAGATTTGACAGTGAGAAGCAGGTTGCTACTTAAATTGGAGAGGTTAATCTGTACTCCCCAGTCAGATGCCCATTTACCGATGGTATTTAGTGCTGCTTGCATCCTGAACTTCGCAGTAGGCAAATGTTCAGCGGCACACCGGGCAACAAAATCGTCAGCATGGAGAGCCCTGGAGATATGCCCGGACAGTTTCTCTGCAATATCATTTATATAGATGATTAAAAAGTGTGGGGGGATAACTCCTCCTTGTGGCACACCCGGTTGAAGAGTTACGCGATGGCTCAGTTTCCCGTCAAATTTTACTCTTGCTGTGCGGTATCGGAGAAAGTTCTGTATCCAGCTGAACATTCTCCCTTCAATTTTGTTGTTGAGTATCTTAAGGAGGAGTCCTTCTTTCCATATCTTATCAAAGGCTTTTGTCAAGTCCACAAAAACAGCCAGTACTTTTTTTTTCTCCTGAAAGGCATTTTCTACTTCCTGGGCTAGATATACTAGCTGGTCTTCAGTGCTGCGGTTTTTCCTGAATGCTGACTGTGTGTTATCAAGCAGATGGTTTTTTTCCAGATGTTTCAGTAATCTTGAGTTCACCATTCTTTCCATTACCTTACCCAGACAGCTCAGTAGGCTAAGTGTTCGGTAGCTGGACTTGCTTGTTTTCTCCTTTTGTTTCTTTCTGATGGGAACAATGATTACTCCTCGCCATCGATCTGGAAATTTTCCAGTACTCCATGATTGATTAAGATTAGGAGGAGCTTGTGCCTTGCTACAGGTCCAAGGTTCTTGATCATATCATTTGTGATACCATCTTTTCCTGGAGCTTTCATGTTCTTTAGTTTTGTTATGGCAGCACTTAGTTCTCTCACAGTAAGGGATGACTTCATGCAAGTATCTGGGTTTTGGTGCTTCAGTTTTTCTTTTACTTCCTTATGTTCTTCTTGTATACGTGCATGTGAAAGTGATGTGGTGCTTTCTTCCTTGTAGAAATCTGCCAGGATGTTTGCTGCTGTTTTTCCTGTGTGGTAATTTTCATTTTCCTTGATGATAGTCTTACAGTAACTGGTTGTTTCTTCATTTAGTATTCTTGTCAGATTCCACAGCTTGCACGAGTCCTTTTCCATGTTGAGACCGCTGGTCTTCTGGTGCCAGCTCCTTTGGATTTCAGCTTTCTTTTGTTCATTAAAAGCTTGTTTTATGCTGTTGTGCCTCTGGGTGTTCTCTACTGTTGGATTTTGCTCCACAGTTTATCGTGCTTTATTTAAGTCACTATGGAGTTTTCCTAGGTTGTCACTCCAGTATGGTTTGTAGCCTTGTCATTTACCTCGTGGAATTGACTTCTTTGCTCCTTGGATGATTGCCTCACTGATGATGGAAATGTTTTTGTTGATGTTGTTCGAGTGGGTAATGTTCTGACAGAGGTTATCAACCTGTTCTTTAAAAAATCCCCAGTTTGCTCTTTTGAAATTCCAGCTAGGAGACATTAATTTGTCCTGCACTTCTTACCTCAGATATCTGTAACCTGACTGGTACATGGTCACTTCCCCCCAGTTGGCTATTTACTGTTCTAGTGGTGAGTCGATGTATATCATCTGTAGTCATAGCAAGATCTGGTGAGCTCGTTTTCCATACTCTGGAATAGAAGGTGGGCTTATCATCTGGTTGGTTTATTAGAATTAGTTTATTCTCTACCATCCAATCTTCCACCTCTTCTCCTCTCAGATCTGTTGCTTCATAGCCCCAGCTGGGTGAGTGGCTATTGAAGTCACCTATAATAAGGTGTCTCGATTTCGCAAGCTTCACTTTGTGTAGCTCCAGAGTTGTGGTTGGAGGGCTGTAGCAGTTTGTGATCATCAAGTCTCCACTGGGCAGCAGTAGTTGGACTGTTATGTATTCAAGTTCGTCCTCACCAGATCTGTGTATCTCTACTGCTAGGATTGAGGTTTTAACTAGTGTGAGGATTCCTCCCTTAGTTCTTTTTGCCCTGTCTTGGCGGAAGGATTCGTATCCACGTACAAAGAATCGTTGGGTATCTTTTAGGTGAGTTTCTTGGATGCAGATTATATCAATGTTATTTTCCCTGAGGAATTCTTTAACTCCGGTTTCTTGTTCTTCACTCCTTCTGCATTCCATTGAGCCACTGTAAGATAGTGGGTTGGTTGGTCAGTTGCTCTACTTTGCCTTCCCCCAACCATTTGGTTGGGAAAGGCACCGGTTGTTTGGTTGGGCCCTTTCGAGGCTAGGGGCCCGGCTCCGCTCCTCCCCGGTTGTAGCTGATAGGAGCGACGCCATGACGTAAGTCGAGATTGTTGCATGACTACATTCTGCAAAAGCGTGTGTGCCCTAATTTTTTCCGGTGTCTGCGCCGTAGCTGACACACTCCATCTTCGGCAGGCCGGGTTGTGTTTGTTGTTCAGGGTTGTCTCCCACAGCCTTTCCATCTCCCGGTGGCAGCTGCAAGTTGGTTTGTTTACCGAGGTTTACCTTCCCGTGGCTAGAGCTTATAGCGGCTCTTATTCGCTTGATGTACCCGTCATAGGACATATGGGGGATTTCAGTGGGGGTATCAGTGCCACCTGTTACCCCTCCCCGTCCTGCTGGGAGGACATCGCCATTTGGTCCGCGGCTGCTTATTCGTCCAGCAATACTGACTTAATTCGCAGCTTGACACACCATATCTGGAGGTCATTCCACTATCCGCCACCTGTTTAGGGTCAGTCGCCCCTTTTGCCAGGTGTCCAGTCTAAATCTGTGCAAGGAGATTGTGTATTCCCAAAATTTTGGGGTAAGTGTAAACAATTTATTTACTAATGTAAATTTTACAGGTTTCTTGCTAAGTGGTTATATACGAGACTGGCAACCTCAACATATGAAAATAGTATATGCATGAACCACTACTGCGAGAGCTGGTGATTGTTTCTGACTAGTCGTGCAGAAACCCGACTACAGAGGTGACCCCCAGGACCCTGACTGGAGCAGTAATGAGTGATTTTTACATCATGTGTGCCTCAAGTGCAGCATATCATTTTTGAGATGTATGTAACTCATTAACCTTTAGCACGCTGCGGGCGACACATGTCGCCGAAGATAACCTATGCTCTGCACGCTGGAGCTGCCATGTGTCGCCTTACGGATATCACCGTTTCTAGCATGAGGACTTGTGTACACGTGATTTTCAGCCCCGGATGTTAAGTTGTAATTTTATTTGCAAGAGAGTTAGCTTCCGTTTCCGATCTTAAAAAAGTGATGGGTGTATCCGCGTTTATTTTTTGTAAATTTTTTAAATCGAAATGAATCGCCATCAGACACGCGGCCATTTCGCTCTAATTTTATTGTATTCTGACGCCATGCGGTGGGGATGAAATTTTTGTCTTTATAAGCGCTGAAATCGGTTCTCAGAATATGTTTGATGGCTGAGATGGAAACGAAAGTAAAATGGCCTTTCAAGTATGTATAATTTTCGGGGTTAGGATTAGGAATATCGGAAAAAAATAGGATTACGGCCGAATGTCACGGCTGGCTAGGGAGTTTGTTGCTTTGCTACTGATGATGGGTGTAACGAAAAGATCGTCATTTGATTTGTATCGCTCTATTGGTCAAATGACTTTCATTGAGATGCAAGGGATATGGACTCTTCGTTCGTTGGTCATTTTTTAAATTTTTTTTTTTAATTTTAAAATTAAAAAAAAAATTTTTTTTATTTTTTTTTAATTTTTTTCGTTTTTTTTCATCTTTCCTTTCCTCTCTTCCTATCACATCTAACATGTACTCAAACAAATTTTATATCATCAGATTCATCATTCATTCATTTCTATACAATCTAAAAATTAGAGCAATTGACCAAAAAACAAAAAAACTATAGAATTTACAAGTCACCCACTATAAAAATGGGGCGTTGTGAAAAAGAATGCAGTGGTTGGGCAAGTTTTTTGAATTTTTATGCAGCGTGCTAAAGGTTAATGTTAGTTCAGGCACAAATCATATTCTCACTGTCCAGGCACATTTTACCCATTAATCCTCAGAGTAATATTAGTGAATTTTAACAATCTTCTCGGAGTTACGTTGTGCGTGCTCGAGAACTAAATTCTTCTGAGTTTAACATTGGTGGGCGGACAACGGGAACATAAGCCTGCTAGAGTGCTCCAAACAAATGTACTTAGCAGAAGGCATTTGTTTTTCTATTTTTCTAAAGTTCGTGGTTACAAGCCATCAGACGATTTGTGGTATTAACGCCGCTAATATGAGAAAAAAGCATCCACCTTAACCGCCTACAGTGGAAGAGAGTGTGGAGAAAGCTTTCGTCATCACAGAATTGATGAACCACAGCTGCAGGACTCCCCTACAGTTAAGTATTTTGCGTTAAACAAGCACCAGCAAATTTTCCTAAAACTCCCATCTACGTCTCGATGACGATAAATTTGTATCCATTAAAATTTCACAAATCTTTCCATACTTATTTTAAACTGTTAAAGACTAATTCACGACTAAATTTGATACCTGTTGTTTCAAAACTAAACAATAATAGTTGATTCAGTTTTTATGTATGAAAGAAAATGTATGAGCCAGAATATTTAATATATATATAGCCTATATATATATCTATACCTAGACATATATTTACCTATAAACAGAGCTATACCATTATAAGAGGAATTCGCTGAATTAACTCAGCTGGGGGCTTGAACGGGCTAAAAACCATTGCTTAAATCCTTCACAAAATGCGACAGAAAGATATAAGTTAACCATTGCTCAGCGCTATGCTGCATGGTTCTTGACTTCTGAATTATCTTGTGAAGGCTCCCTTTGGATAGAAGAGTCATTGCACTTCTATCTACACCTTTGCCAAGAGTAACCTTGTGTGAAGGTAAACACCTTTGACGACCCATTTAGATACTCTTGAGTTTTGGTCATTGTTGGACCACTACTGCAAAGCAGGGGAGGCAATCCGTGACAACAGTACACAGGAAACATAACACGTTTTGGGTTTTACCCTTCGCCAGCCAGTTACAAACAGGTGACAAGGACAAGAATTACCTACAGGTCAAAGAAATATACTACAAACACATATGATGATGAGAAACAAAAAAAGAGCAATACAAGTAGGCCTAGGGCCTAGATGAAAAAGTAAACAACACAGGTGATGAGCGAAAAATGAATAATAACGCAAGAAAATCGCAAAACCAGAAAGAAATATCGAAACAAGAAAGTAAATAATCAACGAAACGCAAAAGGATAGAGTACACTGAAATCATCTACTAGCACCACAAGGCAGTCATTAGTCTGGAACATCTAAGTGTAGAAGTCTGCATCGACGTTTGAGACTTAGGGCCTACGTGGATGACACAGGAGAACGCGTCCCGCTGCTCTTCGTTTCAACGAGTGAATGGTGGTATACCTATTATAAATGACTACACTTTACACATTCCCTTTTTTTTTTTAAAGTTTCACACTCCATCAAGCACAAACAGATGGACACGCCCTGAAATAAGGTGTGTCCACAAATACAACACATAAGAAAAGAAAAGTAGCCCAGGCCTATGTGGGAATACTCTTTGGCGAAGTATACGAATTAACACCTTTCAAACACGGCAAAATGAATCTCAAGCAGTGTGTGATATAGTCCAATAACAAGGTAAACTAATACTGAGCATTACCATTACTCCAGCTAGTATTTCGTGGATCCAGCCCGAATTTAGCCTTCCGTTTTTGTTCTGCCAGTAGCGCCATGCCGACAGCTTCGGGTGAACCGGAAGTAGTACTTTAAGAGTTGAAAGTTCATTAAGTCTGGCTTTTCTGTAGTCGTTATTTTTTTTTTTTAATTAGTTTAAGTACACACTGCCGACTTGCAAGGTATTCCGCATGTGGCTCCTCATAATCAGTGTTGCCACAGCTGGGTATTTTTTTTTACTAGATCTGGGTTTTTTTGCTTCCATCTGGGTATCTGGGTATTTTCCCCCCAAATCTGCATTAATCTGGGTATAGGCTATTTGACAATTGACATTTACAATGTATGTATATTCTGTGCACCGAGCATTATACATTATATTTATATTATAATTAAATGTAAAAAAATTATTCGCTATATATTTTTTATTCCACCTAAATTTAATTCTTGTTTTTTTAACCACATCAATGACGTGTTTTTTTTTAATCGTTTACATCAACTATCTATTTCCTGTTATTCTGTTATTGGCTGTCATCTATAATACTCAGTCATTTTTGCGATGTGTTTTAAAGCATTCTTTTTAAATTTTAGACTTAAGCAGATAAACAGCATTTTGTTTTTGTTTTTTATTATAAGATTATAAAATGAGCGATAATGAAGAACAGCATGACGACACACACGCCACCGCGTAAAAAAAAGTGAAGCCATGGTATCAGCAGGCATTTTGTGAGGAATGGCTAACAGACAGCGAACTGAATGATTGGATAAATTTGGACTCTGGCAATCGCTATGCTGCGATTTGTACGGTCTGTTCCTGTACGTTAACTAATGCCAACAAAACAGCTTTATTGACACATAAAAGCACATGAAAAACTTTGAAGCCAAAAGCAAAACTCTGAACATTAACAAGTTTGTCATCAAACCAAAAGAGCCCTGTCTCCAAGACAAAATTGCTAAAGCGGAGATACTGTTGTCTGCTTTAATGGCAGAACATAATACTCCGTTTTCGCAAGCTGATCATTTGATTGAATGTTGCAAGCAGATGTTTCCAGACAGCACAATTGCTCAAAAAATGTCACTGAAGCGCACAAGGTTTTGTGTGAAACAGTTTCCAACCGAATACTAGCCAAGCAAGCAGTTGCTAAAGATGGAGTTTGTCATAAGTTTAATCCTAGTAAAAGCGTGGTTGAAGATGTGCGTGAAGGACGTCGTCGACAGAGATATGCAAAGATTTTGGAACTCCACAATCTTCTTCTTCCTCGTTCGCCCTGAAAAGAACGTTGGTTGCGTTGTGTCTATTTGCAGCAACGCTGCGATATCTGCACCTTTCAGCCGACACATCCGACTTCAGGACGGCATTTTTTGGGACCGGGTTTGCCTTTCCACTTCGATCCCTGCTCTCTCAGCCAGACTGCAGTGATGCAGCCTGTTTCCAGGACCACCACTTGGAGCTGGAGTAGGGTCTTGGTCAGCTCTGGTTCGCTGACCCTGACGCAAGCAGTCAAGCTTTGGATCGCTGACTGCATTCTCTATTGCTGCATCTGTGGGTCCCGAACTCCACAATCAAGATTCCACATTGTCAATTCATGCATATGATCTTGATGAAGGAGAAGTTGTCGACATGGATGCCGAGTCGCTGACAAGTGACAATTTTCAACAGTTACAAGTTACAACTAACATTTTATATTTGGTTTGAGAAACATTTTGTTAATGTAACTACTGTAAGTATGTTACTGTTAAAATATCTCATTTTAAAGAGTTCATATACTGGGGTGTTAATAAAATCATATTTATATAATTATGAATTTTTGGTAATAAAAAATAAAATAAAAATGAAGACATAAATAAAAATTGGTAGCACACAGCTTATTTGTGCTAAAGTTGCACTAAAAGATTGTGTAAGCATAGTCTATCCCGTGTATTTGAGGCATAAAATAATCTGGGTATTTCTGGGTTTTTTAAAGAAGAAAATCTGGGTTTATCTCTAGAACTTGAGTGGCAACCTTGCTCATCATAGACACACCTCCGTTAGCAGGAGTATTAACTGCAGTGTAGTAGTGTTGTCATCTCCGTGGTTTTTCTAGCCTAGTTGAGCGACATTTTGGATGGAGTTTAGGAAGATTTTGAATGTTGTTGGCTGGAATTGATGTGACAGTGCTCGTCTCTGCTAAATTATGCGCAGGCTTTCGGATAGAGGACTACAGATCATAGACCAAAGCAGACTCCTAGGAAAGTTCAAACTGTGGTGCCTCCAGTTCATGTTGATATCTAAATTGCTATGGCCACTTCTTATATATGAAATAAGCACCAGTACAGTGGAAGCTATAGAGCAAAATGTCAACAAGTTCATGAGGATATGACCAGGGCAGTGTTTCTCAACCTTTTTGTGTTCACGGCACACTTTTCAATTTTCTAAAAATTTGCGGCACACCTGTCTGACCCCGCGCCTGAATAAAACATTACAGTGATATATACTAATTAAATTTCACGCAAGAAACCAAGTAAACGAGCAGGAGAAATGAGCATTAGGACCTACAAGCTGAGAGAGCCAGAAATTAAGACCAGATATCAGGGGCTTATTGCTGCAGCGGTGAGCAACACAGAAGAACGACCTGATGACTTGGAAACCCTCTGGAATAAATTCAAGGATATCATAAAGACAGCTGCTGCAGAAGCATGCGGTGAAGTCCGACTTGGGAACAAGAGAAAGAGGAAACCTTGGTGGACAGAGGAAGTCAAAGAGAAAATAAGAGAGAAGAAAATGGCATGGAAACAGAAGTCCTGGGAAGAATTTGGAGAAAAGTTAGAAAAAGATGCACAAGAAAACCAGAAATTGTTCTATAAGACCCTAAAGAACATGAGGAAAGAAAAACAATGCCCTCTCAAATTTATAAAGGACAAGCAAGGCAAATTGCTTACTGCCCCGAAGGAAGTAATGGAAAGATGGAAAGAATATTTCTCAGAACTCCTGGATGGTGAAGCATCAGAAATGATAAACACTAGCACAGAAGAGAAAACCAATGATGGTGAAGATGACATAAAGATGGAAGAACTGAAGGCAGCACTGGAGAAAATCAAGATGGGCAAAGCAGCAGGGCATGATGGTATAACACCAGAAATGGTTAAGTTCATGGGAGCATCAGGCGACCTATTACTCTTAAGGGTTTTACAGGCAGCGTGGTACAACAAGACCATACCAAAGAATTGGGAGATTGCCATCATAACACCAATTTTCAAAAAGGGTGACAATCGACAGTGTGGAAACCATAGAGGCATATCCCTTCTTAGTGTCCCTGGTAAAATCTACTCTAGAATCCTAGAGCAGAGACTCCGACGCCTAGCTGAGCCACAATTGGATGAGGTCCAGTGCGGATTCCGAGCAAACCGAAGTACTCAAGACCTAATCTTCACACTCAGACAGCTGAGTGAAAAGGCCCTTGAGTATAAGAGTGAGATGCATCTTTGTTTCATAGATCTGGAAAAGGCGTTTGACAGGGTCCCCTGGAGCAAACTTTGGGACTGTTTGGCAAGGAAGAATATTCCAGCACCTCTGATTCATGCTATACAGAGCTTCTACAAGTCTTACAGAAATTATGTGAGGACAGCAAACCATAAGTCGGAAGAGTTCAGGACCACCACTGGTGTAAGACAAGGTGATATCCTATCACCTTACCTCTTCATACTCCTTATGGATGATGTCATCAAGGCATGTAAGGAGAGAACAAGAAAGTATTCAGTGGGGTACTGGAAGATGAGACAGGTCTATATTTCGGAGCTGGCATTTGCTGATGATGTTGCCCTGATTGCTAAATCAGAGGCACATCTCCAATCCAACCTGCAAGTCTGGAAGGAAGAGCTGGAGAAGAGAGGGATGGTCATAAGCAGCTCTAAAACAAAATCCATGGTGATATCACGAGAAGAAAGAAAACATCAGATTAAGCTGGGAGAACAGGTCCTGGAGCAGGTCGACCACTTTAAATACCTCGGAGCTATTATAGACCGAAAGGGAGGCATCAAAGAAGAGTTGGCCACTCGAAAAACAGCAGCTGGGAGACTTTTTCAGGCCATAAATCGAGGATTCCTCAGCAAGAGAGAGGTTGGTAAGAAAACGAAGATGGCTGTATACCGCTCCACCTATGTCCCAGTCTTGACATACGGATGCGAGTCATGGGCAATGACTACAACCCATAAAAGCCAGATCCAAACCTCAGAAATGAGGTATCTGAGGAAGGTGGTTGAAGTAACAAGAAGAGACATGGTACGCAACCAGACGATACGTCAAGGCCTTAAATCCTACCCCCTGCAGACCCAAGTAGAACAGTCCCAATTAAGATGGGTTGGCCATGTCTGCAGAATGGGAGAAGATCGGATACCACGACAAGCATGGGAAACAAAGAGCCAAGGATCCAGACCCCGAGGACGACCCAGAGTCCGCTGGGAGGACAACATTAGACAGTCTTTGAAGGATCGAGGACTAGAATGGAACCAGGCCAGGAGGAAGACAGCCGATAAGATAGTCTGGCGCTCTCTTTTCCAAACCTCTACACCTCGCGGTAGAAGGGGAACGACTAAGTAAGTATGTAAGTAAGTATACTAATTAAATACACTAAATTGTGGGTACTTTATAATTAAAAAAAAACTCTTAATTCGACTTTCTTTTAATTGTTTAAAACAAACTTTGAAGTATATCTATTTTTGTTCAAAGAAGTTAATAGCTTCAATTATATTATTATTGAATGAATACAAGCTGTAAAGCAGTTTCATATTACATGATTACTAAAAATATACTTCGTGTAGTAAATTTATACAATTTTTACAGCACACTTTGATAGGCCCGGCGGCACACTAGTGTGCCGCGGCACACCGTCTGGGAAAAAAACTGGGCTAGAGGTACCACCAAGTCTGCCAGACTTAGCACTGTACTGTAAGAAGGCAAAGCCTGTGCTTCCCTTCAAGTCGGTTGTTGAAGAATACAAAGCAGGAAAGGCAAGGCTCGCAATGATGCTGTGCGAGTCTGCAGACGACGTAGTTAAGTCCATTCAGCCCACACTGAAAACTGGAAGGAAGTGGAAAGTGGATGAAGCTGTTAGTGTTGCCCAAGAGCCGCTCTAGCTGGGGGGGGGGGGGAGGGGGGGGGGGGGGGGGGGGGGGGGGGGGGGCGGGGGGGGGGGGGGGGGGCGGGGGGGGGGGGGGGGGGGGGGGGGGGGGGGGGGTCATCGGATACTCACGGACGAATAGACGGGGATTTGGCCATGGTGACATCTGCTGGTGGTCCAAGACATCAAACAGGGAACATAGAGACATCGTAATTCTTCTTCTTCTTCGTTCGCCCTGAAAAGGACGGTGGTTGCGTTGTGTCTGTTTACAACGTAGCTGTGATATCTGCACCTTTCGGTCGACACATCCGACTTCTGCACGGCATTTTTTAGGACCGGGTTTGCCTTCCCATTGCGATCCGTGCTCGCTCAGCCAGCCTGCATTGCTGCATACTGTTTCCAGGACCACCACGTGGAGGTGGAGCACGGTCTTGACCAGCTCTGGTTCGCTGGTCCTGACGCAGGCAGTCAAGCTATGAGTCGCTGACTGCGGTCTCTATTGCTGCGTCTTGAGGTCCCAGACATCGTAATTCAGGAGATACGAGAAGCTGAGAATGATAAGAGGATGCTAAAAGCGGTGCAGCAGGTCCAACAAGGCCAATAGGCAATAGTTCTTGGTTGGTGATGGTATTCGGCCAAAAGATTCGAAGAATATTCCTTAGGCAGTCTGTGTGGAAAGAGGACAATTTCGATTTCCTTCTCTGTTACTCGCCAATATTCCGCACCATTTGAGAAGCACAGAAAGTACATTGCTCTCATTTAATCTTAAGTTTGTATTTGTGCGGTACTTATAAGACTTTCAAATGTTGTTTAGACTAGTAAAGGCTGTTCTCGCTTTATTCATTCTGTTGTTGATGTATTTGCTTGTTCCGCCGTTTGTGTTACTATGCATCCTAGGTTTGTAAATGTATCTGCCTATTCCAGCTTCTGGTTCCTTATTCTTATGCGCTCAGGATTGTCCACGTTGAGTGTCATGAATTCTGTCTTCTTTAGATTGATGTTCAGACCTACCTGCTGGCTATTCTTATTCAGTATGTTTTTTCTTGGATGTGTGGATGTGAATTTGCGAGTAATGCAAAGTCATTTGCATATTCGAGATCTTCCAGTGTAAAAAACGTTGTCCATTTTATTCCTCTCAGACTGTCCTCTGTTGTCTGGCGCATCACCCAGTCCGTGACTGTCAAAAATAAAGTGGTTGATAATGGGTATTCCTGTCGCGCTCCTGTCTTCACTTAAAAAGTTAGGTTGCTCTGCCCAAAACTACATGTAAAGTTAGCAAAGATGTTTTTTATGATGGACACAATGCACATGGGAATTCCCTAAGCCCTCAGTATTTTCCATAGGCTGTACCAGTGTATGCTGTTAAGCCTTTTCAAAATCAACAAAGTCAATGTATAGCTGTCTCTGCCATTCTGAGCACTGCTCTATAATGTTCCTGAGGGTGAATATTTGATCTGCGCATCTTCTGTTCTATCTGAATCTTGCTTGTTCTTTCCTCAGTATATGGTCTACTACTTTTGAAATTCTCTGGATAATTAATTATCCTGCCTAGTATTTTACTGGGAACTGAGAGGAGAGTAATTCCTCTCCAGTTGTTGCAGTCTGCAAGGTCGCCATTCTTGGGCAAGTTAACAATTATTTCTTTATTCCACTCGATTTGTGCTAACTCTGTTTTCCAAACTTGTGCAAATAGTGGTTCTAATAGTTCTGCTGCTAGTTCAGAATCTGTCTTAAATAACTTAACATAAAAATTTTCGTGACGAGCAGCTTTTCCATTCTTTGATAGCTGTGATGATTTCGTCCCTTCGTGGAATGTCTGTATTTACGGCTAGGTCATTTTCAACCTCGGGAATATTCAGCTGCGTCTCTGGTGGTTCCTTATTTAGTGTTTCTCTGAAGTGCTCTGCCCATTTTGTTTCCTGCCCATGTGATGATATTTCCTTGCTTATCTCTTCTTCTTCTGCTTTGATTCTTAGCCGCAGACTGTGTCAAGGATTGCCTCTCCTACTTTGCAGTAGTGGTCCAACAATGGCCACAACTCAAGAGTATCTAAACTGGGTCGTCAAAGGTGTTTACCTTCGCACAAGATTACTCTTGGCAGAGATGTAGATAGAAGTGCAATGACGCTTCTATCCGAAGGGAAAATTCACGAAATAATTCAGGTCAAGAACCATGCGGCATTGCGGTTAACTTACATCTGTCCGAGAATTTTGAATTAAAATATCCCCCACGTGTTTTAAAATATTACATTTAATATTCCACGCGTGGCCTCTGTCTAATAAGTCGTAATACTTCCGATGGCATCTTTATGCAAACATATCTGTGACTCATCCCTTGATAATACCTTCCGCCCAGACGGGTTATCTGTAATCTTGATAAAGACAGGGGCGAGCGGAAGTGAATTACGTATTTATCACCTGTGTTTTCGTCTATCCACCAGACAAGGTCGCCGACAGACAATTTCGCTTTCTTTAAGTCTATCGTGCACTCCCATCTTGTGCAAACACGAGGATGGTCGCTATCCACCTTGTACAGAAAAAATATTCATTTTTAAAGAAAAACTTAACCACTGATTTTATTCACTTCCTCATAGAAAATTAAAGTGTTTTTGTGTTGTGTACCATCATTTCATTTCTCCCCTAGACACTAGGTACATCATACACCAGGCACTAGAGCCAAAATAGTGACCGTGTGAGATCTAGGGAGGTAGCGTTAGGTTCCCTGCACATAATTCATCATCATCATTTATAGAGTCAGGGCCTACATGTGCTTGACCTCACACGGTTAATACAGACACGGATTTCATTCTTTTAGGATACCATCATAACCTCCCAGCAAATCAAACTTTGCTACATAAATTGGTAGGCTTGTCCGGGGATTTGAATTTCTCCTAGTACTACATACATTGGGGTCTGGGTTAGCATTAACAACATTCTATTTTTCCCAGGGAATCGCCATATACTATTACTGACTTTAGGATAGAATTATCTTTTCCTATTTTTCGCAGCTAGTCGCTGTTTAATGCATATGTTATCGAGAGCGGTGTTCAAGACAGCCGAATCTCGTGACGGGTTTTTTGGCGGGACTAGTGTGTGATTTGGGAGTTGTGTTTTTGGGCGTGGACCGTGTAGGTCGAGGCCCAGTGTTTTTTGGATAATGTATGCCTACGTAGGATTTGAGAAAATGTCGACTTATATATTTCGCTGTGTGTACAGCCTATGTGATACACTGCAGTGAAGATTTGTTTAGGCCATATGAACCTTATTAATGAAGCTGCCGGGTGATGCAGGCTTCGCTGTGTATTAAGGTACTTTTGTAGGCCATATTGTGAAGATTAATGAAGCTGCCGGGTGATGCAGGCTTCGCTGTGTATTAAGGTACTTTTGTAGGCCATATTGTGAAGATTAATGAAGCTGCCGGGTGATGCAGGCTTCGCTGTGTATTAAGGTACTTTTGTAGGCCATATTGTGAAGATTAATGAAGCTGCCGGGTGATGCAGGCTTCGCTGTGTATTAAGGTACTTTTGTAGGCCATATTGTGAAGATTAATGAAGCTGCCGGGTGATGCAGGCTTTAGTGAGTGTTAAAGTACTGTTTAGGCCAGGATGTGGACAGGCCGTATTATATATATTTAATGCAATGTGGAAATTATATGATTCGTGTTTTGCTGTCGAATGTGTGTCATTTATGTCATCGTGTCTGTGTTGTACGGAATAAACAGTATCGAACTGTTCTAGACGTTTGCAACCCTTTTTGACTCCTGCATGTACTCTTATGTACGTACCGTTGTGTGCGAACATATCAACACACACCCAGGTCAACATTCCAGACACCGTGACAGGACAGCAGCACACATATATTGAATTAGCCTGTGTGGCGATGATATAGACCAAACCACTACACTCGCAACGGTGGGTGTAAGCAGACTATTTAACATGTAGAAATAGCTTTCGGTATCAGTTGGTGGTTTTCAGTTAACAGGATCTGACATCTACGACTATTCGCGTCAATAGCCTAAGTGGCGTAGTTTTGTATCATTGGATATGATTTAAGATGTGCCTGGGTGGCGTATACGATTAAGAAATTGTTACCTCTACAGTGATATGTACTTGAAGCAAGAGGATAAAGTGAATCAAATTTTGTCCACCAGACCATAACATATCTAGAGGATCAGTCACTACAAGGTGGAAAGAATACATATGACTTTCACGGGACAAGAGTGTAGAATACTTGACTTTGTTATAGTTGGCTCTATGTGGGCGTGGCTTGAATCTCCTGTACTTCAGAACTGTGACCTAAATATTATCTGCCTGGGTGGCGCATTTGAGAAACAACGCACGCTTTATTTGGTAGTATGCAACTTTACACCAGTAGCAATTGACGTCCTATTTCATGCCTATAGACGACAACAACGTCTGCAGTGGTCAAGGAAGTTCAATTAGACTTGGACAGTATTTGTACCAGCATTTGTACGGGTTGTGACGGATTCCTGCAATATTCGAGTTACCTGTGCCAGTTATCACCATCATAAGTTCAAGATGTTATGATACACGGAGTTGCCGTGTACATTTCAGACTACAGAAGAGTCAAGAGTTGCAGTATGTGCTGTATTATGGTTCCTGTCAACTTGTGCATTGTTAAGCACATATCATATTGACGAAATTACCTGAAGAGAAACGAATCAAGTTGCAGTGCTTTCCCGCAGTGGAGGTTTTAGCAGTCTATGTGATATCCAGTGTCGTGGCGGAAAGAAGCGGGATCATTGACAGATAAGTGATTTTTTCTTGTGTAAATTGTGTCACTTCATATATGTCACTGGGCCTCCCTAATTGCTCATTCTGTTGTTGTTGTTGTTTATGTCTAATTTGACATATGATTAAGATTTTGTGCATAGGTGTTAATGGCTGTTGACATATGTCGATTTTCCTGATAATGATGTGACTTGATAAAGGTGCTATAAAAAGGAATTGGTGATACAGAATTGAGGAATAAGCTCATTTCTTGACAAATAGTTAACTTTGTGAGCTGGAAGGGTAATTGTCAAACCTTTTGCGACAGTAATTTGTCATAACTATAAGTGATTACTATATATAGTTGATTAAGTAAGTGAATCACCATGGATCGTGATATGTACCCTACAGATATAAGGCCTATGTTGGAGTCTGCATTGGTGGTAGGTAGAGATGGTAAGGGATTGAGAGGTGCACGACTTGGAGAATGGATAATGGATGATTTTTTGATTAATGTGTCAACATCCCTGGAGTTATTTGCTGAACACAACTTTAAGTTTGTTTGCAATTTGGTAATGGCCAAGGATTTGGTGAATTTGCTACGGCACCTTCGTGTGTTTTTACAACAGTATATTGAACTTGAACACGGACATATAATGCAAAGCATGTTCAAAATAATCCACAACCATACATCTGATGAGCAGGAAAGGGAATTGAGAATTGAGAAACAAGCAAAAGTAAACAAACAAAGTGCTCTACAGCAAAGAGAGAATTTCCTAGAAGGTGTTGCTAAAGAGAACGAACTACAGGCAACTGTGTATAGGCTTAAAAGTGAGATACTTGAATCAAACTCAGAACTTTCTAGTGCACAAGCTACACTAAATTCAGCTTTAAGCAAAGTCCAAGACTTGGAAACTCAGATAGGTAATCTCACGCGGGAACTTCAAGAACAGAAAGAGATGTATGAGAAATTGAAGGTTGAGAGAAATGTCTGTGAGAAGACTTATAAAGATATGCTTCAGGATGTGTTGGATGACAATGATATTCTCAGTCGCCAACTGAAAGAAAAGAGTAATGTATCCTCGGAGAATATGAATGAGTTAAAGGCACAAGCTGCTCAAATCCAAGGACTTCAGGCTCAAGTGGCTCGACTTCAGCCACAGATAGAAGAGGTTCAAAAGATGAGATTGAGGAAACTAGCGCGACAGAGGAGAGCAAGCAAAGAAAAGGATGAAAAGGTGAAATTAGAAGAGTTAACTATGGAGAAAGAGAAGGTCGCTAAAATTGAAAATTTGCTAGCAGAAGAAAGCGACAAAGTTTTGGCTGTTAAGGAGTTAAATAAAAGGGTAAGTGAAGAGATTTCACTTAAAGATAATGAAATTGCGGAAGCAAGAGAAAGAATATTTGGCTTACTAGATATGGTTTTGAAAAACAAAAGGTGCTCTTCTGTCAATGTTGACAATGATAGACAGAAAGTTGCGAAAAGTCAGCCCCATACACTTTTTGCTCAGAGAGAGGTCATTCATGGTAAAGACAGATCTTTTCGTGGTAAATACAACTTTAAAAGTTCTAATATTACTGATAGTTCCAGTAATAATTCTTGGCGTCAGACCAACAGAGATTCTTGTGTAACAGCCAGTTCTGTTGGTCAGGAAAAGAAAGGTGATAAATTTCAGGTCAAGACTCATAAGAGCAAATATTTCTCTACTACTGGAAATACTCAGAAATTAATAGCGGGTGTTGAGGCTATTACTACTTGTTCCAAAGATGAAACCCATATGCGGAACAATAGAGATACTATTGTTTCTGGCAGTTGTCAAACTCAGCACAGTCAGTTTGAAACAATTGGTAAATATATTCCCATAAGGGAGAAGAAAAACAGTTCTAGAAAGAGAGATAACCCCAAGATTAAACAGTACCAAGGGAGATCAGTAAATAATAATTTTCCCTCTCGTAGATACTGTAGACAATTTAACAAATCTCAAAGTTTTGATTGTAAGAATGTTGGAAAGTATGATAGAGATAATAGCTTTTCAAATGTTGCTTTACATCACCAGAGTAATGTTCCTCAACAAAAGACTAAAGTCATTATTTGTAAACAAGGCAACGGTAATAGTAAGTATTTTGATCATAGATCAAATAATAAGCGCAAGTGTGCTAATTTTGTTCAACATGAGCCCAGAGTCATTTATAATCAAAGTAAACAGAGTAAAAATAACAGTGGATGCTTGAATACTATTGCTTGCTCTACTTGTTGTTGTGAATGTGAGACTTTGTTTCAGCGTAAGGCAGCGGCGACATTCAAGGTCGGTCATGTTGTCCCCAAGAATTCTATGATATCTACATGTGATAGAGAGAGCTAGTGACATCGTGAAGAGACCGGGTTTTTACACAAGCCGGTGTTGGGTAATTGTAAATGTGATTTCTACGTTTTTCTCATTAAATTTCACTATTGAGTAAAATGGAAATTTTCATTTGTATTTGTTGACAGAAGCTACGTTGCGATAAGGGTCAAGGCTTCTGCGACATATTGACGGTCAGAAATATAGGTCAACTTTCCGCTCGAGTAGTCAACCGAAACCTGTCAGCGTCAAACTAAATCTGAGGTGTTGCTTACTGAAGGTCAAGCATGTTTACAAGAGAGTGGGAAATTTTGCGGCGTATTTATTTTTTTTAGATAGTAAATATTTTTGTATTCTATATTAGTACATGACATGTGGTTGTTTTGAAATAACATATAATTTTGTTGTAATGATTATTTCTATGCATCTTTTGATTGCCATAATTTTTTTTAATTGTTGTTATTTTTATGTCGGTAGTTTGATTACATGTTAATACATTTTTATGTTATTTATATATTATAGTGAAACTTTGATTTTTCCAGAGCTTGATTTCTTGCCAGTCAGGTATGCAGATTATTTTCTTAGCAGATTATTTAAAAAAAAAAAAAAAAACTTATTTTTTGTAGATATTTTTATAGAACCTTTTTTATATTTCATATTAGCAACAAAGGGTAGATTTATTTATAATGTATATCTTATCGATTTGAGTAAGAGATAGAGTTATAGCTAAATAGCATTTTACTGAGCTGAACGTAATTGTCAGCAGAAAGAACTTAAAGGATAAATTAAATTTACATGTGTTGATTTAAGGGTTTCTTCGAGATAGGATTTTTGTTTTATATTTCACTCATTTTGTTAAAATATTGATTTCATTATTAGGTTTTAGTGGTCTTGAATTACTTAAAAATTAAATACTGTTTTTATGTAACTTATCGTAAAAAAATATGTATGTACGGTACTTTTGGAAAAAATGATTTTTTTTTTGGCATTGTAATTTTTTGTTGTGTGTGCCCAGCATTTGACTGCGTGATATCATTGATATGTAGATTGATTAGTTCTTGTAAAAAGTTGTTTTTGTTATGATGTATTTTTTATTTTAGCGCTTGATTGTGCGTTGGTCGTATTAGTTATAGCAATGCTATTACTTGTTTGTTCCATGCCTATAATTTATTTATTTTAGTTTTGTATAACTCTTGTAACTTGGTTAAATTACTTATTAGGTTTTGTTTAGTTATAAATTATTTTTTGATGGTGTTAGTATAGATATACTTTGATATTTTGTGTTGTGCCTTTCGATCATGTTTATATATTTATTTTTGAATAGGTTATCTGATCAAAACAGTTATTAGTATGTATTGTTATTGACTTTCTCTGCGTTCGTGCCTTTGCTTTCTATCTGTCTTTGGTAACTATTCTTCATTTCATTCCTTCTTTTCTGTTGTCTTTTCGGTATGGATTTCATATCTTGTTTATACTTTCGTACCTCATCTTCGTTTTACTTGATTCTATTTGTATACTTTGTCTTCTTTCAACACTTATACCTCTATTCTTTGTATTGTTGGAATGGTTATATGATTTGATATGATATATCTACTTACGATAGAAGTATTTATTTTACATGTAATTGTCCAACTTAATTATGAGTATATGGTATTGTTGAGTTCTTATTTTTTTTTTTACAGATCATTCTTCTTTTGATTGATCTTGTGTTTTCTTTTTCGATCGGTGGTTGTCGGTTTGGTTTGTACTAAATATACGTATACTTGACTTAATTTTGGAACTGATCATATTTGTATATTTAACTAATTACTTTTTATACTTAGCTGATTATGCTGTATGCTTTAATTGCTACTTTACACTTTAATGCTGATATTTGTTGTAGATATAATTTGATTTAAATTAAGATGATTTTTGTAAGCATATGTTAGAGCTTCATTTTCTTCTAAATTTTTTGTTTTTGGGAGTTAATTTTTTTCAAAAAAATGATAGAATCATTTTTTTTCCCGGAGCGGGTGGTAACTGTTGCAAGTGGAACTTATGGAAGGGGAAGTAATCTTTAGAATGTTTTGAACAAATTAAATTTCGAGTTGCAACGCTTGATTAAGCGGATACTTGTTTGACTTTAGGATAGAATTATCTTTTCCTATTTTTCGGGTGACAGAGTACAGATAAGCGTGTGAACGCTGTTTAATGTATTTATTCTGTACTGTTTTGAGTCATGTGAATTGCTCGCAGCTAGTCTGCATATGTTATCGAGAGCGGTGTTCAAGACAGCCGAATCTCGTGACGGGTTTTTTGGCGGGACTAGTGTGTGATTTGGGAGTTGTGTTTTTGGGCGTGGACCGTGTAGGTCGAGGCCCAGTGTTTTTTGGATAATGTATGCCTACGTAGGATTTGAGAAAATGTCGACTTATATATTTCGCTGTGTGTACAGCCTATGTGATACACTGCAGTGAAGATTTGTTTAGGCCATATGAACCTTATTAATGAAGCTGCCGGGTGATGCAGGCTTCGCTGTGTATTAAGGTACTTTTGTAGGCCATATTGTGAAGATTAATGAAGCTGCCGGGTGATGCAGGCTTCGCTGTGTATTAAGGTACTTTTGTAGGCCATATTGTGAAGATTAATGAAGCTGCCGGGTGATGCAGGCTTCGCTGTGTATTAAGGTACTTTTGTAGGCCATATTGTGAAGATTAATGAAGCTGCCGGGTGATGCAGGCTTCGCTGTGTATTAAGGTACTTTTGTAGGCCATATTGTGAAGATTAATGAAGCTGCCGGGTGATGCAGGCTTCGCTGTGTATTAAGGTACTTTTGTAGGCCATATTGTGAAGATTAATGAAGCTGCCGGGTGATGCAGGCTTTAGTGAGTGTTAAAGTACTGTTTAGGCCAGGATGTGGACAGGCCGTATTATATATATTTAATGCAATGTGGAAATTATATGATTCGTGTTTTGCTGTCGAATGTGTGTCATTTATGTCATCGTGTCTGTGTTGTACGGAATAAACAGTATTGAACTGTTCTAGACGTTTGCAACCCTTTTTGACTCCTGCATGTACTCTTATGTACGTACCGTTGTGTGCGAACATATCAACACACACCCAGGTCAACATTCCAGACACCGTGACAGGACAGCAGCACACATATATTGAATTAGCCTGTGTGGCGATGATATAGACCAAACCACTACACTCGCAACGGTGGGTGTAAGCAGACTATTTACCATGGAGAAATAGCGTCGGTATCAGAGGCAGAAGAAAAACGACAGCAAAGGGAGGCAGAAGAAAAAAGATTGACTGCTGAGAGGGAAGCAGAAGATAAAAGATTACAGAGGGAGCATGAGTTGCGACTAAGAGAGTTAGAGTTGCAAGGCCTTGCTCCAGACAATGGTCACAGCCCCTCTACCTCTGATGCTACTGCTAGTCAGGGGGCCTCCAACTCAGCCATGGGGTTCCATTTAGACTATTTTATAGAAAAGGATGATGACATTGAGTCATATTTAAGCAGATATGAAGTATTAGCCACTACTTATGGGTTAGAAAGAGAAAAATGGGAGGTAAAGTTGTCTCAGGGTCTTCGGGGAACAGCTTATGAAGTGTTTTCTAAAATGAGCAGGGATGACCAAGACAACTATGACATGTTGAAGCAAGCTCTTCTGTTAAGATACTAAAAGAACGGAGAGTTTTATAGAAAGAAATTTAGGAATGCCAGGCTACTGTTGGGTGAGACCTATCACCAGTTCTCCGCCCGGTTAGAAACGTATATGGAGAAATGGGCTTCTTTGGGGAAAACCCAAGATCTCAAAGAGATGATACTCATAGAACAGATGAGAGAGTCCATGGCTCCAGACATGAGAAAGTTTCTCATGGAACAGGGCGCGAAGAGGCTGGGTGAGATAATTAATGTCGCTGAGAGGTATCAGGCAGCCCAGGCAGAGGTAGCTGGCATCAAGAAAAAACCAGTAGATCAGTATAAGGCTCCTCAAAACCATAATAAATTTGATAACAGAGGTAAGCAGAACTTTGATAGGCCTCGAAATGACTTTAAAAATAAAACCTCACATTTCAATGACAGAAAGAATGATGAAAGAAAACCTTTTCATCAAGGTAGATGGTATTGTAAACATTGTAGGAAGGAGGGACATGACACTAAGTTTTGTAAAAGTAAACCTTCTGGATTGGCTGCTATGAGAAGGGGGAACCAGGAAGTAAAGGACAAACCTGCTGGACAGCAGGAACCTTATCACCCCCCAGTTTGTGAGGATGTTGTATGCAATGATGTCACCATAAGGTGCCTCTATGATACAGGCTTAGATTTTGATGCTGTCGTGAGCTCGCACTTGGTGAACCCAGATCAGTATACCACAGAAACAGTGGAGATACAAGGGGCGACCAAGGACCTACCACTCATGAAACTTCCCATTGCAAGGATAACAGTGAAAACTCGCTATGTGGAAGGGATAATCAGAGCAGCAGTGATAGACGCACCCATCTACCCTCTGATATTGGGGTGTCGTTATGTCTACTTGGGGAATCCCAAGAGACCTGTGGTCTTGGCAGCAGTCCAGACCCGATCACAATCCAGAAAGGAAGAAGATGAACCTATAAATACTCATCCGGAGGAGATGAGGAAGGCACAGGCTGAAGATAGGTTACTGAAGCCGTGCTATAAGAAACTCCCAAAGAGCCATACTCCTCCTAATAAAGGAGAATTCTATATGAAGAATAAATTGTTATATAGGAAGGCCGGCACTGGTTCAGCTGGTCACGGACAGCTGGTCCTTCCCAGTTTATATAGGGAAAAGGTGATGGAGTTAGGTCATGCTATCCCCTTCAGTGGTCATATGGGGATTAGCGCAACAGGACAGCGTATAGCTTGTCATTATTTCTGGCCAGGGATAACGGAAGACATAAAGAGATATGTAAAATGCCAGAGAGTAGCTCCAAAGCATTGGACTGCTCCAGCAACTCTTGGGGAAATGCCCGTAGTGGGAACCCTTTTTGAGAGAGTTGCAGTGGATATTGTGGGACCTCTCACTCGGACCAAGAGGAGGAACAGTTACATCCTTACTCTGGTAGACACTTGTTCTATGTGGGGAGAGGCGGTAGCACTGTCATCAATCGATTCGAAACATGTGGCAGAGGCATTACTTACGATATTCACAAGGTTAGGATTCCCGCATCAAATCTTGACTGATAATGGCTCTCAGTTCAAGGGGAAACTAACAGAAGAGGTTTTCAGGTTGTTTCAAGCCAAGCACTTTCATTGTAGTCCGTATCACCCCCAAGGGAACGGCCAGGTAGAGAGGTTCAATGGGACTCTCATTTCTATCCTGAGAAAGCTGGCACATGAGAAACCTGATACGTGGGAACAATACTTGCCCGCCGCGTTGTTTGCGTACCGGGAAGTACCACATAATTCAACCGGAATGGCACCCGCAACCCTGTTATTTGGGAGGCCAATAAAAGGTCCTCTCGAAGCTTTGTTAAGGACCTGGACAGATGAGAAGGCATAGGAGACTGTTACCTAATCTTATCAATATGTGAACGAACTGACCACTCGTTTAAAAACTAGTTGGAAACTGGCAAATGATAATTTGAGACAAGCCAGGAAAAAGCATGCTGCTTATTATAATAAGAAAGCTAAGGATAGGGAACTTGCTGTAGGGGAGAAGGTGCTTCTTCTATTGCCCGGCAGCAACAATAAACTTCAGATCGGATGGCAAGGGCCATACACAGTTTTGGAAAAGGTATCCAGAACAAATTATAAGATAGAAAAAAAGGGAAAGGAAAAAGTCTATCATGTGAACCTTTTGAAGAAATATCTGGACAGACAAATCCAGGAAGGAACACACCTATTGGCCTTGTCTATCGCAACCGAAATGAAAAATGACCCTCTCTCCTCATTCGAATATCCACTGAAAACCAGTGAAACGTTTGCACAGGTGAAGATCAGTAATCACCTGACAAAAGGACAGAAGGAGAAGGTTCAACAGGTCCTTGAGAAACATACAGATGTGTTAACGGATAAACCGGGGCACACAAATTTGTTGGAATATGATATAAAACTACTAGACCCAGCACCTATCTGTATGAGATAGATTCCATTCCTTTCGCTAAGGAAAAAGCTTTGAAAGAGGAGATAGATTATTTGTTACAAGAAGGGATTATTTCTCACAGTGAGTCTCCTTATAGTTCCTGTGTGGTTTTGTTGCGGAAACCATCGGGAGAACATAGACTGTGCATAGATTACAGGAAACTGAATGCTGTCACAGAAGGTCAGGTGGATCCATTACCTGATACTACTCAACTATTTGCCAGGCTGAACAAGGCAAAATATTTTTCTAAGGTGGATCTTAGCAACGGCTATTATCAAATTCCAGTAAAGCCTGAGGTTCGACCTTATTTAGCCTTTAGCACCTCGGAAGGTCATTATGAGTTCAACATGTTACCGTTTGGGTTGAAAAATGCCCCGATTGTGTTTTCTAGGATGATGCGAAAATTGCTGGATCCCCTGAAAAACCCATGTATTTCGAATTTTATGGACGATATCCTCATTGCTACGGAAACATTTGAGGAACACGTTACCTCTTTGAATATGCTGCTTGATAGACTCAGAGAGGCTAACTTAACCGCTAGGCCAACAAAATGTTGTATTGGTTGCAAAGAGTTGGAATTCTTGGGACATACTGTACATCAGGGTAGCATGACCCCTGATCCCAAGAATCTGGAAAAATTGAAAAGAGCACCTAGGTCACAAACAAAGAAAGATGTGCGATCTTTCGTGTCGTTGTGTGGTTTCTACCAAAAGTACATTAAAAATTTTAACTCTATATGTGCTCCTCTGACGGATTTAACTCGCAAAGGTCAACCTGATACAATAAATTGGTCCGCAAAGTGTGAATTGGCTTACCAGGAGTTAAAAGAGAAACTTACAAGCAGGCCAGTATTGCAATTGCCTGACTTGAATCAAGAATTTATTGTGAGAAGTGACGCAAGCAATGTGGGCCTGGGCGCTACATTGTTGCAAAGGTCCTCCTCACAAGATGGGGAATTGAACCCAGTCGCTTATGCAAGCCGCAAGTTGAACAAGGCGGAAAAAAATTATTCAACAAGTGAAAAGGAATGTCTAGCGTTGATATGGGCTATAAAAAAATTCCAGATTTATTTATATGGCAGGACATTTGTGGTCCAAACGGATCATTCACCACTCGTATTCCTGTCACAGGCCAAGCATGAAAATTCCAGATTATTGAGATAGTCTTTATTATTGCAGCCATACTCATTTCTGATTGAATATATTCCCGGCCCTCAGGACGTAGGTGCAGACTTTTTGAGTAGACATCCTTATGATGAAGATCAGAAAAACGCGTAAGACTTCATTGAGCTAAGTTATCTCGCAGATTATAACCTGCAAATGAATGCATGTTTTAGGATGGGAGGTGTGTAGTAAAATCTGCGAGAATAATCGCTCATTTCAGTAAGATTTTAGTCATATAATGATAATAAATAAACCCGCACGATTGTGTCTGACGATTGGCATCTTCGACGCCAACAACACTGCCTTTTGTGCAGTGCTAAAGCCTATAGAACGATCCCACGGTAAAAATCTAACACGCGTTTTAGTTTCGGTTTCGAAATCGTACTACTAATATTTAACATTTTGCCAGATCTGCTGCATACACAATGCAGCCTAGCCTTATAATTAACGATTTGTTAGAAATGTAACGCCAAACTGCTGTCTGAAGTAACGTAATCTGTCAACAGTAACGCAAAATTTGGTAGTCTTTTGGACTTTTTCTAAGTAGCAATAACGAGACGACTGTAATACATTAACGCAAAATGCTACCAACGCATGCCAAAACCCGCGTCGTTCTGCACGCGAGACTAATAGTATATACACGCTGTGGCAAAGCTAACGGATATATACACACAGACAGTTTAAATTCTCGACGCGTAGTGTAGTTGTGACGTCACAAAAACAAGTTGGTTTATTTGAAAAATTAAAAAGTGAGACAGAAGGAGGGGGACAAGATGGTAGATTTATGTAAAAAGTTATAATTAACGACTGTCAGTGACAAAACTGAAAATCTAAACGAAAATGAATATAGTCATACAAATTATATATTCGTGTGGCTTAGTGTATTCTGAGCACAAATATGTTTCAATATTAATGGTAGTCCCAGTATTAGCCAAGTTATTGAGAAAATACTAAATGTCTACGGACGCGCGACCAGACAGACTGTTGTTCCTGCTTGTTTTTCATAACGTAGTGGGGACGGCAGCTTAGAAAAGAGGCATTGAGGTAAATTCAAATTCGCTTGGGTAACAAGAGTATAGGAGGGAAAGGGGAGCGGTAGGGAAAATGTAATCCAAAACGAAACATCTTTTTGTATTGGCATAACTAAAGCAGACTGGCCAATCGACTACCAGACGCAGATTTTGTTTGGAATTATTTTTGTTTTTCAAAAACTGCATTTGAATTCTGGTAGTCGCAAGCTTTCGATTGGCCAGTGCTAATAAATATTAGCAAAAGGCTTTCACTATTCATTGCCAGTTGAACAAAACTTTTCATTCAAATACGCTGATATCAGCTGTGTTAATTGTAAAATTAAATAAAGAAGTATTCACAGTCTGGACAGTGCAGAAGAAACTGAGGCCACTTCTTTACAAGTCAGCGTCATTTGTTTATATTTCTTGAAATATTGTGGTAAGAATGCTTTATGAATTCATATGTTTAATCCCACTGCCAAAGTTAGATACTGCTATTGGGAAAAGTGAAGGACGTGCCGGGAGCAGACATTGTTGAGTCCTCACATTGAAATGTATCTAACTGATGTATGTTGTCATGATTATGTTGTCATATTAGTGTATTAGAATATATTAGTAAGCCTCTGTGTTCCATGAACACTGTTTAACATGCCTGAAGCATTTATTATTTTAAAAAGAAAAGAAGAGAAAATCATATCAAAGGAAATGTGGTTACTCCACATTATTTTATTGAGGAAAACTATGTAAACGTACAGTGGCGTATCTGCCATAGGGACCTGAGGTGTGGTCACAGCAAGGTGTGAGTCATGTATAATTAGGGGCGAGTGCACCTGTAATGCACGCGAGGCTGACCCCATAGCACCGTAGGAAAATAATAAATATAATAAGTGATCATATATAAAAGGCCAGGGTGTCCTTTTGTTGCAGAGGTTTTATTTCCTGTTGCCAGCCGGTAACAGGAAACCTGCTGAGTGAGAATAAAGCCATCAAGTCTCCGACCATTCGTTTATGCTGTCAAAAGATAACGGGAGGAGCTTGGGCATTTTGCGAGATTGAGATTTTCTGCAACTTCATACTGTATTATCATTCTTCAAGGAACCCCAGGTGATGTGTTAAGCATCTGGGTATATCTGACACTTTCGTTTAATAAACACTGGTATTTCAAATCATACTCAGGAAGTTTATGGGGTATGATGAAACTACAGCCCCTCATACACAGTGACTCTCCCTCTTAGATGAATAAAGTGTAAGCTGTGAACATTCCAACAGGAAAGATATATATATTAACTTTATAGTTAGTGGACAAAGAGTCCAGATATTTTAGTTGATCTTTTCTGTAAACTATCTTGTCCTCATTTTCAAAGACCTGTCCAAAAGATATGGCTGGACAGGCAGATTAAATTGTACAGAAAAAATATTCATTTTTAAAGAAAAATTTAACCACTGATTTTATTCACTTCCTCATAGAAAATTAAAGTGTTTTTGTGTTGTGTACCATCATTTCATTTCTCCCCTAGACACTAGGTACATCATACACCAGACACTAGAGCCAAAATAGTGACCGTGTGAGATCTAGGGAGGTAGCGTTAGGTTCCCTGCACATAATTCATCGTCATCATTTATAGAGTCAGGGGCCTACATGTGCTTGACCTCACACGGTTAATACAGACACGGATTTCATTCTTTTAGGATACCATCATAACCTCCCCAGCAAATCAAACTTTGCTACAAACAGACTGATAAGAGCAAGACTGAGAGGGAGATTACTAACACCACAATCATACAATGCTATGCACCAACAAACGACAGCGATGAAGAAACCAAGGACGAGTTCTATCAACAGGTACAAAAGGAAATGGAAACTGCACCCAGTTACGATCTTATTATAGTAATGGGAGACCTAAATGCGAAAGTTGAAACACACAATAATGATAACGAAAGAGCAATGGGGAAATGCGGCAGCGGAACAGTAAATGAGAATGGGGACAAATTAATAAGCTTCTGCAGTATTAGCAACCTGGTCATTGGAGGAACACTTTTTCCACACAAAGAAGTGCACAAGTTAACATGGGAATCACCAAACGGACGAGACAGAAACCAGACAGATCACATAATGATCAATGGCAGATGGAGACACGCACTACAAGACGTGAAAGTAAGAAGAGGCGCAGATGTGGGAAGTGATCACCACCTAGTAGTAGCAAGACTGAAGGTGAAACTCAGAGCTGCTCGACCAGTTGCAGCCAAACAGAAAAGGTACAACATCACGAAACTTAAGGACCCCCTCACCAGAAAAGCTTTCGTGGTCGAAGTAAAGAGACGATATCAGATTACCAAAAGCCAGGAAAAAACAGAGACCGATGATGTCGACCAGAAATTCAGCACCATCTTAACAATTTACAAGGAAAGCAACAAGTCATGCTTGGGATTCCAGGAAAGAACGAGCCAAGACTGGATAACACCAGAAACGCTAAACACCATAGCGAAGAGAAAAGAAATGAAAAGAAAGAAAACAGAAGCTAAGTCTTCCAGGTTAAAGGCAATGTGTAGTTGTTACCAGTTTATTTTCTTTAACACATTTTTTTTTTGCAGCAGGTTAAGACTGGCCAATACTTTGGCTTCTAAGTCAAGTTTATAGTGGTGGAAAGAAGGCAATGCTGATATATATATATATATATATATATATATATATATATATATATATATATATATATATATATATATATATATATATATATATATATATACACACACACTGATAATGACGATCAGCTTAGGTCGGGCTTACAGATGGCCGACCGGTGTGTGAGTGAGTGACTGTCAACATACGCGAATGCAAAGGGTTCTGGAATACCGTACCAACACAGACTGGAACCACACACCACAGTAAACGTAAGAGTCAGGAAATGTTGAAACGACTGGTAACGTTATACACGGTTTATTACCGACACAGTGACGTAGACATCATGGTATAAATAGTTCACAGCATAAACATACAGCATCGGGTGAATAAATCCAAATATCCGTTAACCGGGACCGCATGCATCACGGTTCATAATAACATAACTTGGGCTGACCTGCTCCAAGGTTTTGAATAATCAGTACTATACATAAACAAGCCAGCATAGTAAATCCAAGGCTTTGAACACAAATGCAGTACAACAATAAGCCATCATAATCCAATGCTTGAGTAATAAATGCAGTACATCAATAATCCATCATAATCCAAGTTTTGAACAACAAAATGCAGTATAACAATAAGCCCGTGCAATCCAAGGCTTTGTATGACAAATATACCGGGAGAAAAAACATTCCCGTAAATCTCTCTATCTTCACTTCGATTATATATATATATATATACACAAAAAGAACCCACTGGAACACACTAGCGAGATGGGATAGTCACCATCCCGAAGCCCTGCCAGAAACGTCCTGTCACGAGATTACTCCATCTCAGAACAGCTCAGTAAAAATTACTCATGCGCGGACTAACCACGTGAGACTATCGCTCAGCTCAACCGTCTCTCCCCAAACTAACATTAAGAATATTCGACAACTTGCTTTATCATATTTAAAAAAAAAAAACAACTAGCAACCACACAGTTGAACTGTGTTCAAAAATTATCAAGCAATAAGCCCCCAACTCAAAAAATCATCTCATCACTAAAGCGTGCTAACTAACGTGTGTACAAAAATCCGACCCATACATATAAATCTTTAAAACCTAACTCCCATTAATAAAACATGACTTAACAGACTACACCGACCCCCGGGGGGGAAAAATGATATCATCATTTTTTTATTTTTTTTTTGACAATTACATCGAACAAAAATGTGAGGTCGATGACATTCGAATATCTACAACAAATAATTATATTATGTTAAGTCATACAATTAACCTAACAATAAAGGGATGGAAGTGTGAGCAGAGTATGAAGAAGAAGTATGTAACTAGAATCAAATGCAAACGTAGATGAAGTATGGAAGCATAAACAAAATAAGAACCAACAAGTGGATAGTAAAAGAAGAGATGGAATGAAATGAAAAATGACCAGCAAAGAAAGAAAACAATGAAATGAGAGTAGGAAAAGAGAACAATGATACAACATGGTAACCATAAAATTAAACAATGCATTGTATAAATAAACACTATTATGGCAAAACAACATATACTAGAAAAAACAATGCATATCTAAACCTTCTTCTTCTTCTTCTTCGTTCGCCCTGAAAAGGACGGTGGTTGCGTTGTGTCTGTTTACGCCTAAGCTGTGATATCTGCACCTTTCGGTCGACACATCCGACTTCAGCACGGCATTTTTTAGGGACCGGGTTTGCCTACCCATTGCGATCCGTACTCGCTCAGCCAGACTGCACTGCTGCAGACTGTTTCCAGAACCACCACGTGGAGGTGGAGTGCGGTCTTGACCAGCTCTGGTTCGCTGGTCCTGATGCAAGCAGTACAGCTATGGGTCGCTGACTGCATTCACTATTGCTGCATCCTGGGGTCCCATATCTAAACCAAAGAACAAATAGTTAGCTACCATTTAAAAATAGCATAATATGCAAGAATAGCCAAGTTACTAAACTTATGCAGTACAAATGATGAACTTATTATAGACATCAAAATTAACAATACTGCTACAAATAGTTACCCCTAGCTCACAATTAAGCGCTGGGTAATGAAAATATCTCACAATGTCAGAAAAACACCTTTCCAAAGTACAATACCGAAATGTATCGTAATGATAATCTAAATTTAAATCGCATTATCACTATAATTGTAACACGTTCAATGTTTATACCAAACACAGTCATACAAGAACAATATGGCAATGGCATGGTGCATAAAAAGTAAATAATACAATGTCTTAAATTAAACATATACTATAAATATCCGTAGCTCCAGTGATCTTGAAAACTCTTGTGAGCATGAGGATACATAATCATCTAGTGTGGCGGCAAAATTATGTCTGTCTTCACTAGAACATGCTGTGGAAAATGAATGAAAATTTCTATTTTAATAACGGTAAGATTTTATAAAAGGCAACAATTAACTTTAAATTTAACCTATCAAATGTGGCTGTGTAAACTTCTGACCACTGTAAGATGTTAATCAAACCTTCCTCCGTTATAAGTGAAAAGGTAACAAAGAAAGTAGCTCAGACTAAACCAAAATCCTGAATTAAACAGGGTCATAAAAGTATCTATCACAACTATTATCTCTATTGGGAGCATTGTTATTTGCTCTATTGAAACTATTGTTCTGATTTGAACCCCAGTTAGCATAGTTGCGATTACTATTTCCCCTCTGATCAAAATACTTATTAAATGGATTTTGTTGTCTCCTCCAAAAATTATTGTAAGGCTGATAATCTCTAGTGTAGTTACCCCTACCATAATTTACAGAATTGTTGGAAACAAAATGTTGAGGTCCGTTAAATTGTCTCCAGTTTCTTGGAGAGGGAGAATTACTACGTGATGGACCTTCTTGGTACTGTCTAAAATCACGATTATCTCTCCTACCAAAATTGCGTTCAGCACTTTGTGATCTACGGCACAAATTAGGAGCATATGGTATTGCCGAAGCCACGGGTAAACCCTCTCTGACTTGAGAGTTGCTAACAGTCACATTTGGGTGTGCCGTGACGTATTGGCAACAGTATTGTTCCATATCTTTCAAGTTCGTAGGCTTTCGCTCATGTAAGAAGGAAAGAAAAGACTCATTCACTGATGACATGACTTTGTCACGAAGCAATAAGTCCATAAGGGCTTCATATGTGTGTGTCGTGGTTGAGTTAGAGTGTAGAGTATTTGTCGAGTTGGACAATAGTAGTGAAATCGACAAGGGATAGTGGACTGACAGAGTTATAGATTACACATAGATAAAGTATAATAGGAGATGGACTTGAGACAACCTGGGAGAAGATTTATTAAAGTTATCACTCTCTCCAAGCCCTCAACACACTTATACTGTCTAAGCACCTCCTGCTCTCACTCTTTTCTCTTAATCATACACAGAGAGTATAGTAAAGAGCTAAACAATTTAACTTATGGATGGAAGGGTCGTGAACAGCGCATTAATAAATGTGTAAACTTTATTAAATGAAGAAGCATGTATGAAAATAATGCATTTCATCACCAACAACATAAATTACATCCAAAAATCTCAATAATCATCAATAGTCATCAATAATCATCAATAACCACAATAATCATCAATAACCACAAATATGCAAATACACAACCACAAACACACACACCACCAGTCATAAAACTGTAGAACACAGAGAAATGAATAAACTGAGTGTCAGTCCGTCCGCTTTCGTGGGACCAAATGTAATAGTTTCAGAAAGTGTCTTTACGTAAATATATACTCCATGGGTGATGGAATTGACCTGTAAAACTTTCCTGTAGGTGCTATCATTGGTGACCCCTAATTGCGCGAGGTGGGCTGGAAGACTATTAACTCTGGTTTACCAAATGAATAAACTGCGTGTCAGTCTGTCCTCTTTCGTGGGACCAAATGTGCCAGCTCCAGAAAGTGTCTTTACGTAAATATATACTCCATGGGGGATGGAATTGACCTGTAAAACTTTCCTTGTTGGTGCTAACTTTGGTGACCTCTAATTTCGTGGGGGGGGGGGGGGGCTGGAAGACGCTGTTTATCTCCTGCTGACCAAATAAACAAATTGAGCGACAGCCTGTCCGCTTTCGTGAGACCAAATGTGCCAGCTCCAGAAAGTGTCTTTACGTAAATATATACTCCATGGGTGATAGAATTGACCTGTAAAACTTTCCTTGTTGGTGCTAACTTTGGTGACCTCTAATTGCGTGAGGGGGGCTGGAACTCTGTCTATCTTTGGCTGGCCGCTCCTAAGTGCGAGGTTTTACATAACCCAGAATTACACCAGACGAAGCTATTTGGGGACAAAGCGTCCCAGGCGCTCTTATCCGGTTTATTGCTTGCTTGGCATTAAATCCAGTTTGGGCTTGCTTGACTGTGGCTTGACTGAGTGTCCCGTTTAGGCACACAAAGGCTGGTGATTGAAATTCTACTATAGACATGCTGGGCTGATTGATATGCTGGAAGCCGCATTGCTCTGACTGGTAATCCAATAGGCGAGTAGGAAACTACTACTGCAATAGATGATTTCAGATTTAGCGTTGGCTCGTTGCACTGCGTGAGCTTAACTTGGTGTTGGCAAAGGGTTTTTGGTTCAGGTATTTGGGGTTGACAACTCGCGAATGCTAGGTGTTACTCAGAAACCCTCTAGAACGAAGAGAATGGGACGTTCTTCGCCTGACTGGAATCTTGCTCTAGCGATTCGGTATCCCTGAAACTGAGACCCAAAAGAGACACCCTTTACATTAAGCAACAACAAAATCACACTAATGTTATATAACATAGTTATGCTCCGCTCCTTCCACTCTATCAATTATCAGCACGTGCCCGCATAGGCTTAATATATTTTGTACACCCAGGTACCTGTCAGTAAATGTCCTGACAGCAAAAACTACTCCTCTTCTTCCAACTAAACATACAGGAAACCTAACCTTGTAGTTACAGTTGAATGGATTCTATTTATCTTGCAACATTAAGTGAATTTACATAAACAGATTACAGCATTTGACATTACAAAAATAAGTCGTATGTGCCTTTGGGGAAAAATTAACATTCCACAAATGAATACATAGAAAATGCAATGTTCTAGCTATAATAATACAGTTGTGACTGAATCATAGGATACAATGTTTTCTATGGCTGGTGACTGCTTTCTGTGAAAGTTATAGACTAGTGCCTAGCTACACAAATAAGCATATCATGATTCCACCCTACCACTAGAAGTTTCTATCAAAAAGGAATAAGCGACTATCTCCTATAATTCAGTGTTTAAGTGCCTGTATCTCACTATTCAGTTTTAAGTGAATAATCCACACCTCTGACATTATCTTACAGAAATGACAGTTAATTAGCCTATTCTTAACCCATGATAAGCATCTGTGGACTGATTCTACGCCTAGTGAGTGTCTGTTATTGTAAGTCTATCATTTAACCCATTATAAACCTTCTGTTTAAGCACCACTTAACTAAGGCAGTAGACAGCGCTACATTATCACTGAACTAAATTACTAGGAGAAGTCCTCAGAAATGAATTCACGTCACATTCCTATCAGATATATAAAAAGCTAACATGAATATTTATATATTAATAAGATATGTCAACTCACCCCGAGAAAATTCCAAGAAATAGGCAAAAACATTTAGTTCTGTGTTAATGTTTGCCTTATTTCCATAAGGGTCTATCTCGGGCAGGAAAAATCTACGAGTGTGTTTGACGTATTAAAATTCTCAAGTCTTATAGTTTACAAACAACGCTACCCGGGACACCTGCATAGCCTGATTCTACAGATGTATCGGCGTAATGCGTAATAAAGAGTAAGACAGAGGTTTCTCTAGAGACTACATCAAAGACAACAGACCCCGTGCGAAAGTTCCCCAGATCGGCGATGCATAATATTATGGTCAGGGGCCACAACAAATCTCTCCTGAATTGAAGATCAAACTCGTTTACCGACCTCGGAAGATTGGTCCCTGCTAACGAGCCGTTTCTTTCACAAAAACCCTTTCACTCGTTCAAACACTCTAAGCGTAACAGAAATGTTTCTCTGGTCAAACGAACTACAGGTGCATTGATGTAACGTTACCGTTCGCTGACCGCTGTAGGAATTTATTACTGAAGGCCAGCCAGAACGTAAACAAACCTCGGGTGGGGTTTGCGAAGGTGAAGAATGAAAGAAAAGAAGAATACAAATGACGAGGAAACCAGGACATTAAAAAGTAATAACATATGGAACGGAATGGTAAAATAAATTATCAGTCACTGTGACAGTGTGTTCAGTTTTTGAAAGTTCAATCCAACGTGAGAACGTAAGACGTATATTTGCTATAAACTCTGAAAAATCTTCCCCAGTCTCCGGTAACAGAGTCTTAAAGCGCAGACGATAACCGTCTTCATTAAGTTGGTATTTCTTTAATAAGGCAGCCCTGGCAGTATCATAATTATTTTTGTCAGGCCCCTCCAACCTACTTCCAACATTCATAGCTTCACCCGCAAGTAGTTCCATAAGTCGTGCACAATATTCCGACTTGTCTATTTTCTGAGATTCACATGTAAGTTCAAATCTATTTAGATAAAATAAGATATCGTCGGAGGTATGTTTAAATTGAGGTAATCTAAGTTTATAAGAATTAGCATTTGTCTTATGAGAAGTTGTTTGAGTATCTGTAGGATTTTGTGTATTAACATTATTCATCACCTTTAATCTCTCCAGCTCTATAGACAACACCTTTTCCTCGTGCAGCCTCGTATTTTGTTCAGCTTGCATCTGAAGTTTCCTCTCTTCCATTTGAATTTGCATGTGCTGTTGAATATTTTTCTCTTCCATTTTCATTTGCTTTTGAATTTTTCTTTCTTCAGCCTCTAATTTCTGTTTTTCAGCCTCCATCTGAAATTTTCTCTCTTCTGCCTGCATCGGCAATCTCCTATCTTCAGCCTCCATTTTCTGTTTTTCAATTTCCAGTTGAAGTTTTCTCTCTTCGAACTTCTGAGCCTTATCATATTCGACACGTGCGAATTCTTTTACTTCCTCAGTAGTCATACCAAGGGATTTCCCTTGTTTAATAAAGTAGTCTAAAGTAGACATTTTGTCTAATTTTATGAGATAGGTAACTTATATAAATATACCTGGAGAAGGTAAACGAAGACAAGATATAAAGAACAAATGACCACGTTCACAGAATCAACTAATCAATACAGCAAACTAAAGAAAAAATATTGCAAAGAATGCAATGACACTGCGAAAAGCGTGACAAGACAAGCAACAGCACAGTGTATAAACGAAAAATTTGTATATAAATAAACGATAGGCAGATTAAGACGGACGTTTACAAACAAAATGGATCACCAAAATAAGATACGTATAAGAAAGTAAGACGATAACAACAGTGAAAGAAATTGACGACACAGCTAAACAATCAGTTGTCACAGACAACCAAACACAGTGGACTCAAAATCCTACAGCTACCATGAGCTGGAATTCCACTGAGGGAAGTCTGCAAAATTGTCCCTACAGAACGCTTACGAAGGCCCTGGGTGAACTGGGATGTTCCTTTCGTAAGTCACCACTCCAACCTCCCACATAAACATGAAACATCGAACATAGAACACTCAAGATAACAAATAATGGACAATATAGGAAGGCTCGATAACATAGAACAGTGGTATAGTTTACATACAACAAAACCACTTATCTTCAAAAAAGGAAAATTCCCAGCCTTCCCGCCAAAACGATGGACATCAGTTGTCGCAAAATCTGACGAAGTCTAACGTTGATAAGGTACTAGAACTCCTCGTCAGTCTTGAAAGGGAACAGTTGACAGCAGCATCTAGACGAAGTACTTTGACATCTACCCGAAACTGGCAAACGAAAATTCGAACTGGCAACACTGCAAATCTGTACTTGATCTCCTTGTAGTTGGTATGGCACCCCAAAGAACTGGCTCACCACTTTATGTTACCAGTTTATTTTCTTTAACAAATTTTTTGCAGCAGGTTAAGACTGGCCAATACTTCGGCTTCTAAGTCAAGTTTATAGTGGTGGAAAGAAGGCAATGCTTATATATATATATATATATATATATATATATATATATATATATATATATATATATATATATATATATATATATATATATATATATATATATATGGATATATATATATATATATATCTATATATATATATATATATGTATATACGTATATACGTATATATGTATATATGTATATATGTATATATGTACATACACATACACATACACTTACATATATATATATATATATATATATATATATATATATATATATATATATATATATATATATATATATATATATATATATATGCTGATAATGACGATCAGCTTAGGTCGGGCTTACGGATGGCCGACCGGTGTGTGAGTGAGTGACTGTCAACATACGCGAATGCAAAGGGTTCTGGCATACCAGCATAGACTGGAACCACACACCACAGTAAACGTAAGAGTCAGGAAATGTTGAAACGACTGGTAACGTTATACACGGTTTATTACCGACACGGTGACGTAGACATCATGGTATAAATAGTTCACAGCATAAACATACAGCATCGGGTGAATAAATCCAAATATCCGTTAACCGGGGCCGCATGCATCACGGTTCATAATAACATAACTTGGGCTGACCTGCTCCGAGGTTTTGAGTAATCAGTACTATACATAAACAAGCCAGCATAGTAAATCCGAGGCTTTGAACACAAATGTAGTACAACAATAAGCCATCATAATCCAATGCTTGAGTAATAAATGCAGTACATCAATAATCCATCATAATCCAAGCTTTGAACAACAAAATGCAGTATAACAATAAGCCCGTGCAATCCAAGGCTTTGTATGACAAATACACCGGGAGAAAAAACATTCCCGTAAATCTCTCTATCTTCACTTCGATAATACATATATATGCTCTGCACTTTATCAAATATTCTCCTTTACAAAAAGAACCCACTGGAACACACAAGCGAAATGGGATAGTCACCATCCCGAAGCCCTGCCAGAAACGTCCTGTCACGAGATTACTCCATCTCAGAACAGCTCAGTAAAAATTACTCATGCGCGAACTAACCGCGTGAGACTATCGCTCAGCTCAACCGTCTCTCCCCAAACTAACACTAAGAATATTCGACAACTTGCTTTATCATATTTAAAAAAAACAACTAGCAACCACACAGTTGAGCTGTGTTCAAAAATTATCAAGCAATAAGCCCCCAACTCAAAAAATCATCTCATCACTAAAGCGTGCTAACTAACGTGTGTACAAAAATCCGAGCCATACATATAAATCTTTAACACCTAACTCACATTAATAAAACATGACTTAACAGTAGTGAACAGTACAGCCAGCTGGACAAGGAAGTAAAACGTCAAACCCGTGCTAACAAAAGGACATTTCTGGATGACCTTGCAAGACAGGCAGAAGAGGCAGTTTCGAGCAATAAGCCCCCAACTCAAAAAATCATCTCATCACTAAAGCGTGCTAACTAACGTGTGTACAAAAATCCGAGCCATACATATAAATCTTTAACACCTAACTCACATTAATAAAACATGACTTAACAGTAGTGAACAGTACAGCCAGCTGGACAAGGAAGTAAAACGTCAAACCCGTGCTAACAAAAGGACATTTCTGGATGACCTTGCAAGACAGGCAGAAGAGGCAGCACTGAGAAATGAACAAAGCACAGTTTATAAAATAACTAAAGCTATCAGTGGAAAACGAGGTGCAAACAACATAACGTTAGTAAGAGACAAGCAAGGAAATCTCATCACCACAGCACAGTGGCAGGAAACAAGATGGGCAGAGCACCTCAGAGAAACACTGAATAAGGAACCACCAGAGACTCAGATGAATGTTCCTGATGCTGAAAGTGACTTAGACGTAAATACAGACATTCCACGGAAAGAAGAAATCATCACAGCTATCAAAGGGTTAAAAAATGGAAAAGCGCCTGGTCACGACAACCTAAATGCTGAGTTATTCAAGGCAGACCCTGGACTAGCAGCAAAACAATTAGAACCACTATTTGCACAAGTCTGGGAAACTGAGACAACACCAACAGAGTGGAGTAAAGGAATAATTGTCAAATTGCCCAAGAAGGGTGACCTTACAGACTGCAACAACTGGAGAGGAATTACTCTCTTCTCAGTTCCCAGCAAAATACTAGGCAGGATAATCATCCAGAGAATTTCAAAAGCAGTTGACCATAAACTGAGGAAAGAACAAGCGGGCTTTAGAAAGAGCAGAAGATGTGCAGATCATATATTCACCCTCAGGAACATTATAGAGCAGTGCTCAGAATGGCAGAGACAGCTGTACATTAACTTTGTTGATTTTGAAAAGGCTTTCGACAGCATACACAGGGACAGCCTATGGAAAATACTGAGGGCTTATGGAATTCCCAGCCGCATTGTCTCCATCATAAAAAGCCTCTATTCTAACTTTACGGGCAGTGTTGGATTGAGCAATGTAACTTTCGAAGTGAAAACAGGAGTACGACAGGGATGCCCCTTATCAACAACATTATTTTTGGCAGCCATAGATTGGGTGATGCGCCAGACAACAGAGGGCAGTCCAAGAGGAATTAGATGGACAACATTTTCTACACTGGAAGACCTGGAATATGCAGATGACATTGCACTACTCGCGCATTCACATCAACACATTCAAGAAAAAACCGATAGACTGAATAAGTATGGCCAGCAGGTTGGCCTGAACATCAATCTGAAGAAGAAGACAGAGGTCATGACACTAAATGTGGGCAATCCTGAGCCAATAACAGTAAGGAACCAGAAGTTAGAACAGACAGATACATTTACTTACCTATGATGCATAGTAACACCTGACGGCGGAACAAGCAAGGACATTAACAACAGAATGAATAAAGCGAGAACAGCCTTTGCTAGTCTCAACAACATTTGGAAGTCTTCCCAGTACATCACAAACACCAAATTAAGACTGTATGAGAGCTGTGTACTTTCTGTGCTTCTCTATGGTGCGGAATGTTGGAGAGTAACAGAGAAGGAAATGTCGAAACTGTCCTCCTTCCACACAATCTGCCTAAGGAAAATTCTCCGAATCTTTTGGCCAAACACCATCAGCAACCAAGAACTACTTATTCGGAGCAACTAGGAGGACATGCACACCATCATAACTGGCAGACGCTGGAGCTGGGTTGGCCACGTCCTCAGAAGGGACCCTGATACCATCACAAGAACAGCTATGCTATGGACCCCCGAGGGAAAGCGAAAGAGAGGCCGACCAAAAACAACTTGGCGGAGAACTGTGGAAGCCGAGATGCAAAGAATGAACCAGAGTTGGGGCACTGTACGAAGGATGGCCGCCAACCGAGCAAGATGGAATCAATTTGTTGCTGCCCTACAGGACGCCACCAGGCGTGATGGCCGCTGACTGCTTTGACGGTTATGGATCAAAGAAGAAGAAGAGATACTTCCGCAGAGGAGTGGAGTGTTAGATTCATCTTACTAGATCCAGCATAGAGCAAAATAATGAATGAAAAGGCAAAAATTATGCCAAATAATAAGCGATCGGAGAGAAAATAAAGAAGAAATTATACTGCCGTAGGGCTGAAGGTGGGAGAGATCACACAAAAGAGCATGTCCAGATGTTCTGTGACAGACAGTCAAAGCAGTCAATGGACATCACGCCTGGTGGCGTCTTGTAGGGCAGCAACAAATTGCTTCCACTTTGTTCGGTTGGCGGCCATCCTTCATACAGTGCCCCAGCTCTGGTTCATTCTTTGCATCTCAGCCTCCCCAGTTCTCCGCCATGTTGTTTTTGGTCGGCCTCTCTTTCGCTTTCCTTCGGGGGTCCATAGCATAGATGTTCTTGTAATGGCATCAGGGTCCCTTCTGAGGGCGTGGCCAACCCTACTCCAGCGTCTGTCAGCTCCGAATAAGTAGTTTTTGGTTGGTGATGGTATTCGGCCACAAGGTTCGGTGAATTTTCCTTAGGCACACTGCGTGGAACGAGGACAGTTTCAACAATTCCTTCTCTGTTACTCTCCAGCATTCCGCACCTTAGAGATGCACAGAGAGTACATAGCTCTCACATAATCTTAATTTGGTGTTTGTGCTGTACTGGGAAGACTTCCAGATGTTGTTGAGACTAGCAAAGGCTGTTTTCGCTTTATTCATTCTGTTGTTGATGTCCTTGCTTGTTCCGCCGTCTGGTGTTACTATGCATCCTACGTATGTAAATGTGCCTGTCTGTTCTAGCTTCTGGTTCCTTATTGTTATTGGCTCAAAATTTTCCACATTGAGTGTCAACTGTCATGGCCTCTGTCTTCTTCAGATTGATGTTTAGACCCACTTTCTGACATCACCCAGTCTATTCTTATCTCTTACTATTGTAATATTGTTTGCACCCCGTTTTTTCGCTGAAGGTTTTAGTTATGTTATGTACTGTGCTTTGTTCATTTCTCAGTGTTGCCACTTCTGCCTGTCTTGCAAGATCGTCTAGGAATTTCCTGTTGTTGGCTCGGGTTTGATGTTGTATTTCTTTGTCCAGCTGACTGTACTGTTCGCTAAATAATTGCTTTAACCTGGGCGACTTTGCTTTTATTTTCTTTCTTTTCATGTCCTTTCTCACCGCTATTGTGTTTAATGTTTCTGGAGTTATATAATCTTGTCTCTTCCTGCTCTGGACTCCCAAGCATGATTTGCTTTCTTTATATATTGTTGAAATGGTGTTGAGTTTGTGGTCAGCATCATCAATCGCAGTCTTTTGGCTCTTGGCAGTTTGATATCGTCTCTTTATATCAATTAAAAAAATCCTCTCTGGCAAGGGGTCCTTCAGCTTGATGATGCCATACCTTTTCTGTTTAGTTACAATTGGTCCAGCAGTTATGAGTTTCACCTTCACTCTTGCTACTACTAAGTGGTGATCGCTTCCCACATCTGCACTTCTTCTTACTTTCACATCTTGTAATGAATGCTTCAATCTACCATTGATCATAATGTGGACTATTTGGTTTCTGTCCCGGCCGTTTGGTGATTCCCAAGTTAATTATGAATGTGGAAAAAGCGTACCTCCAATGACAAAGTTGTTAATGCTGCAGAGGGTTATTAGTTTATCCCCATTCTAGTTTGCTGTTCCGCTGCCACATTTCCCCATTACTCTTTCATTATATATATATATATATATATATATATATATATATATATATATATATATATATATATATATATATATATATATATATACACACACACAAGGTCTGTCCGGAAAGTAATGAGACTGATTTTCTTGGGCCAATCAGAAGGGCCGGGTGGTGGGGGATGTTACGTAAACGATAGATTTCTCGTCAGTTGGCTCTGAGCTTTTACAGAGTGCGGATCGCTTGCGAAGTGGACAGCTGTTTGAGCGTCGCGTAACGGTCAAAATGCAGAGGAATGTTGAGCAGCGATACGCGATAAAGTTTTGTGTAAAACTTGAAAAATCCGCGACCGAGACGCTTGCTATGATACAGAAAGCCTACGGGGAAGATGCTTTATTGAAAGCACAAGTGTTTCGGTGGCACAAAACGTTCAAAGAAGGAAGAGAGAGCGTCGAGGATGAACAACGCACAGGCGCCCATCAACGTCTCACACTTTGGACAATGCGGATAAGGTGAAAGCGGTTTTGGACTCTGACCGACGTTTTAGTCTTAGATTGATAGCAGATCAAGTGGGACTTCCAAAATCCATTGTGCATGAAATCGTCACAAAAGAAATGCAGATGCAGAAAGTTTGTGCCAAATTGGTTCCTAAGGTTTTGACCGACGAACAGAAGAAAAACCGTGTGTCGATTTCTCGTGAGCTTTTGGACCGTGTGAGGAGTGAACCTGATTTTTTGGAAAAAGTGATAACCGGTGATGAAACGTGGGTCTTTGAGTACGATCCGGAGACGAAAAGGCAGAGCTCTGAGTGGCACACTACCGAGTCTCCTCGACCAAAGAAGGTTCAAATGAGCAAATCGAAGATGAAATCGATGCTCATTGTCTTTTTTGACTCTAAAGGTGTTGTCCATAAGGAGTTTGTACCACCTGGACAAACGGTCAACGCTGCATTTTACGTGGAAGTGCGTAAACGGCTGAAGAACAGAGTTCGCGCGCGTCCGCCCGGAGATGGCCAACACCTGGGTTATTCACCACGACAATGCGCCGGCTCATGCATCCCTGTTAGTGAGAGAGTTTCTGGCAAAACAAACCGTGGCAACGCTGCCTCAACCTCCCTACAGCCCGGACTTGGCCCCGGCTGACTTCTTTTTGTTTCCCCGGTGTCGCAAAATTGGTTTCAAGTCATTGCAAATGGGTTCAGTTAGATTTATAAACCCATCTACGATCGAGTGACCGCTTTCAAAATGGCGGCGTATCAGCGAAATGTGTATCGGACAGAGGAAATCGCCAACGATAAATAAAAATAGAAGGGAATCCGTATGAAAAGGATTTTACATTTCAGTACAGGGAAGGATGGTGTATAACTGCATATAAGATGGAACGGTAGGAAGTTCTCATTTACGGAGATATATGCGTATTTCGGCTGCCCACAGTTACGCTAAAAGCATGTAAACCCACTTCTGTTCTAAATATTAAAATCAACAAATAACAGTTTGGGAATTTACATGGATAGGAAGATAGAGTTTTATCAGCTGTATAAAACTAGATAAGATGGAACAATATGGATATTATATATGCCGAGAATGATAAAGGCAAAATTTCAGTCGACGCACAGATCGGCCGAAATCACTGTTCGGGAAGGATTTTTCAGGTTAGGTTTAGGCTGTGACGTCGGTACTCTCCGATACGTCCGCGCTTTGCGTATAAGTAGCGGATCGGTAAACTGAGAGAGATACACAACGAAAGAGGTTTGAGCCAGACTGGAGGCAGAGTTTCGCCACTATCCATGAATTGTGAGCGGATCGCCAGAAACATTTTTAAGTCCAGTATCTGAAGTCTGAGGGTAAGCGAAATTATGATAACTACCGTGTATAATATTTGTTATTTCAGGTTCATATAGAATTCACAAAATATGCCTGTATAATAGTCATTGATATAATGTATTGTATTTTTAATATGATCTAACATGTACATTGTGGATGATTGTTGCTTGTACAAAAATTAATCACAAATAGCCCCACAGCCTAATGAAGATATATTTATCATATTGCTTTATCGCTTACGAAGATAAAGGCAGTCCCATGGCAGAGATTGTCATAGGGAAATGAAGTGTTAGAAACTTCATCATGGAAGATCCCAGTTACGAGGCTAAGGTGACTAGTCCCCTTCCTCGCTGCCTTTGCCTTCCCTAGTTCGAGCGCACAACTTTGTACCCATTTACAGCTGGTAAACTGGAGTGTTCTATAGCCAGTTTCAGTAGAAAGCAACCTGATCACGTGGTCACTCACTTTCTTTATTTATGTATTACTTTTGTGTAGATGCTAAGGATAGCATCAGTATTTGAATTTGTACTTGATATGATTTGGAAGGATCAAGTTATAGCATATGAAGGGATGTATAGGAGCGGAATAAACCAGATGATGTTTATTACTGATATGTTAATATTAATTCTGTATCATTGAAATGATGTTACTTGCTATGACTGTATAACTTTGACACCTGATGACTGACTTGTCTGACTTATGTGCTAGTCAGTTACACTTAATTGACATGTTAATATTAATGCTATATCACTGAAATGATGTCCTTACTTACTATGATTGTATAACGGTGACATCTGATGACTGACTGGTCTGACATCTGTGCTAGTCAGCTACAAGTCTAGCCAGATAATAGCCAAGGCTGATATGTTGCAGGTTCCATGAAATAACTCAAACCAGACTGTCCAGTATCAGAAGCCGGTGCAGTTCATCCGAGGCAATCCCACAAAAGTGCAGGACCCCAAAGAGTGAACTTCAACTGGTCATTGGCATCCCTACTGTTGGGCCTACCAAGTCTGATATCAGCAAAGGACAGTTTCAGCAGTACCAAGTTGGAAAGATAAGTGTCCTGTTTGACACTGACCACCTATACATGTGAAACAGCCAATAGTTCAAAACAATAATTAACCATACAGAAACTCAGTCAACTGATGACAGTTATCCTTAAATTCAAAGGACTAATAACAGTGATTTCAGTAACTTTATTATTTAAGATCTTGAAGTCTAAACAGACAATAATAGTAATTGTGTGAATATTTTTATATATATGTGTATACTCTTTTCCAACTAGTAGAAATAGAATATTAGTGTAATTATTAAACTATTTTAACTGTACCTGAGGATTTATTCACTTCTTCCATTTGTGGTTTCAGTGAATGTTCATTTTATTATCCCCTAGAATATAAGTAATCATAAGATAGTCATAGGGAGGAGACACCTTAAATCCTGGTACTACTTCTTACCAACTGGACCAGGGTTTTTACAGTCTGACTATTTTTATGATAACAATACACCAGTGCTTATTTCTAAGACTGGGGTATTACTTGTAAGGTCAGAACTCTTTACTGGCATACTCTTACATAATATATACTTTTAAATAACCTCCCGCTACAGTGGGGGCTCGTCTGCGGGATATATCTTTGATATTCCTGAGCCATCTTTCTATTTCTGCTGTGTAGGAAATTTTCTTTTTTGAACAAATTTTTTTTTTGGAAAGAGTAAACATAATAGGAAATAATTATATTTTTTGTAGGAGTACCATTGAGTACAGATAAGACAGCTGTTTCATATATGGTGAAGTCAGTTTAATTAACTTTAATTTTAAATAAGTTAATTATATTGTAGTAAATTAGTTTGAGTAAGATCGCTTGCCCTACTAGACTACAGATACATCATGGCTGACTTGGTCAAATTTAGGTCTGCTACACTGCAGGTGGGAAAAGAGCTTGGCATGGATGGTGACGCTCTGATCCGGTATGTCACGACGGAATGTGAAAAGTACACCGAGAGAGAAGCAAAGCAATTGGAAGCAGAAAGAGAAGCCAAGAAATTGGAAGCAGAAAGAGAAGCCAAGAAATTGGAAGCAGAAAGAGAAGCCAAGAAATTGGAAGCAGAAAGAGAAGCCAAGAAATTGGAAGCAGAAAGAGAAGCCAAGAAATTAGAAGCTGAGAGAGAAGAAAGGAGGTTACAAGCAGAGAGAGACCATGAGCTGAAAATGAGACAGCTTGATCTTGAACTTCAGGCTGGGACTATCACCCATGGTAATAGCTCACCTCATTCTGCGAATAGCTCTTTTCAGAACACAGCAAATGGGGCCATGAACTTCCACCTAGATCCATTTGTTGAAAAGGAGGACGCAATTGAGTCGTACCTGGATAGGTATGAAAGGCTAGCCTCTACATATGGACTGGAAAAGGAAAAATGGAGTCTAAAGTTATCCCAGGGATTGAGAGGTATTGCATATGATGTGTTTCTGAAACTCCCCAAAGAAGATCAGGAAAATTATGAAATACTAAAGCAAGCCTTACTGATCCGGTATGAAAAGAACTCTGAGGCATACAGGAAGAAATTTAGAACTTCTAAACCTCTACCTGGAGAAACATATAACCAGTTCTCAGCTAGGCTAGAAACGTATTTGTTGAAATGGAGTAGTTTAGGTAAGTATCAGAAAACCTACGAGGATCTGAAAGAAATGGTTATGTTAGAGCAAGTGAAAGATTCCATGTCTCAAGAAATGAGGAAATTCCTTATGGAACAAGGAGCAGAGAGGCTGGAAGACATTTTGAAATGTGCAGAGAGATACCAAGCAGCTCAAGCTGAATTGGTAGGAACAAAAAGGAAGCAGGTAGAAGGATATAAGCCACCACCGCAGAATACCGATTTTGACCAGATGGATCAACCACACAGATACAAGCAAAGATTTGATAATAAGGACAAGAACCCTCAGACTCAGGAAAAGAAACCCTACAAACAGGGAGATAAGTGGTGCAAATTTTGTAAGATGAGCAACCACAACACTGATGAATGTGGGAGGAAAAAACCCCTTCATCATGCTGCATGTCTACAGGTGAGGACTTCTGTTAGGAAGGAACTGACTGTGAGTCAGAATAGCCTCCATCACCCACCTACCCAGGAGATAGTGACTGTGAATGGCAAACAAGTCACAGGAATGTATGACACAGGTTTGTCCTATGACGCAGTCGTGTGTGCATCTCTGGTGTGCCCTGAACAAATCACCACAGAAACAGTAGAGATTCAAGGGCCACTAAAAGGAACATCACCCCTTACTTTACCCATAGCAAAGATTCATGTCAGTTGTCGCTATGTGGAAGGGGAGATAAATGCAGCTGTGATAGATGATCCCTTTTACCCCCTAATGTTGGGGCGTAAATATGTTTTCTTGGGAGACCCTGTAAAACCTATGGTTATGGCAGAAACCCAGACCAGGTCTGACTCCAGGAACATAGAGAGGGACACCAACTTAAAATTTCATTCGACTGAAATGAAACGGGCTCAAGAAGCAGACAGCACATTGAAGCCTTGTTTTGGCAAATTGTCAAAGACACATAACACACCAAGGAAAGGACACTTCTATAGGGAACATGGACTCTTGTACAGGAAAGCTGGCAGAGGGACGAAAAGTCATGGTCAAATTGTTGTACCATCCACCTATAGGAATAAGGTTATAGGCTGGGGACACATATCAACTTTGAGTGAACACCTGGGTAATGGTGCCACAAAACAAAGAATAGCCACCCAGTTCTACTGGCCAGGTATTACGGAAGACATAAATCAGTATGTAAATTCCTGTCCAGAGTGCACCTATGTAGATTCAGAAAGTCGACGGAAGAGTCTTCATCAAAAATCTACAAGCAAACCAGCAATCAGGGGTACTCCCGAGATTTGCACGGGAGGGGAAAGGAAACATCCCACACAGGTTCAATTGCAGTCTGAACCCCATGCGCTGGAAAAAAGGAACAAATCACGTAGCGAAAATCAAACACCTACGGATTTGCGAGGGAAAACCACATCCAACTATCAACGAAAAGAGGGCGGTAAACTTCATGGGAAACCTACCGACCCCGTTTCACCAGCAGTAAGAGCCTGGATGAAAAGCCGAACCGGAAGGAGAGAGATAGTAAAGGATGAATATATTATTGGAAAACAGAATGTGGGCGCAGATTTTCTTAGTCGCCATCCCACAGAGCTTGAGGAGGATAGAAGGAAGGAAAACTAACCTCGGAATGGTCGATTTGCAATTGTCTTGTACCCAATAGTTAAGCTAGATATCATCCAGCTTAAAATATGGGGGAGCTATGTCGCAAAATTGGTTTCAAGTCATTGCAAATGAGTTCAGTTAGATTTATAAACCCATCTACGATCGAGTGACCGCTTTCAAAATGGCGGCGTATCAGCGAAATGTGTATCGGACAGAGGAAATCGCCAACGATAAAATAAAAACGAAGGGAATCCGTATGAAAAGGATTTTACATTTCAGTACAGGGAAGGATGGTGTATAACTGCATATAAGATGGAACGGTAGGAAGTTCTCATTTACGGAGATATATGCGTATTTCGGCTGCCCACAGTTACGCTAAAAGCATGTAAACCCACTTCTGTTCTAAATATTAAAATCAACAAATAACAGTTTGGGAATTTACATGGATAGGAAGATAGAGTTTTATCAGCTGTATAAAACTAGATAAGATGGAACAATATGGATATTATATATGCCGAGAATGATAAAGGCAAAATTTCAGTCGACGCACAGATCGGCCGAAATCACTGTTCGGGAAGGATTTTTCAGGTTAGGTTTAGGCTGTGACGTCGGTACTCTCCGATACGTCCGCGCTTTGCGTATAAGTAGCGGATCGGTAAACTGAGAGAGATACACAACGAAAGAGGTTTGAGCCAGACTGGAGGCAGAGTTTCGCCACTATCCATGAATTGTGAGCGGATCGCCAGAAACATTTTTAAGTCCAGTATCTGAAGTCTGAGGGTAAGCGAAATTATGATAACTACCGTGTATAATATTTGTTATTTCAGGTTCATATAGAATTCACAAAATATGCCTGTATAATAGTCATTGATATAATGTATTGTATTTTTAATATGATCTAACATGTACATTGTGGATGATTGTTGCTTGTACAAAAATTAATCACAAATAGCCCCACAGCCTAATGAAGATATATTTATCATATTGCTTTATCGCTTACGAAGATAAAGGCAGTCCCATGGCAGAGATTGTCATAGGGAAATGAAGTGTTAGAAACTTCATCATGGAAGATCCCAGTTACGAGGCTAAGGTGACTAGTCCCCTTCCTCGCTGCCTTTGCCTTCCCTAGTTCGAGCGCACAACTTTGTACCCATTTACAGCTGGTAAACTGGAGTGTTCTATAGCCAGTTTCAGTAGAAAGCAACCTGATCACGTGGTCACTCACTTTCTTTATTTATGTATTACTTTTGTGTAGATGCTAAGGATAGCATCAGTATTTGAATTTGTACTTGATATGATTTGGAAGGATCAAGTTATAGCATATGAAGGGATGTATAGGAGCGGAATAAACCAGATGATGTTTATTACTGATATGTTAATATTAATTCTGTATCATTGAAATGATGTTACTTGCTATGACTGTATAACTTTGACACCTGATGACTGACTTGTCTGACTTATGTGCTAGTCAGTTACACTTAATTGACATGTTAATATTAATGCTATATCACTGAAATGATGTCCTTACTTACTATGATTGTATAACGGTGACATCTGATGACTGACTGGTCTGACATCTGTGCTAGTCAGCTACAAGTCTAGCCAGATACTAGCCAAGGCTGATATGTTGCAGGTTCCATGAAATAACTCAAACCAGACTGTCCAGTATCAGAAGCCGGTGCAGTTCATCCGAGGCAATCCCACAAAAGTGCAGGACCCCAAAGAGTGAACTTCAACTGGTCATTGGCATCCCTACTGTTGGGCCTACCAAGTCTGATATCAGCAAAGGACAGTTTCAGCAGTACCAAGTTGGAAAGATAAGTGTCCTGTTTGACACTGACCACCTATACATGTGAAACAGCCAATAGTTCAAAACAATAATTAACCATACAGAAACTCAGTCAACTGATGACAGTTATCCTTAAATTCAAAGGACTAATAACAGTGATTTCAGTAACTTTATTATTTAAGATCTTGAAGTCTAAACAGACAATAATAGTAATTGTGTGAATATTTTTATATATATGTGTATACTCTTTTCCAACTAGTAGAAATAGAATATTAGTGTAATTATTAAACTATTTTAACTGTACCTGAGGATTTATTCACTTCTTCCATTTGTGGTTTCAGTGAATGTTCATTTTATTATCCCCTAGAATATAAGTAATCATAAGATAGTCATAGGGAGGAGACACCTTAAATCCTGGTACTACTTCTTACCAACTGGACCAGGGTTTTTACAGTCTGACTATTTTTATGATAACAATACACCAGTGCTTATTTCTAAGACTGGGGTATTACTTGTAAGGTCAGAACTCTTTACTGGCATACTCTTACATAATATATACTTTTAAATAACCTCCCGCTACACCCGGCTCAAATCCAGCTTGAAAGGACACCATTTTGGGACTGTTAAAAACGTGCAAGCTGCCATGACGAGTGCTTTGAAAGAGATCCCCGTTCAAGACTTCCAGGCGAGCTACGACGCGTGGCAGAACTGCTGGCAATGGTGTATTGATGCTCAAGGATTGTCACGAAGTGGATTTACGACTACTGGCTGTCTACATATAGTGACAAGACACTAGTGAGAAGAAAGACTGAAAAGATAGATTTTGATGAAAATGATAGTGAAATGTGAAAAGTTGAAACTATTGGCTCGAGGTTGAGAACCAAGATTTGACTCTTCCCTCGCCACTCCGGACGTCTTAGATAGCTATAGCTTCAACTACCTCTAACTACCCTAAGGGGATAAGGTTACTTAAATCACATACACCACAATACAGACAACAGATAGCTACTGTACGTAAATAAAGTGACTGATCCAGACTATAATGTACAAGTTTTATTTACACATAGAAAACTCAAATACATGTCAAAGAAATAAAATGCGTGTGTGCACACCTGGAAAACAAATCAAGTACAGTTACAATGATTTTACATCCACCAAACCCTTCACCCACAACTGCCACCTGTATGGGAAAGAAGTTACGATTACACACAAACCACAATGAACTTGGTGGGGTCTCGGACTTCTAGCCTCTACACCAAACTAGCTATTCTAAATTCTAATGTTACTTCTAATGTCACAGTCAGCTGGAACTACTAAGAATTTGTCTACACAATCTCTGCACAGACGTCATTTCTACACAGCCTATCCTGAAATCTCCTGAACACTGCTACACCGCTAATTGCCTCACTAACACTTCAGCAGCTGTCCTCTGCTATACTCTTCAACAAAAACTATGTCTCAGTTCTGTCTTTCTGGTCTACCACCTGTAGAGAGGATTTCAACCCTGTTGCTCTCCACAAATTCTGAGATTGACGACTAAGGTATAAAAAAAGAACCCACTGGATTCTGGACTGGAAACTGTAGCTGGTTCCTACTAACACATCTAGATTCACCTGCCCGGTTACCCCTCGCTGGGTTCAGGGCCTTCGGTTTTATTATGACTGGGACAAAGCAAAATAATTACGACAACGCTGGCAGCATGCCAATTTGAGTGTGTAACAAGATCGAGCAACAAATCCTATTCCACTGGCGAAATGTCTTCCCCTGCCTTGGGAAAACGTATTTTATATTCTTCGTCCGCCTCTGGCAATATCTCAAAACTGATTTTGTCTGAGATGTCACCCTTTGCCGTGGGGAAATTTGGTGCCAATTTCGCTCTTCCCACTGAGCCGCTACCCGCTGTAGGCAAAAATAGAAAAATGCACCGCTGAACAACACATCAGTAATATACCTATATAACAAACAACTCCCTTACTTTAACATTTAACACCCAAGTCTTTAACACTTAACTCCCAAGTCTATTCCCGTTATGCACCGTCGTACAAATAATCATGCCCAATAACAGCTCTTCACCACTCAACTCCCTTCTCTCTACCCGATTCCAAAATAAACATTCCCCCGTCTGGTAAAATAATCACATTCAAAAGGTAATAGAAAATAATCCTTAAATTACATCTCACGTCTTCTGAGTACACAGAACAACAGTGCACAATCAATAACGTATAACATATTACGCTAGCATAATGCCTACTGCCCAAACATTATACACAAACCCAGGTTATCAATTTAAAACCCTGTAGTTACAACCACGTGCTTCCGCATTCTTATGAACACGTGCTCCCGCATTCTCACAAAGTTAACTTTGCTCCTCCTCATCCATCTGAATATCGTCCCGCCTTATTCATTAAATAACAGCACCAACGTGGTTACCATTCCACAACTGCACTCCCGTGTATAAGTATGTAACTTATCAAAATAAACTCTCAATGAAATACAATACACGCGCTCTCGCCCATTCTGTAAAATAACATACTTCAGAGATGCGGGTTTCTCTACAGACCTACTATGAAATAAAACAAAGCACGCCCGTAACATGTCAACTCTTAAATCATCCTAGATAGTATGTTCCTTCAATAAGGAATTATATGAACCTCTTAAGTTTCTCAAGTCTATCACTAAGATAGTATTGATGGCTCTGGCGTTAAAAATTAAATTTAAAATTTACTTCCCCAAGAATCTACTGATCGGGCTAGCACTCAATAAAATCAATAAAGTACCATGCTAATAAATCATGCTTACCAAAACTCGAATTTTCCCACTTAAAGGCAATCGACAATTTTGCACTGGTACACGACTGGCAATTTCATTTGAGAGAACGAGACTATGAATACCGTGAGTATATATAGCCAAATCCCCCCACGCTGCCTTAGCCTGACGTCATTTGCGCGGCTTTGTTCTAGCCCAATGATTGCAAATGCAGTGAGATCGCGGCCAATCAAAATTGTAAACAACTCTGACTCATCCTGTTACTGCTCGCGCATGCTAAAAGTCACTACCCCCCTTGAACAAAGAACCGGGAATTGAGTTCATCCCTCTACTGTTAAATGAAGCAAAAATGGCCGAAAATAATTTAATTCCCGAAAATACGTCTATGTGCACGCAATAGCTTAAGGAGAATCAAACTGGTGCAAATCTGAACCTAGGCTCTACCGTCCTCCCTATAGAAAATACTTCAACAATTCTCCACACAACAACACTAGACACCACCTACTATTCATAGAGAAGAAACATAATGCAGATAAGATAAACTCCATCATAATCTCACTCTAAAAAAACGTAAATAATAGAAAGAGAAGAAACATGGGGTGGATTACCTGTAATCCCTCCTAGAAATAGTGCAAGTAATGCAAAGAGAAAAAGACATGGGGCCTTTTGAAAAACAGAATCTCAGTACTTCATCACAAGGATGTTATTTCAAAGAATTTTAAGTGTATGTAAGCATGTCTTGAAATAAACCAATTTTATGGAATCAGTCTCATTACTTTCCGGACAGACCTTGTATTGTGTGTTCAAAATTTCGCAGTACCACTCATCAGTAGTTCCTACCTTTAACATAAGTCTAAGTTTGACATTAGTTTTACTCTAGTCTGACATTTTCAGTATATATATATATATATATATATATATATATATATATATATATATATATATATATATATATATATTTGGCCTTGATGACACTAGCTGTAATATCTACTTCTATTATTCTAGTTCTGGTAGTAACACTACTTAGGTACGAGGGGCGTTCAGAAAGTAATGCACCACATCGTTTTTCTCAGCTAATAATAAAGATAGAAGCATGCAATTTTGCACACTTAAAATATGGCATGTGCCAATTGTGTGCACCAAATTGCACCGCAACCGGCCAAATAATACGGCTGCCCTAAACCGTTGAAATGGAACGTGTTAGCAACTTGCGTTATAAACAGCGAATTGTGATAGAATTTCTCGTTGCAGAGAAGGAAACTGTTGTGAATATTCACAAGCGTCTATGTGATGTGGATGGAAGTTTTGCAATCGACAGGAGTACAGTCAGTTGCTGGGTTCAGAGAATCAAAGAATCAGGAAGTGGAGATACGGAGCTGCTTGATCGGCCATGCTGTGGACGTCCTGCCACAGCCACCATCGCAGAAATGCTGAAATGCGCTGAGGGCATTATTCTTACTGATGGGCGAATCACTACTCAACAATTGGCCTTACAGCTGTCAGTCAGCATTGGTAGTGCAAATGCAGTTATAAAAACTCTCGGATTTTCTAAGGTTTGCGCAAGATGGGTTCCTCGAAGTCTCACAAATGACCACCGATTGCAAAGGAAAGCAATTTCTTCTGAATTGTTGGAGCGTTTCAATGCTGATGGAGAGAACGTTTTGATGGAGAGAACTTTTTGGCTAAGATCGTTACAGGTGACGAAACCTGGGCACATTATTTTGAACCTGAGACAAAAAGACAGTCAATGGAGTGGCATCATCCGCAATCACCAAGAAGAAAGAAATTCAAGACAATTCCTTCAGCTGGAAAGGTCATGATCACTGTCTTTTGGGACATTGAAGGTGTGATTCTTGTGGACGTTATGTCAAGAGGAGAGACAATCAATTCCCAAGCTTACATTAAGACATTGAACAAACTCAATCAACGTTTTCGCAGAGTTCGGCCGCACAAGAATCCAGCAGACCTGCTTCTCCTTCACGACAATGCGCGCCCTCACACAAGTCTGGCAACACGGGAAGCAATCACCAAATTGGGTTGGACTGTACTACCCCATCCACCCTATAGTCCCGATTTGGCACCCTCTGATTTTCATCTATTTGGTCCACTTAAAGATGCACTCCGTGGGACAAGGTTTGAAGATTATGAAGGAGTTATTCATGCAGCGAAGAAATGGCTACATGATCAAGACAAAATCTGGTACGGGCTACATGCATCACTTGTTTCAAGAAAAATCAAGTTGATAGGATGTATATCGCGTATAAATTTCATGCTTTTTGAATAAACAGCTCCTGAGAAAAACGATGTGGTGCATTACTTTCTGAACGCCCCTCGTATGTAACATTTTCTACTTCTTCAACTGGGATGCCTTCCAGTTTTTATGACCATGCAGGTACTATTAGTTTCTTTATTTTAGCTCTGTTTTTATTTTAGCTCTATTTAACTTGAGTTTCTATTTAAAATTTACAGTTTACTTTACACCTCGGTCATGTTTTAAAACAACAGCTTCACTGGCAAAGTCTAGATTCTCCAGCAGGCTGTCTAGTGTTCACTGCATACCATTTTTCATACCCTGTTTAGATGTCCTCATGGTGCAGTCTATGCTAGCAGGAAGAGAAATAGTGACCAGAAAAATTCCTTCCTTACTCCTGTTTCTACTTAGAAAGTTTAGAAACTGTTCATGCTATGTGTTTATATATTTAAACAAAAAGCCACTTTCAGAGGTGAAAGAATCAACTCTTTATATTTGTTAAGAAACAAATAACTGAAGAAAACCATTTCGGAAATGAAAAAACCATTCATAATGTGTATTTATTAATAAATAACATTTGTTAATAATATAATTAAACAATAATATATTTATATTACAAAAAAACAAACCAAAATGAATTTCATAAGAAGTGCATACAGTATTTACATTTGAAACCAAGTTTTGTCTTTAGTATTCACTGGTTTTGTGTTCAAAGCTCACATGCAAAACTCTGAACACCTCAATGAAACATGAATGTGAAATCAATAATACACCACTGCTCTAAACCTTCTAAGAATATATAAATATTTATGGGCATAAAGTAAAATATGTTCTGTATAGAGTCACAAGTGCACTGTCAGTAAACTTTTTTTTTAAATGTTTCATAGCGAGAATACCTTTCATGCTATGAAGTCAAGCGCAGCTATTTCTGTGAGGCTTGTGTCATCAGGGGTTATAATACAGGGTAATTGAGAAGTCCCTCCGCAGTGGGTTCAGTGCTTTAATAATATGAATGTAACACATTATGTTACAGTACAACAGTATTAGTTTAATTGACTTTAATTAGATTTACTTTACAGCAAGTGTTGGAAGTGTCTTCCGTCATTCTCCAGATACAAAGCAACTCTTCTTGACTTGTTTTCAAAAACATCAATGAGGGTATATCGCATGGTGGACTGAGTGTAGACAGTTATGACAGCCTTCAGTTCTGGTGTTTTTGGGTGACCTTTGTACGCACATCCTTTAGCAGCGCCCCAGAAGAAGTAATCGGGCGGAGTGAGATCTGGTGACCATGCTGGCCAAAGTCCCTTTGAAATTATGCGATCTGCAAAGAAGTCCTTCAGTAATTCTAGGGTACGGTATGCAGTATGTGCAGTTGCACCATCTTGTTGGAAGTAGCCATTCAGTTTGTCGTTTTCATCAAGCTGGGCAATGAATGGGTACACAATTTGCAAACAGTACCGTTCAGAGTTAAGTGCGTCCTCAAAAAATAACGGACCCACAATTCTTCTTCTTGAAATTGCTATCCAAACACAGATTTTCTGGTCATGCAATGGTGCCTCGGGAAAGGAATGTGAGTTGGCTGTGGACCACAAGCGAGTGTTTTGGGAGTTTATGTAGCCAGATAAGTGAAACCACGCTTCATATGTATAAAATGTGTGGTCCAGAACCTCAATACCATTATACTGTATGAACTTCTGATAAAACTGACAATAACGTATCTTGTTATAGTGATCCGCAGGTTTCAGTTCCTGGAACAGCGCACACTTTGTAAGGAAAGAAATTCAGTTTCCGCCGAACTGCTTTTTTGTGTAGATCCTTAGCTTACTTCTGTCTCCTGTGCTAATTTTCGCAATGATTTTGATGGACTTGCCTTCAATTTATCAGAAATATCCAACAATTTCTCCTCAGACAAAACGGTTGGCCGTCCACTTTGAGGAGCATCTGCTACCGAACCAGTCGATCGAAATTTGGCAATGAGATCTCGGACAGTGTCGCGGTGAGGAACTGTGGAATTTGGAAACTTCTCTGCGAATTTGTGTTTCACATCTTCTGTGTACCTATCACCGGCATGAAAAACATACTCCACGAGAAAAATACGCTCCTCGACGGTTAGCATACTGACGCAGTCAGTGACACACAAGGCACTACAGCGCTAATGTCCTCCACCCGTGAGAAATACTGCGCATGCATTATGACGCGTGTGAGCGGATGCGCAGAACTACAACCGTACAACCACTGCAGAGGGACTTGCTGTAAAGTAAATTTAATTAAAGTCAATTAAAATAATACTGTTTACTGTATCATAACATATTACATTCATATTATTAAAGCACTGAACCCACTGCGGAGAGACTTCTCGATCACCCTGTATATTCAGAATAGTTAAACTGTTTCATTTGGTTCAATACTTTACCTTCTACAAATATATTTTACATTCTGGGACGCATTATTAAAAATTCAATCACGCTAACTATTACTGTGTTTAGTAGACAACAAATGTCTCTGTTTTCTGCTATTCAGATTGCATTTACATTAATTATGTATTAATACATGATCAGGTAATCTTTACCTTTAGTGCCGTCGAGCTCCTATCATGACTTTCATTTACTTTGTACTTGGTATCGGAGTTTACAAGAAAGTAGGTATCATGACCATTTGATGCACAAACGACCTCAACCGGCGATGGACACCTATTCTGATGCAGTCGGCTCGGAATTTTGTGCTTCTTCGGCGTAATAAAGTTAAAACGCTCCGGCATGGAACATTAAACTCCGATACCAAGTAAAAATTAAACGAAAGTCACGATAGGAGCTCGACGGAACTAAAGGTAAAGATTACCCATGATCAGATGCCATGTGTAGTCCCTGGGGGTTTCTGATGAGACAAAGAAAGAATAAGGCCCACTGCTCTATCAGGCATGTCATACAAGACAGCTAATATAAGTTTGTGCATGCGGCTGGCAAAGTCATCATGAAAAACATATTGCTACAGAAACCATCACTGCTAGAGCCATGTCATTGCTTAGTGCAGGCTTCCTGCATGGGGACCAGCTGCATTAGCAGCTCCATGCTCCATAAGGAGAAAAAAAGTATAATCATGATGACAACATGATGAGACATTACTAATGTTCAATAGGCAGCCATTTTCTTCTGTCCTGATTCTGTGGCTTTGATCTGACTGTTATGAAAAGTTTATAAATGAGTAAATAAATAAATCAAGGTAATTAACAGGTACTCGATGGACATAAAGGATGACACTAGACAACAGAAAAGAAAATATAAGTGATAGGCTTACCGGGTATTGAACCTAGGACCAACCAAACGGCGCCATCGCCTTACAGTACATCGTGAAAGGATGCTCAGCAAATTTTGCACCCCATTAAAAGTGCATTATTGGCTTTCTCATGACACTAAATATTTATAAAAAGTTAAGTATTGTTTGTTCTTGTTGAAAAAAAAAATCCGCCTTCACCGGTCCCAAGCCCGGCTGAAAAAGGAGGAGGGCGGCCTGCATGGAGGCCGTAAGGAGACAGCCCCTCCACCATGCAAAGGCACAACAGGCCAATCACCTGTTTGTCTTAAAAACCTGATTACGCGAAACATAAGAGAGAAAATTGGACTGATTCTAAAGGCGATGAACTGGAACGGACTACGACTTACGGAACATGGAACACAAGAAGTATGAATGGGAAGGAAATGGAGCTGGTGGAAGAAATGAGGAAAGCCAAATTAGAAATCCTGGCTTTAACAGAAACAAAGAAGAAAGGACAAGGAGTTATGGATCTCGATGGCGACATGCTGCTCGACAGTGGTGTCCCCACATCTGAAAGAGCTAAAGCGGGCGTGGGGGGTATTGTGGCCAAAAACCAAAGGGATAATATCAAGGGATGGAACTTTGTCTCAGAATGCATTATGGTCCTAAAACTAAAAGAAGGAGAAACCATAGTCAACCTTGTCATTGTGTATGGGCCAAATGAAAATGAGAGAGCAGAGGTCAAGGAGAAATTCTTCGAGCTGCTTCAAAGGACAGTGGACGACTACCTAGATGAAATTATCATGCTCGGAGATTTCAATGCCAGAGTTGGAAAGGACCATGCTAGATGGGGTGGAGTTATCAGAAGAAATAGAGAAGACACTCTTAATGACAATGGAAAGCGACTCCTTAGATTCTGCACAGAGAAGAATCTGATCATTACAAACACAAAGTTCCCCCATAAGCACATACATGTATACACTAGGTGTGAACCAACAAAGAATGAGAAGTCAGTGATCGACTACGCCATAGATAGGAAGAACTCATTCAAGTATGTCCGGGATGCTTGAGTGTGGAGGGGGCCAGAGATTGGAAGTGACGACTACTTGTTAACAATTAAAAGAACAACTGAAAGAACTACTCGGCCTAGGAACTGCCTAACATCATGCAAGAAGCTAAGTAAACGAACAGGAGAAACGAGCATTAAGACCTACAAGCTGAGAGAGCCAGAAGTGAAGACCAGATATCAGGGGCTTATTGCTACAGCAGTGAGAAACACAGAAGAACAACCAGATGACTTTAAAACCCTCTGGCTTAAATTCAAGGACATCATAAAGACAGCTGCCGGACAAGCATGTGGTGAAGTCCGACTTGGGAACAAGAGAAAGAGGACACCTTGGTGGACAGATGAGGTTAAAGAGAAAATAAGAGAAAAGAAAAAGGCATGGAAACAATACTTAGGAGCTAAAAACACAGCAGGAAAAACAGAGAAATATAGAGAATATATGATACTCAGAACAGAAGCAAAGAACAAGATGCTAGCAGCAAAACAGAAGTCCTGGGAAGAATTTGGAGAAAAGCTAGAAAACGATGCGCAAGAAAACCAGAAATTGTTCTAAAAAACCCTAAAGAATATGAGGAAGAAAAAACAGCGCCCTCTTAAATTTATAAAGGACAAGCAAGGCAAATTGCTTACTGCCCCAAAAGAAGTAATGGAAAGAATATTTTTCAGAACTCCTGGATGGTGAGCAAGTTCAAACATCAGAAATGATAACCACTGTCACAGAAGAGGAAACCAATGGTGATGAAGATGAAATAAAGATGGAAGAACTGAAGGCAGCACTGGAGAAAATCAAGATGGGCAAAGCTGCAGGACATGATGGCATTACACCAGAAATGGTTAAGTACATGTGAGCAGCAGGTGACCTATTACTCCTAAGGGTCCTATGGGCAGCTTGGTGAAACAAGACCATACCAAAGGATTGGGAGATTGCCATAATAACTCCGATTTTTAAAAACGGTGACAACCGACAATGTGGAAACCATAGAGGCATATCCCTTCTCAGTGTCCCTGGTAAAATCTACTCTAGAATCCTGGAGCAGATACCCCGACGCCTAGCTGAGCCACAAATGGATGAGGTCCAGTGTGGCTTCTGAGCAAATCGAAGTACTAATCTTCACACACAGACAGTTGAGTGAAAAGGCTCTTGAGTATAAGAGTGAGATCCATCTTTGCTTCTTAGATCTGGAAAAGGCATTTGACAGAGCAAACTCTGGGACTGTTTGGCAAGGAAGAACATTCCATCACCTCTGATTCATGCTATACAGAGCTTCTACAAGTCTTGCAGAAATTATGTGAGGACAGCAAACCATAAGTCAGAAGAATTCAGGACCACCACTGGTGTAAGACAAAGTGATATCCTGTCACCTTATCTTTTCATACTCCTCTTGGACGATGTCATCAAGGCATTTAAGGAGAGGACAGGAAAGTATTCAGTGGGGTACTGGAAGATGAGACAGGTCTGTATTTCAGAGCTGGCATTTACTGATGATGTTGCTCTGATTGCTAAATCAGAGGCACATCTTCAATCCAACCTGCAAGTCTGGAAGGAAGAGCTGGAGAAGAGAGGGATGATCATAAGCAGCTCGAAAACAAAAACCATCGTGATATCACAAGAGGAAAGAAGACATCAGATTAAGCTGGGAGAACAGGTCCTGGAGCAGGTCGACCACTTTAAATACCTTGGAGCGGCCATAGACCGGAAGGGAGGCATCAAAGAAGAGTTGGCTACCCGAAGAGCAGCAGCTGGGAGACTTTTTCAAGCCATAAATCGAGGATTCCTCAGCAAAAGAGAAGTTGGTAAGAAGACGAAGATGGCTGTATACCACTCTACCTATGTCCCAGTCTTGACGTATGGATGCGAGTCATGGGCAATGACTACAACCCACAAAAGCCAGATCCAAACCTCAGAAATGAGGTATCTGAGGAAGGTGGTTGAAGTAACAAGAAGAGACATGGTCCGCAACTAGACGATACGTCAAGGCCTAAAAACCCAACCCCTGCAGAACCCAACCCCTGCAGACCCAAGTAGAACAGTCCCAACTGAGATGGTTTGGCCATGTCTGCAGAATGGGAGAAGATTGGCTACCATGACAAGCATGGGAAACTAAGAGCCATGGATCCAGACCTCCAGGACGACCCAAAGTCCGCTGGGAGGACAACATTAGACAATCTTTGAAGGACCGAGGCCTAGAATGGAACCAAGCCAGGAGGACTGCCGATAGAATAGTATGGCGCTCTCTCTTACAAACCTCTACACCTCATGGTAGAAGAGGAACAAATAAGTAAGTAAGTAATAAGTAAGTTGAAAAAAAAAAAACAACTGTAAAACTGTTCTCTGTAAACATTGTATCCAGTCCAGACAGAATGTTAATTGTGATCAACAATCTGACTAGTACAAGAACTCTTCAAAGTTTGGTATCTTCTGTCATGAAGGCTGGACACTAAGATTCACCTGGCCATCCATACAGGCACCATCGGTACAGACTTCGTAGAGAATTCACATCGTCAGCTGAAAGAAAACAACAACCTCAGTGCCAGATTTCAGTGAAGAAATAATGTAAATAAACTAAATGTAGTCATTATCATCATCATTTTCCTTTCTGCTCCTTATGGAGCACAGAGCTACAACTACTTTGAGCTGGTTCAAAATAATGTAATGGTAAGTGAAATCTAACAAAATGACAATCAAGAGTTACAGATTTTCATAAATGGGTGTTGGCGCAGAATATAAGGATTTAAGTGTATGTGGAAATGATGAAAAAAAAAAAAAACCAAGCAAATGCCAGTGGAAAAAGAGGTGATAAAAAGATGCTGGCGCTGCTCAGGAATCAAACCAGATGACTGGTTTCAAAATTGTATAATTGTTGAAGAGCTGCTTGACTTTTGTCCAGTGAAGGAACAACTACAAGATATTTATGATCAGGTCAAGTGTGTGTTTGTAAAATTCAATCTTTCAGAGGACAAACTTTATAGTTTAACCACTGATGGTGCACCTGCCATGACAGGCTAGCACAATGGTTTCATTAGCTTAACACTTTGAGTACCAAGGCTTCTCAGTAACAATTACCTTCAAGTTCCAAGGGTTTTAGGAAAAATTTCCCATTTGGGGTGATGATATTTAAAAAATCACTGAGACCAAATGAGTCAATAGATTGAGATGAAACTTCAGGATGATATGGGAAGTGGATAAGGTGTCGCGTGGTGATGTAGTTTTGTGTTCAGGTCATGTGATCATGGCAGCCATTTTGAATATTAATGAAGCAATCGACAAATATTGGCATGCACTATTGAAAAATGTATTTAAAATATTATAATCAAAATAAAAGTCATAAGACTTTCCAAGATATAATATTATTGTACATTCTTTCTAAAAAAGGAAGTATAATATGCTCTTAAAATGACATTGGGGTTAAAAAGCTATTTGAAATGGACACAAAATTTGCAGGGTCTGTAATGGCAAAATAGAAATATTCATGAGGTACTGACATGATTTCATGCAAAAGAATTTTTTTAAATACATACTTATCAATTTGCTTTAGCTGGGTGTGATAGTCTAACATAAAATATGGCCACAGATGCAATTATTGTTGCTTTTTTCTCTGGCCTTGGGGGCCTATTTCCTTCCTGGCGGCAGCATTGTCCTCACACTTATAAAAAAATTGCCTTGTAATGCTATCAACAGGTTTCCTCAGTGTGTGTCCTATCCATCACCATCGTCGTCTTCTCATCTCTTGTTCCACTGGCACTTGTCTGGTTCTTGTCATCAGTTCCACGTTGGTAACCTTGTCATACCTTTTTAATCCTTCTATTCTACGCAAGCACCCATTCATGAAAGTCTGTAGCTTTTTGGTTGTTGTCTTTATTGTCCTCCATGTTTCAGAGCCATACAATAGTACTGACTTCATATTTGAGTTGAAGATTCTTATTTTCATGTTGGATCCAATTTCTATTGATCTCCATATATTTCCCATTGCAATGAAAGCTCCTCTTGCTTTTTGTATTCTTATTTTGATATCACTGTCTGTCCCTCCAACTTTGTCTATATTGCTGCCAAGATATGTGTACAATTCTACATCTTGTAGTGGTGTTTCTTCAAGCTCAACCCTGTTATCATTACCTGCATTTATTCTCATTATTTTTGTCTTTTCCCTGTGTATTTTCAGACCCAATTGCTGTGACCTCTCATCGAGTGTTTTCAATTTATCCTGCATCTGATTACGATTAAGGGACAGAAGAGCCAAGTCATCAGCAAAATCCAGATCATCAAACTGCTTAGTCAGAGTCCACTGGATTCCATTTCTGTTGTATATTGTCGATGTTCTCATAATCCAGTCTATTGCTAGTAAAAAAAGAAATGGAGACAAGAGGCATCCCTGTCGCACTCCCATTCTTATCCCAAAATGTTCTGTAAGCTGTCCTTCATGAAGGACTCTGCATGTCATGTCTTCATATGTTTTCTTTATTAAATTAATGATCTTCAGGGGAACTCCATATTGCCTCATCAATTTCCAAAGTGATTCTCTGTCTACACTGTCTAATGCCTTTTCGTAGTCCACAAATCCAATGTATAGTGGTGAATTCCATTCCAGACTTTGTTCAACTATTATTCTCAAAGTGGCTATCTAGTCTGTACAGCATCTGTTTTGTCGAAAACCTGCTTGTTCATCTCTCAGTTTCTCGTCTATGGGCTCTTTTAATCTCTCGAGGATAATCCTGTTTAATACTTTTCCTGGCACTGATAGTAACATTATTCCTCTTTAATTTGTGCACTCTTGTAAATTTCCCTTCTTAGGCAACTTAACCAGATATCCTTCCTTCCATTCTGCTGGTATCTCTTCATTTTCCCAGACTTTACCAAGTAATTTATATAACATCTCTGTAGCCGTGTCGATATCTGCTTTGATGGCCTCTGCTGGAATGCCATCTGGTCCAGTCGCTTTTCCATCACTTAGGAGCTTTATGGCTTTCATTATTTCTTCCTTCGTTGGTCTTTCACAGTTAATTTGTAGCTCTTCTTCTGCTGGCTGGATATCTGGGGGGTTTTGTGGAGCTGGTCTATTGAGAAGGTCCTTAAAATATTCTGTCCACCTTCTCATTTGCTCTTGTATATTGCTGAGCAGTTTTCCATTCTTGTCTTTTATGAGGCCACTTGTTTGCTTGTATTTCCCTGTTAGCTTCTTTGTGCTGTTATACAGTTCTCTCATATTTCCTTTGGCTCCAGCATCTTCTGCCTCTCTTGCCAGCTCCTCAATATAACTTCCTCTTGTCTCTTTTGATACTTCTTTTTACTTCTTTGTTTGCTTCTGTGTACACTTCTTGAGCCTTGGCTTTGGAACTTCTGGTGTTGTTTGTGTTTAAATCTGCTTTCTTGTTTTTTCCGTCTTTTATCTTATTGATAGTTTCTGTTGTTATCCACGCTTTTTGTTGCCGTTCCGATTTTCCCAGCATTTCTTCACGTCTCATTCCATACAGTTTTGATTTGCTGCCAATAGTCTTCTGTATTCACTACATCTTCCAGCTGTTGGAGCACTTGGAATTTGTTGGATATTGTGACCGCAAATTTGTCTCCTGTTTCTTAGATGTCCTACATTAAATTGTTGTCTATAACTTTGCATTGTTGCATATCTCTTGAATGAAAATGGGGAACTATTCTCAAACTTCTGTGCTTCAAATCAACTGGCTTTAGGAGGAAGCATGTTTCCACATAAGAGAATACACAAGGCAACATGGATATCACCAGACCATAGAACGGAAAATCAGATTGATCATATATGCATAAACAAGAAGTTTAGATCATCATTGCAGGATGTAAAGATATATAGAGGAGCAGATGTGGCATCAGATCACCACCTAAAAATGAAACTCAAGAGAAAGAACATGTTTTTGCTACAGTCAAATTCATGTGATCCAAGAGACTCCATCACAGACAGTTTCAGTCCTTTCTTAAAGAGGTTAGATCCGATCATAATAATCTCATTTATGTCAGTCATGTTCACTGGTTGAGTAGACCTGTGACACTGGCCAAATTCTGGTCTCTTCAATATGAAATAAAAGAATTCATGATGAAAAAGGGAAAAAAATTTAACTTTTTTGGGAGACGTGGGATAGATGAATGATTTAGCATTTCTTGTTGACATTACAGAACATTGTGCAGACTTGAATGTAAAATTACAAGGGAAGGATGGGCTTGTTAATAAACTCTTTGAACATGCTGAAGCATTCATCTAAAAACTGGAACTGATCCATGGGCAGGTGACTAGAAAGAAACTTTCACTTTGTCATCAATCAACACTAGCTGCAAGAATTTAAGCTTCGCTGAACATGGAAAAAGTGTTGTCATGATTACTAAACTGACAGATGAATTCAACGCAAGATTTGTAGATTTAAAAAAGCACAATGAGTGTGCAAAGGAAAATAATGAAGGTGATGTCTTACAGTCTTGTATGGTTGAGTGTGTAGACTGACAATTTTATTTAAAGCCCTGTCAAAACTGATAATGTGGCCCAAGACTTTCAACAGTAGAATGGATTAAAAAAAAAAATTTACAAAAACATACAAATAGTAATATGTCTTACAAAGAGAAAGGACAAGAAAAACCAACGTTGCGACCACAAGGCCTTCGTCAGGGACAGACAAACAAGAGACAGAAGGGAAAGAAAGTGAGAATTAAGTGTTGAACATGAAATTATAGAAGTAAGAGAAAAAATACTCCCTTTGAGTTTTGTCACATGTTGGAGCAAAGATGGCTGCCACAAAACCGGAAAGCAGAAGTGGATAGTACATAAAGCAAAAAATAAAAAAATAATAAAAGCACAGACTGGAAAACAGAGGGAAAAAAAATATTTATATAACAAAAAAAATATATAAAATATAATAAATAAATAAATGAAAAGTGTTAAAAAAATGTATATATACGAGGGCTGTCCAGAAAAGAATTGGCCATAATTAATATTAGAAAAACCGTTTGCGCGACATCGATGTAACTTGGCAGCTAAATAGAGTGGCCTGTTATGCACATATGTGTGCAATGTTGACTTGCTGCACCAGCCAGTGCAACCGTCAAAAGCTGTTTAGTTAGCACGTGCACTGTGTGGTCGTCGCAATCAAAATGGCTGAACGAGTAGAGCAAAGAATCTGCATCAAATTTTGCGTCAAGCTTCAACATTCCTCCACGGAAACTATTATGATGATTCAGAAGGCTTTTGGAGACTATGCAATGAGTGCTACACAAATAAAGGTGTGGCACAAACACTTCAAAGATGGTCGAGAATCTGTTGAATGTGATCCCATTTCTGGAAGGCCTACAACAAGCAGAACACCGGAAAATGTTGAATGTGTACGGGCTGCAATCAACAAAGATCGGCGACTGACAGTGCGAGAACTAGAAAAAGATCTGGGAATTCCAAAAACTATTGTATCTGAGATTCTGACCCAGGATCTGGGTATGAGACGTGTCGTGGCAAAATTCGTTCCGCGGATTCTGCTACCAGAGCAGAAGGAACTTCGTGCCACAGTTGCTAATGATTTGCTTCAAACCGCAACCAATAACCCAGATTTCATGAAGAAAGTCATAACCGGAGATGAATCATGGATCTACTGCTATGATCCAGAAACCAAGGCTCAGTCGTCTCAGCGGAAGTCACATGGTTCTCCACGCCCGAAGAAGGCGCAGCAAACCCGTAGCAAGATCAAGACCATGTTGACTGTGTTTTTTGATTGGGAAGGTGTTATCTATCGCGAGTACGCTCCTTCAGGCCAAACAATTAATAAGGAGTACTACCTCAAAGTTCTCCGTCGGTTGAGAAATGCAGTACGACGAAAACAACCACAGTTGTGGGCAACTGGCGATTGGCGTCTTCATCATGACAACGCGCCCGCCCATGCATCACATCTAGTGCACAGACACCTATATACATATATATTATATAGGCCTAAATACACATATAAATATATATAAATATACATAGAATAGGAGGGAAGTCAAGGGTGATCGCAGTCATAGTAGAAAGTCATAATAAAACTGGGACTGGATAGAAAAGGACGCCTCAGACAAAAGAATGCTGGGTATTCAAACTGTCGGGTTTAAGGCAACCCATAAGATGGATGAGGTGTTGTTCCAGGCGGAACCGACTGTTGGCATCCGAGGAACAGGATCTGATGGCTGTCACCTGGATGTCAGTGGCATCATGGTGGCCAGGGTCCATTGAAGTCTTTAAAAGGTTGGACACCTCTGGTTAAGGAATCAACACATACAGTATTCATGTAGATCCACAAATCTGTGCATAGGTAGAATGTCAGTGTGCCGTTATCTAACAGTATTAACTTACTGGAAATTTTTAAAAATCAGAACAAGATCCCAAGTGAATGCCTGGTACAATCATGATTATGTTATTACAGTTATCATATTATTGTGTTGTTATATTTCATTATATATATATATATATATATATATATATATATATATATATATATATATATATATATATATATATATATATATATATATATATAACGTATTTGTGGTGTCTATAGTATTTTTCTTTAACCTGTCTATATTTCTTATCCTCGTTGCCTATTTGTAACTGTGGCTGATCCTCGTTGCCTATTTGTAACAGTGGCTGATGAAGGGTGAAACCCGATACGTCCTGTGTTTCCTGTGTACAGTTAATTTGTAAAACTGATTCAATACTGTTTTATTTGTTAATATATATTTATTCATACAATTATCACAATGAATACAAACAAGGGACTGTACCATTAATGTTAAGCTTGTGCAGGAGTTCTTTAGTTTCTTTCTTTTTACCCAAAACCTTGATCAAGTTTGTTGACTCCACTTGAGGCAAAGTGATGTTGGGGTAGATGAAAATGCGATTGTTGAATGTGGCATACACAAAACATGGAGCATTGGTGCGATCTTGTTGGGAAAAGTACCCTGTAACAACAAGGTCAAGTAACTAGTAAGAACAAATAGCACAAAAATGTAAGCAGCAGAGTGAAAACTACAAAATGGAATACAAGCACAAGTACTAAGCTATGTAAGTATAAAAACAAAAAAAAACGGTATTGAATCAGTTCTACAAATAATGGTTCACATGTACTAAGCTATGACCTAGTCTAAGATTCTCACTAGTTCATTATCCTTCCAAACCTTAAGCATTATGATACCCAGATTGAAATGGGAATTTGTTAGCCTGAAGCAGTCAGATGATATAAGCCAAGCTCACAGCAGCTATCATTTAATACTTATCAAAATGCTGTCTTTGATAACAGAGGTTATCTCTAATAATTCCTTTTTGTGATGTGTTCTAAGAGATAATCTACCTACTCCTTGGTCTCCCCACTCCCTGTTTTAGCTGAGGGTTCAGATCTACTGCATTCAGTTTGTCTGCTTAAAATATCACCAGTTTTCTGCTCTAGGATTTCTTAGATTCTAGCCCCATCTAGCACATTTCAGGATGGGTAAACACCGAAATAAACAAAGAGGGAGACAGAGGTGATAGGCTCTTCAGAGAATGGAACCAGGGACCATCTGAAATGCACCACAGCTCCGCTGCAGGACTGAATTGTGAAAGGCAACACAGCTATCTCAACAATTCTCTCCTGCAGTGAGGTGATGGTGCTATTCACATTGTCCCTGGTTCGATTCTGTGGTAAGCCTAATTACTTTTATTACCTTTCTCATGCGTAGTATTCTCTTTCTTTCTTATGAGTGCCTGCCACATACCCATTTTTATTTCTTATATTTCAGGATGTCCAACTTTAAATTTCTATTAAAACCTCTTATGAGCAGACTAATGAGGGAGTGGGTGGCCTGATGATGCAGACTTTACGGTACTTCAGAATTATGTGTTTATATATATAGCCTAAAAAGTTGCCAAAACAGAATGAGCACACCATACACTATTACCCACACGCAAGTGGCAGCAAAAAGTGCGTACATGTCTGTGTATGCCACTTAGCGGTCACTTTGATAATTAACAGTCGAGACTGCTAATTTTACACATTCCCATTATGGACCAAAATTTTGGTACCAAAAGATTTTGTCAATTTTTGTCCTAAATGCATTCATAAGAGGTCTATTTATAAGAGGTTTTACAGTATTTCATTTTTTTCTAACAGTTCCAAGACCTCTTTGTATGACATTTTTACCAACTGAACATTAATACTTTTGTACATATTTCCTCTTACCAGCACAGAAAGCGGCCACACTGTCTGGAAAGTGGTAGCGAACAATTTCCTTGCTGTGATTGACAATATATGTCTGGCCATTCCAAGAACAGCATACAACCTCTTCTTTTCCATTGCCCTGACAAAATTGGCAAAGAGATAGTGAAATAAGGTAATGAACTAATGAAATGAGATACTGTGTAAAACTATAGTGACCACTGCACCTTTGTCAATATTCATTCATTTCATTCATAACCCTCCACTCCCAAAGGAGCATAGGCCTTCAACAAACACCTGCCAAGTCCTCCTCATTTCTGGAGAATGAAAGAAAATAAAAATAGGAGAATCCTGTAAAAGGTGGTAAGTTAGGATATATAATATCACCTGTTAGGGAAATTCTAATGGTAAGTATACAAAAACAGATGAAGGACAATTTCACATGTGTGGACCCAAAATGTTTTCATCACTTTTCCTGGAGATTTTGCAACAAGGACTGCTATGTAATGCTATCAACTTGAATACATACCAAGCCTTCCTTTCAGTGATATGTGTTCAATGTCTTTCCATATCTTCCTTATTCCTGTCATGCCCACATCTAGTTCCCTTCACCATGTGTTTTCTGGTCTTCCTCTATTTCTCTTTACCTGTTGATTCCAGAACAAGGACTGCCCTGTAATGCCACCACCTGGTTTTCTCAGTATTTGTGTCCTTTACATCATTTTCCACTAGCATTTGTTCCACACCAGTGATCTTGTCGCACCATTTCAATCCTTCTATTCTGCACAAGCACCCATTTATGAAGTCTGCATTTTTCTAGTTGTACAGGTGCTCATGTTTAACTGTCCACACATTCTTATATCACTCATTACTGGCATTCAGTTTTACTGCTGCCTTTCACATATTTATATCATATGCAACAAAGATGACAGAGATGATATGTCTGATAGCACTCATGAAAGGATAAAACAGTATTAGGAAAGCTCAAATGCATTAATGGAAACTGTTAGATAATAACCTGCCAAACGGAGGTTTATGAAAAGTCAAAAGAATAAATAAAATTTGTTTGACTTCACTTTTATTTTCTGTTGTTTTAATGTTTATCCCTCCCTGAAACTATTAAGCTGGTACCTTCCGTCTTAAAATGTCATAAAAATTTCTTTCCAGATTTTGTGTTACATTTTACCATTGATGTGAAATGAGGCATAACAATCCACTTTCACCCACAGGCAGCCCTCACCGTAACATCCAATTTGGCCAGTGCAAACAGGTAGTGATCAACTTGTAGTGACCAGATTATGGTATCATTTTCTACCAGGATTAATGACCCTGAAATGTTAACATTTGGGAAAAAATTGTTAAGAGTGTGTGGATCAGAAAGCCATACATGTTACTATTTCTAAATGTAAAAATTAGATGTTTTAATTTCAGATTTTTCTCTTAAAAAAAAGTAATCTTTCATGCTTTTCCATGCAGGTTGGTTTCTTACATTATTTCTGCTCAGCAGGTGTTCCCACCATATTCTTTGACTTTATAATATATTCCTTTTTCCCTACCTTTCAATCTTTCTTTTTATCTTTAACATACTGAAAGAAAAGTGAATCTTTTACGTCTTCTGCTAACTTTTTACAAATGAGGAAGGTCTTATCATTTAATGAGTTTTCAACCATATTATTTTTACTTTGTTTTTATTCAGCATTTTTTCCTGTCATATATTACTAAGAAAGGGTAATAAGATTTTGAAAACAGATGGGGACACTAATATTATAGTTAAAAGTGTTTGAACATTTTTATTATTAGTAAAAATTGTATTGAAAAAAAAAAAAAAACGCGAATAAAGAGATTCTTCACACACAAACACCCCCCCCCCAAAAAAACAGGGGGGGGGGGGGTTGTGTGTGAAGAATCTCTTTATTCACAGTGGATATGACATACATATAAGTCCAAGATTTAATTTATGCATTTCTCCGAGTATGATAAGTTGACTTGCTTTAACACAGCGAACTTATAGACAGAGCACTTCTGTATAGGAGGTGCTGATGTTCATGGTTCATTCAGAAGTCACAGGCACCAAATTAAAAAAGTGTGTAAGCATAGCTTGGGTTCAGCTCTAAGCAAAAACATGACAGCGACATTGCTAGTTCAGGCAATTATGCGACTATTCTTAATAAAGGTATGTATGTGTTTATTCATGATGATGACTATGAGGATAACTGTTTCAATATAGATAGAAGTGAGAGTGACAGCGAGTCGTAAACATAGATATATATTATCATCATCAATTTCCTTTGTGCTTCTTTTAACTCTAAGTCCCAATCAACTTTATAAAGGCTCAGGGGTTAGACGCGCTTGGCCCAATCGACTTTAAAAAGCCTTTAGTATATGTGCCTCTGTTTGAGACTGTTTCTAATTATAACTACCCACAAAGTCATTTCCGACTGCAAGTACATTCTTTTAAATACCGCACGTGTTTAAGAGTGAACGTGTTTCTGTTTTGAGATATTTATTTTAGATTTTTAAAGCGATTTTTTTAAGCGCATATCCTCCATTTTACCTTGAATAACTAATCATTTTTTTTAAGCGCATATCATCCATTTTACCTTGAATAACTAATCATTTTTCAATGAAAGCTTTTATACTTGTAGCACAAGAGTAAAGTACATCCAATTACCTTCAGTTTCATATACAACAACAAAGTTATTTATGCATATGAACATTTTAAAAAATTATTTCCAAACAACAATAAAAACGCACTGGGGTGGCCATTTTTGCTTGGGCCAAACCCACTTTTTTGCTTGGGACTGAAAGAGTTAAAGCACACAGCCACCACTGCAGCTGGCCCTGCAAGGAAGCCTGTACGAAGCAGTTACATGCCCATGCAGCTGTGATTTCTGTTGCAATTAGTTTAACGAGATGAGGTCACCAGCCCCATGTAAAACCTCATATTAGTCACCTTATAAGACATGCCTGGGGGTGCAGTAGGCTTATTCTACTTACTTAGTCGTTCCCCTTCTACCGTGAGGTGTAGAGGTCAGTAGGCTTATTCATGGAGATGAATTCTCTGTCTCTTCAGAGATCCACGGCAACTACATGGGGCTAGATATATGTATATATATATATCCCTAGAAGATAAAAGAACTCTGCACAAGTTACACTGTATGTCCGGTGACAGAAAAAACAATTATTTAAAGGTTAAAGCATGCATGTGATTTAATGCTTTTGAATCGCATGTTTTTTTATTTCCAGCAATATTAAATGGACAGTAAATGATGCTGAGTGTAAGATATGGACAAACAATTCAACAATAATAATCACTGTTGACAAAGGAATAACCTCTACACCTCACGGTAGAAGGGGAACGACTAAGTAAGTAAGTAAGACAAAGGAATAGTGAGTATTATGCAAATATGCTTAATATCTAAAGCAGACTATTCCACAGCAGGAATAAATAATAACACAATTGTTTAACCAGTTAACCTACCATCCAGCGTGGCCAGTGCATAATATGTCGGTTGAGGCTGAGGTTCTGTGTCTGAATTGGTACAGTGGGATGATCTCCCTCTGTTAATGCCACCAATGATGAGGGTGCTGGTATCCTTGTTTCGGATTTGCATGTGGGCCAAAGGGTGGTAGATTATGCTGAATAAAAATAGATGTCACCAAAATTTTACACAGCCTGCTGAATATAAAGTCATAACTGTCAAAAATCAGTACACAACTAGTGTCATCATCTGGTGTATCATTCTAGTATATTATTAAGTGATGTATCTCCAACCACGGGTTGTGTACAATTAGTAATAAGTGCTTGAAATGATTATCTATTCAAGCAGAGCTAACAGCAAAACACTATCACTACGAGGAGAAAGATTGTACTGTAAACACTGGACTGCTTGTGTTAGATCTGTTTTAAGTGAGCATCATTTTCTCCTGCACTCCTATAGAGCAAGGACACCCCCCCCACCCCCGCCCCCCCCCCCCCCCCAGCTGGTCCCCTTAAACAAAAGCCTGCACCAAACATTCACATGCTCTAGCAGCAGTAGTTTCTGCAACTATATGTTTTACATGACGAGGTTGCAGGTCTCATGCACAACCTCATATTAGTCACCTTGCATGACATGCTTGTGAGTGCAGTTGTCTTATTCTGTCTGTGTTTCTTCCGAGTCCCACTAGAAAGACACATTGCACGTTTTAAGTTTACCTTGATTTTTAAAATTATGTATTTTTAAGTGGACAATTCTTTCACTTCTTCCGTCATCTCACAACCTAGGTGGTCAGTACGGCAACATCTTCCGTTGAAATTTATTATATGTTTGATATGTGGCAATAACTTTGTCTCTGCAAAGGTCTTTCCTGTCCATCTCAGAAAATATTTTTGCCGGAAGATCTTTCACCACATAAAGAATTAAACCACAAATGATGCAACACTGCAAAATAATTTGTATATCAGATTGATAAAGCACTGAGATAATAAAACCAGACAATTGTTCCTTTAAAGATCTTTGTCAATGTTTAAAAAAAAACTAAAAACATACAAGAAAATGATGAAGACATATTAAAACCAGGTCATACAAACAAGTAAATAATAATGCACTCCTGTAAAACAGTAAAATCTAATGATTTCAGGTTCTGAGGTCATCAAACATAAACTGGGAATTGTATGCACTGTTCTGTATCATTTGATCCACAAAAATGTAGTTCACATGCATTTTCAATCACCTCTACAATTGCTGAATTATACTAGATAGTGGTGAAATTAAACATCCTACATTTATACAAATCTCTGTTCTCAACAACTAAATCATATGACATGACCACCGCTTGCTGGCATTACTGATTTTCAAAGTTACATAGCATCTATTTCTAAAAAGTGTATATGTTATACACAAATGCTATTATGCTTGGAGGCATATCTGGAGTCATCCTTATATGATCACCAGCTAAGTACAATGCTACAGTACTCAAATCTGGAAGTGAACCTCTGTCTGTGAGGCTAATTACACCCTCATTGACTCTTGAAATCATCCACACACTTCCAGGATTCCTCCTGTGGCGAAACATGTTGAGAACCCAGCATTGCACACTAAGCACTCTGGCATTTTTACCTGATTGGCTGCATACAGGATCTCACTATGGACCCATGATGGACTGGGGAAGCTGAGAAGTGGCTCTGTATAGAGCGTAACAATTCCTTGGGACAACAACAACAAACACAAATGCTATACTGCTTTGTTTCCTGATGAATAAAATCAACTTAAAATACATAGAATCACCAGAAAATGCTTCACTTTCTTTAAAATTAATTTATTTGCTGTGCCGATACTAGTTTACTTATTTTCAAGACTAGCAAGTAATCCATCAATAAATGATGGCAAAGAATTATGATGTGTGATTTATGACCTATATATGCTAGTCATAGGCAATGACTACAACCCACAAAAGCCAGCTCCAAACCTCAGAAATGAGGCATCTGAGGAAGATGGTTGAAGTAACACGAAGAGACATGGTCCGCAACCAGATGATATGGCAAGGCCTCAAAACTCAACTCCTGCAGACCCAAGTAGAACAGTCCCAACTATGATGGTTTGGTGATGTCTGCAGAATGGGAGAAGCTTGGCTACAATGGCAAGTATGGGAAACTAAGAGCCAGGGATCCAGACCTCCAGGATGACCCAGAGTCCATTGGGAGGACAACATTAGACAATCTCTGAAGGACCAAGGACTAGATTGGAACCAGGCCAGGAGGAAGACAGCCGATAGGATAGTATAGCAAACCTCTGCATCCCAGGTAGAAAAGGAACGACTAAGCAAGTAAGTAAGATTTTTATCTCATGTCCTGAGCCAGGCCCCATTTCTCATGTATTCAGTTTCTTCCTTTCCTTTTTCTTCCCCCAAGTATGCAAGCCGGTCAACACATAGACACTTGGAAGCTACAGTTAACAAAACAACTTATAAAAACTAAAGACAGATGATGGAATTTAAAATAAAAATAAAAATATGCACTCCTGATGGGAATTGAATACAGGATGTTTGCTTGGAAGGCAACTATTCTAACCACTCACATCAAAGTGCCTTGGTAAATGTGGTTTTAAAAATCTGTGTTAAATGTATACAAAATACCTAACAGAAGTGAGCAAAATAGATGTATTTTTAAAGTCGTAAAATAGTGGTATTTGAAATATTTGTTTAAAAAATTACCAGTGCCTCCTTTAACACATTAACTACCGAATTGAAAAATACACTGTGGCCGAATAAAATTTTTTTCCCATTTTCATCCTGTAGATGTTTCACAAAGTAAGCTGTAGTTTTCGTAATTGTTTACCGATTTTTATGAATTACCCGTCATTTTAAAGATAAATGAATGTACTATTACAATAAACACCATTTGTAACTCTAATATAGGTTGTTGCTATTTAACGGCCGTCTGATGGCCAAGGACTTGCAATATTTTCATAATTATAACTGCTTGCGCCCCATCTCTATCAAAATCACTATTTCAATCAATGTGCACACCGTTTTCACTCTTGTCTTCGTCGCTAGATCTATCAATCAATTGTTGAAACAAGTTTCTAGCCTATTCAGCTGTTAGATGAGATGTACAAGCATTTTTTGTGGTCCTATCACTAGTTGCCACGGTAAACAGTTTTACACGATTTGGTAACTAACCCAAAACGCTGAAAAATATGAACATAATATCAATTTTCAAGTGTTCTACAACAACCATGCTTTGGGAATTTGTTTTCCGGTGGCAATTTAAAATCTCAAACCAGATCAGAAAGTGTTTCAGTACATTTTTATTCGTTTTATTACTAAAAATAGGTCGACGCTCTGAGCGGCTCGCGGTCCAAATGATAGGATTTCAAAAGCCGGTCCCACTGGCTCACGGTAGTTAATGTGTTAAACACATGCAAGGTGTTGAATGAGAGGGTCTGAAGAAAAACGAGAATACTTACATCGAGTTCTGATTTTGTAATTACCTGCCCTCACTTGGATCTAAGGATGTAACTGTTTGCCCTCATTTGGATTTTTAATGACTGCCTCCCACGGTTAGCATAGTATTAGTTAGTTAGTGGACATAACAAGACAATTATTAGTAAACTGATCATGACTTCTTCAGTAATTACATGTACCTGTTGTTTCTTCACCAAAGTAAAACGAGATTCTTCATGGAAAAAGCTATTCTGATAAAAAGTAACATTACACTTACTCATAAGAAGAATCAAGAACAGAACTGAGTCTTCCTTGAGACTTGTCCAGAAAGCTCTCTGGAAAATCTTTAGGGCTGTCCATTAACTTGGCCACTGAAGTGCTTTCTAGTCTATCAAGACTTAACTTTCTAGCAGACTTTACAACTTTCTCATCACTTTTCTCAGGTGAACTGTCTGACTTGCCACCTCTGCTGATGGTGTCACTTTTACTGGACTGGCCGTCTGTGGCTCTGTGAACTTCAGGTTTCTGTGACTTGTTTTCATTTTTGCTGAATGCTGTGTCCATAGATTTAATGGAAATATTTTCTGCTGATCTGTTGGAAACGTCAGAGTGATAGGATATTGTGTCTGATTTGCTTGAAAAGACCTCTGACTTTGACAAATTAGCATGCCCTGGTAAATTTTGCATATATGATGCCATTGAGGCATCATTTGTTCCTGGAGTGACGAAACTTCCACTTCTTTCAATGAAGTGGTCAGATTTAATATCAGACATTTTGTCAAGGTAACTCTCAGATTTTATGTGTCTGAATGCGGGTCTCACTTGCAAGGAAACAAATGTTGCTCCTGGCTGGGAAACCATTACCTCTGGCTGGCGATCTTGGTTTAAGTTTATTGTTATACTTCCAATCTAAAACAAAATAACATAACATTACAAATTACATTTAAAAAAACCACAACAGCAAGCCATGTAAAACCACAGACAAGTATTTGGAAAACAAGAAAAGCAGAACATGTAGTCTGAAGGAAAATGTAAATTAAAATATTAAATGTATTACTCCAACTTGTGAAATGAGAGTCCAAGTGAGGGAGCCGATCAAAAAGAATACAGCCTTGTGTAGTTCCCAAGGGTCTTGCAGAAGGTAAAACAAAAAGGAATAGGACCACTGTCCCTCAGGCATGTCACATGATGATGTGCAAGGGGACTGGCAACTTCATTATGTAAAACAAATTGCTATAGAAATTACTGCTACTAAAGCAAATAAATACTTTGGTGCATGTTTCCTGTAAGAGGGGGGGGGCAGCTGCAGTGATGATTCCACGCTCTACAAGGAGCAATAGGGGAAAAGTTATATATACACACACACACACGGGGTCTATGTAGGGTTCGGGCTCTGACGTCCCACCTACAGCAATGGATGTTGATGCGAACACACAGCCTCTCATATCCAGGTGCAGTGAGCACCGCGGAAGCTATTGTCTTGTAGTAAGCTCCTAGCATATGGCCTCTCCTGTACAAATGTGTCCATAGCAGAACCTTCACGTGGTGACCCCGTTTTCACAGAGTTTGCTATGGGGGTGACCGAGTGCCTGGCGGTATAACTGGGTCGGGAGTTGTTTGGGACTCCTCCTAAGGTGTAGGCGCAATACACCGGCGAGTGGACCATGCTCTGGTCAACACCAACCCAAACCCCACTCATGGGTTAAATGCTACCTTCTCTCTTCTCTACTTGCCTACCAATCTTTCTTTGTCCAATCCACGATACACCTCACCAAGGATCCTGAAGCGGTGATGGTAAAAGATAGGTCTTTACCTAGAAGGGATCCGGGCCCTGCCCAACGTCCCAGCTGCTTACAAAAATACTACACGAACATCAAGTACAAGTAGCCCTTCTGCAGGAAACAATACTCCCACGGAGACAAATTAACATCACGGGTTATACACAGTACAAATGTGAATGCCTGAAGTGCCAAGGCATCATGACCTTAATCAGAAATGATACCCAAGCCATAGTAACCAACAACCCTGCGGGGGATATCGACCACCAAGTAATAAAGCTATGGGGCAAAGATAGCACCAAGTACACACTACACAACATTTACTGTCCCCCGACCTCATCAAAAGGTCTGCCTGAGTTCGAGCCCATACTAAAGAAAACTGTCGTAGCTGGTGATTTTAATGCTCACATTCCTGCTCTAGGATACAGGCGGTTTAACAGTAGGGGTCTAGAGGTTGAGGAGCTGTGCAGCAGTACCAACTTAATGCTGCTGCAGAACTTGGAAACTCCACCAACACTCCTACACAGGGCACACGGCTCGACCAGCCGGCCAGATCTGACATTTGTTTCAGCTGACATAGCAGAAAATAGTATCATCAAAGTCTTAGAAGATGTGGGAAGTGACCACCGCCCTGTTTTAACAACTATTTTAACACCACAGAAGACGCAGAAGTCCCTGTGTAAACCATCCTGGAACTTCAGGAAAGCAGACTGGGACCGCTACGGCCGAGAAACTGACGCTGGGTTCAGTCAAATCATTAGAACTGATAACATTAATACTACATACAACAACATGTGTACCACAATCCTAACAGCTGCCAAAAAGTGCATCCCAAGGGGGAAGCATAAGAAGTATAAACCTTACTGGACATCTGAACTAGCTGAAGCAGTCAAAGAAAGGAGAGAAGCTAGAAAGAAGGCTGAAAAATACCCTACCACCCTAAATAAAACAGAGTACAACAGGTGGACAGCAAAAGTAAGGTATGTCACCAAGAAGAATAAACGGGAGACTTGGAGGGAAAATTGCAACAAATTAGATTTAAAAAGAGAAGGGAACAAAGTTTGGAGACTCCTCAGTAATCTCGAGGGAAGCAAGAAAAAGACAAACCCAACACCCATGGTGGATGGAAGTGGTGATGAAGTAACATCAAGCAGCAAGAAAGCCGATGTCTTCAACAATTTTTATGCCAGTGTAAATAAAACACAACAGAGAAAGAAACTAGACAAAATGCTCCTAAAGAACACATCCACGCGTAACATAGATCAGACCAATATTGCTGCGTTCGATGATCCGTTCCGTCCGCAAGAACTGAGAATGGCACTACGGAAACTGGCCAAAAATAAAGCTCCAGGACCAGATAAAAATTAAAAATGAGATGATTTGTCAACTAGGGCCAAAGGCAAAAGAGACACTTCTATGGTTCATCAATAGAACGTGGAACGAGGGACAGCTACCATCAGCATGGCTGACAGCAACCATCTTGCCTATATTGAAGAAAGGGAAACCACCAGGAACACCAAAAAGCTATAGGCCCATATCCCTCACTTCATGCTTGGGCAAGCTGGTCGAGAGAATGGTAAACAACAGACTATACTGGTGGTTGGAAAGCTGGAACCTTCTGGACAACAACCAGGCAGGCTTCAGACGTAAGTGTCGCACAGATGACCCCCTCTTCAGGTTTACACAGAATGTGATGGATGGCTTTCAAGAGGGAAAAAGCACAATAGCTGTGTTCATCGACCTTGAGCAAGCCTACGACAGAGTTTGGAGAAAGGGACTTTTGCTAAAGATGAGAAGAATGGGAATAGGAGGGAAAATGATTAGATGGATACAGGCCTTCCTAACAAATAGAACCATAGCTACCAACTATGCCGGTGCAATTTCACGGAAAAGAACGCTGGAAGAAGGACTGCCTCAAGGCTCTCCTTTAAGTTGCACCCTTTTCCTCATCTTCATTAATGACCTTGCCAAACATCTGAATGTGTCGAAGGCGCTGTTTGCTGATGACCTTGCCATCTGGACTACTGACAAATATCCCATCCTGGCAAAAGCCAAGATCAACAGAGCTCTCCTTACAATGTCAGTATATTGTGAGCTGTGGAAACTTTAAATCAATACGCAGAAAACTGTATACACCACTTTCTCCCGCAGCCACAAAATAGCAAAAAGACACATCAACATCAAACTGAGTGGGGAAACACTAACAAAAGAAGAGCACCCAGTCTATCTAGGGGTAAAACTGGACAGACAATTGAAACTAGATGGACACATCCACAACCTCAGGGATAAAGCATGTAAGCGCCTAAACCTCATCAAACGGCTAGCTAGTACAAATTGGGGAGCGGATAAACAAACCATTCGTCAACTATATCTTGGCTATGTGAGATCAGCGATAGACTATAACCTCCCCCTCCAGACCATTGTGAGTACTAATACCATCTCAGCTCTGGACCGTGTGCAGAACCAAGCTCTCAGGTTAATTTGCGGAGGGATGAGATCAACACCCACAGCCGTATGTGAGATAGATGCCAATATAGAGCCGCTGGATATCAGGCGTAAAAGAGCATTGACTGAAGCTGTAGAAAGATACAGGAGACAAGAGAAAGACCACCCAAACAAAGTACTTATTGACACTTGGAAACAAACACGAAGACTGAAACAACTATCTCTCCTGGACATAGCCAAAGAGGAAAATGATAAACACCATCTCCCGCAAGAGAGAGAATTGAAAAACAAATACTTTGGACCGCCCCCTTGGGAAAACTTCCATCAACCAACTGTCAAAATACAACTGATAGATGAAACGGCCAACAAGGAAACACTACCGACAATCTTGAAGACGTGTGCCTTGGAGACCATAAACAGCTACCCAACGTCAGCAATACAGGCCTACACAGATGGTTCAGCTTTCAAGACCACCTCTTTTGCAGGATACGGCGTCTGCATATGGTACCTGGATGGAACCTCTTATGAGTTCTGCGACTCCTGTGGTGAGAATTGTTCAAATTATGAAGCGGAGGCTGAGGCCATCAAGACAGCCATTGAATTACTACACCAACAGTTTGACCTTATGGAACGAAAGCCATCAGATATAGTGATCTTCAGTGACTCCATGTCTGTTCTGGAAGCACTTAAACAGACTCCATATGAAAACAAAGACATTTTTCTTATAAGAAGAGCGGTTCACAACTTGATCACAGCCTACTCCATCAGTGTAACCCTACAGTGGATCCCTGGACACAGTGATCTAACTGGAAATGAGACAGCTGATAGACTTGCAAAAGCAGGAGCCTCTAAACAACAAAAGGACAGACCCTGCAGCATGAGAACAGTCAAACAGATTCTCAGAAACAACACAAGGGAAATCTGGCTGAACAGATGGGCGAACGGGCCGACTGGCCGAAATGTCTTTAATGAAATGACCTGCCCAAAAGACAACGACAACATAAACAGACTCAGCAGGAGAAATCAAAGTCTTATCTTTCAGTTCCGAACAGGACACGCCAGAGTCAATAGCCATCTAAACCGTATCAACCCTCAGCACCTACCCATGTGTAGACACTGCTCTCATCCCTATGAAACAACCAGACACCTCCTCATGGAGTGTCCATCACTCACAAACGCTAGGAAAAAACTTTTACAGACACCTCTGACAGTCACCAACTCACTATATGGAATGTTAAAACAACTGCAGAAAACCTGCACTTTTTTAAGAATGGCATTGGGCTGCCAAGAGTAGATATGCTCAGCAGCTATGGGATATCGACAACAACAACAACAACAACACACACACACACACACACATACATGCCGTGCAGTCCACACAACTCAAAACTGTTTATGGCAATTGTTACCATCGCTCATATCATCTGTGGCAGCATCAACCAATCATTTTCTTTGCCTTTGTTTTTTAAAATCCTGTAAAGTCAGTTTCTGTTAACTAGAATTTTCAGATAAGTCAAGCTAATTATTCTGTCCCAATTTAAATTATGACTATGAGACCAAGTTAAAATACTTGTGGCCACATGTAATTTTTTTTTTTTTTTTTTTGCAGTGAGGTCATAAGATGCTAATAACCTTCCAAGTGGCTGGGTAGTAAACTTCAGTGCCAATATTCTTCAGTTGGGTGTGAACTAAGATCACCAGCCAAAGATGGAAACTAAAAATTACCTCCAAACACAAGATCAGAGCTGACGTTGAGTTCAGACAAAGGAAGACAGTGCATGAGTAGTTTAGATCAGAGACACTTTGCCACAGATTACCTGTCCTACCTGGTTATCAAGCTGCATAGTATCATCATTGGAGGAGTGGTACAGAACAAGGCTAGTCACGAAAAATTGAGGGAAAAAACAACAGACATGGTGTTGTCCCTTTCATATGAATAACAGAGCTCTAAACTACTGCTATGACAAGAAAACTTCTGCCTGGGAAAAAAAATGCAAACTACTTAAGTCTTACTTTTAACACCGATTGATTTGGAAAGCTCGCATAAAGAAAAATCAGCTACAAGCAAGACTAATGATGGCATTCAGGAAAAACTCATCGGTACAACCTAGGAGCAGATGAGAATATAATGAAGTTTCTAGATGCGTGGACACACTGATTTAGCAGTAGCGAATGCAACAGAAAATAGAGGTGGAGGAATCTTTCCGATACCAAGCAACAGTGCACAGTAAAAACTGTGAGCAGCAATAAGGACATTATTAAGCAACTTCAGTGCAGAAACAGATGTGCTGAAAAGTGCAGCCTGAATACTCATGCCAAAAAAAAGCACTGGCAGACAAGTAGCGTTTCCCCCCCCCCCCCCCGTCAAAGTAACAAAAGCACTTAGGAGTCAATGAAACAAAGACCTATTTCCCTAAGAGTAACACCCTGATAGCTATGTCAGCAATTCAGGAGTTGAGATACAGTCAACCCATCTCATTGGGAATGATGAGGTTGACAGACTTGGCAATGGAGGGTTGAAATTAACCTCACATGTAGCATGTGAGGAAGCCTACAGTCTTCTCAAGAGCAGATTCAGGAATAAATGAGAGACAAAGAGCAACCAGCCCACCATAAAAACGATGCCTAAAACTAGTGCCCTTGATATATAGAGTGACGTCAACTGAGTCAGAATCGAAAACGAGGCTGAACGACGTGGACACCATTTTTTGTCGACAATACCTGGGTTAGTAGCGGGAATAAGCGTCGAGTAAGATTTTTTTTTTTTTAAATGAAAAAAAATATCCCGTTCAACCTCTGATGGGTTATAATTAGGATATATATTGTTTTCAATTCCAAATAATATGAACAACTGCCGATGAGAAAGTGGCATTACATTTGTCAAATCATTGTAAATAGGGACAATCACAATTATGCTAATACGTTAAATAAATAAACAAAAAAACAAAAAACAAACAAAATCAAGAAGAAACTCTGAACAAGAATTATATTAAAATGGAGGGGTGTAAAGGCCTGGTGGTTCCAGTTATATAACTGACTTTAACAGATATTTAATTGACTTTCATCTGTTAACAGTCATATGCATTGTAAGAACAGCATCAGACCTTCACATTCCCAGACACTAATATTAACATTTGTTCGTGATAAATATTGTTTGACTATATTATGCAGTACCCTAGGTCTGTCTATTCTTAACACCTCTTCTATATTTATAAGATTATATATATATATATATATATATATATATATATATATATATATATATATATATATACATATACATATACATATACATATATATATATATATATATATATATATATATATATATATATATATATATATATATATATACATATATATGAGGTGTGTTCAAATGAAACCCGTCCCAGTGGCTTTATAACAAATATATGTAAGGTACATCAGCAGGAGTAGTAGAATTAAATACAGCAATTGTTATGAAGCAAGTACCCACTGGGGTTCTTTAGAAATAGTCAACATAGGCATTCAGACACGCATCCTACTGCTTGGGTAGACGGCGGATGCCGTCCGAGAAAAATGACTTTGGTTGCTTATTGAACCATTTGGTCACCGAGGCCCTGACGTCTGCATCGGAGTCGAATCGTTGTCCCTTTAGATATTTTTTTAAGGGTCCGAACAAATGAAAGTCACATGGTGACAGACCGGGGCTGTAGGCTGGGTGTGGCAGAACTTCCCACCTTTTCCTTGCTAACGCTTCCTTCACAATGTTCGCAACATGTGGACGAGCATTGTCGTGCAACAGAATCACACCACGCGAAAGCATGCCGGGTCGTTTATTCTTGATGGCTGTAGTTTTAGACACACTTTTGTCACCATACACTGCTTTCATTCCTCCTACGAATGTCCACTTGGCGCAGCACGGTCGGGTTTCATTTGAACACGCCTCGTATATACATACATATATATACATACATATATGTATACATACGTGCAAGTGCATGTGTGTATATATGTATGTATGTATATGTGTGTGTGTGCGTGTGTGTGCGCGCGCGTGCGTATATATATGTATATATATATGTGTGTGTGTGTCTGTGTGTGTGTCTGTGTGTGTGTCTGTGTGTCTGTGTGTGTGTCTGTGTGTGTGTGTCTGTGTGTGTGTCTGTGTGTGTGTGTGTCTGTGTGTGTGTGTCTGTGTGTGTGTCTGTGTGTGTGTGTCTGTCTCTGTGTGTGTCTGTGTGTGTCTGTGTGTGTGTCTGTGTGTGTGTGTCTGTGTGTGTGTCTGTGTGTGTGTCTGTGTGTGTGTGTGTCTCTGTGTGTGTGTCTATGTGTGTGTCTATGTGTGTGTGTCTGTGTGTGTGTGTGTCTGTGTGTGCGTGCGCGCGCACGCACGCAGACAGACAGACAGACAGACAGACAGACAGACACACACACACATATATATATGTATATATATATATGTATATTGGGTGATGCGCCAGACAACAGAGGGCAGTCCAAGAGGAATTAGATGGACAACGTTTTCTACACTGGAAGATTTGGAATATGCAGATGACATTGCACTACTCGCGCATTCACACCAACACATTCAAGACAAAACCGATAGACTGAATAAGTATGGCCAGCAGGTTGGCCTGAACATCAATCTGAAGAAGACAGAGGTCATGACATTAAATGTGGGCAATCCTGAGCCAATAACAGTAAGGAACCAGAAGTTAGAACAGACAGACACATTTACTTACTTAGGAAGCATAGTAACACCTGACGGCGGAACAAGCAAGGACATTAACAACAGAATGAATAAAGCGAGAACAGCCTTTGCTGTTCTCAACAACATTTGGAAGTCTTCCCAGTACAGCACAAACACCAAATTAAGACTGTATGAGAGCTGTGTACTTTTTGTGCTTCTCTATGGTGCGGAATGTTGGAGAGTAACAGAGAAGGAAATGTCGAAACTGTCCTCCTTCCACACAATCTGCCTAAGGAAAATTCTCCGAATCTTTTGGCCAAACACCATCAGCAATCAAGAACTACTTATTCGGAGTAACCAGGAGGACATGCACACCATCATAGCTGGCAGACGCTGGAGTTGGGTTGGCCATGTCCTCAGAAGGGACCCTGATACCATCACAAGAACAGCTATGCTATGGACCCCCCGAGGGAAAGCGAAAGAGAGGCCGACCAAAAACAACTTGGCGGAGAACTGTGGAAGCTGAGATGCAAAGAATGAACCACAGTTGGGGCACTGTACGAAGGATGGCCGCCGACCGAGCAAAGTGGAATCAATTTGTTGCTGCCCTACAAGACGCCACCAGGCGTGATGGCCGCTGACTGCTTTGACGGTTGGCGGTTATGGATCAAAGAAGAAGAAGAAGATGTATGTATATATATATATATATGTATGTATATATATGTATGTATATGTGTGTGTGTGTGTGTGTGTGCGTGCGTGCGCGCGTGTGTGTGTGTGTGCATATATATTTATATATTTTATATAATCTATATAATTTTAAATTATATAATATAAATTATGTAATTATTATAATTTTATAATTATATAATTTAAATATATAAAATATAAAATGATATCATGTAATAAAATTTTATATGTTTATTATTTTATTAATATTTTTTAATTATAATAAAATTATATAACATTATATCATACCTGTCAACCTGTACGAATTTTTCGTACAATGTACGGATTTTTGATACTTTTAGCAGTGTACGGCCGTACAGACTCGTTGTACGGATTTTTCTCCCCCTCCCAAAAAAAAAAAAAAATTTTTTTTTTTTTTTTAACTTCTAAAAATATTTTCCAACCGAAGTTTTTTTAAATTTTAAATCAGAAAATATTTTCTAGCCAAGTTTTTTTTTTAACCAATTTTCTTTTTTTTTAATTCCGGGAATCTTGGCGTCCGTTTTTAAACTGAGGTCTCTCCCAGCAACCAATCAAATCCTTTTATGCCAACAATTCGGCAAAAACTTTGAATTCGGCCTCAAACGCTTTCGGTTTTCAGTGTGACATGACGTATTTTTAAAGTTACCTCTTATCAACGACCACGCTTGCTTGCCACCACACTTCGACGCCATTTTGTTTAAAAAAGCTAAGTACTTATAACTTGGTTAAATATTGCTGTTGTTTTGCTTTGTTGCAATTTAATGGCTGTCTTAATCTTTCCAGTTAGGCCTATATCTTGCCCTTCAATATATTTCTGATAAATTGTCATAATATTCTGTGTAGGCCCTACATAACTAGAAAAAAAAAGTTTTTTTGCGTTGAGTAGGCCTACTTTATTCCAGCGCTCGAGATTCGCTGCTTTATTTTTTAATAAAGTGGCAATCTGTTATCACTGGTCTAGGATACCAACTCTTAAATAATAATTTTGTAAATTTTTGGTGGTACGTTTTTCTTCCTAGATTTGATATTCTGTTCATAATTTTGTTTATTTTTTGTTGTTGCTGTTAGCCGTTTGCTTTGTTCGTTATATTTGTTAATCATTCTCTTCGTCTACAAAGATTATTAGTTGAAATATTTCATCCCCTGAATGATGGCTGAGCCTAATTCAAAGAAACAAAAGCTTGCAGGCATATCAAATTTAGTATCGTGGGGTGCAGCATGATGACACAACATACTGGCAATTGGCCTCTCGAACAGAGCATTTATCAAAGAAATGGAGCTTGATAGTGGAGTAAACAGTTCATTTTTTGAGGATGTCAGAAATCTTTACACATCAGTGGTTAAAAAAATTACTGATAAATTTCCCTTTGAAAGTGCTAGATCCAAGCACTAAAGATAATCTCAGGTATCCAAACATCTGCACACTGGCAGATGCTTTTGCCCAAGATCTTGATGAGGAAGCACTGAAAGATGAGTTCGATGACTACTGTATGTTGTCTGATGTGTGTGTACCTCTACTGACAGATAGTGGTCAGAAAAAGAGCTTCTGTAGCTATTGGCTGGAAGTTGTTGACCAGAAAACTAGTACGGGTGCCATCCACTTCCCTAATTTGAAAGTCATCATTCAGCGACTGCTGATATTCCCTCACAGCAATGCTGACTGCGAAAGATCATTTTCAATGATGAAAAAAATCCTCACAGACTGCAGGGGGTCCATGAATGTGGACACACTCACTTCTATTTTACAGTGTAAGATTAACATTGATACATGCTGTGCAGACTTTAAGCCCACAAATGCAATTCTGCAAAGTGCTAAAAGTGCATGTGTTGATTATAATACAAAACACTGTACATCGAAAGAATAGTGTACCTCATGATCACTAAGTTTTTTATATGTAAAGAACAGCATGAGACTATTAGCATGTTTTATATCACAATAATTCAAATGCTAATGGATTTGTATATGTCATTTCTCATTTTGAAACTTTATTGCGTATAATTAATATATTTTTTGCGTAAGGATTTTTGGGTGTTTGTAAGGAATTTTTTGGTCCGGCGTACAGATTTTTGTCTCAGGAGGTTGACAGGTATGTTATATAATAAATTATATATTATTATATAATAATACAAATTATAATTATAATATATATAATTATATATATATATATATATATATATATATATATATATATATATATATATATATATATATATATATATATATCATATAATTGTAAATTTATATATTATATATATATTTTATATAATTTTAAATTATATAATATAAATTATATAATTGTATAATTATAATATATAAAATATCAATATTATATAATAAAAATTATATAATATAATACAATTTTATATTTGTTATATTTTATTAATATTTATTAATTATAATAACATGATAACAAAATTATATAATAAATTATATAATATTATTATTATATAATAATAAAAATTATATATATATATATATATAATAATAAAATTATATAATATAATTATATAATAAAACTATAATAAAATCTTTGTTGCTAAATAGTGGAATTCTAACGGAATATAAAATTCAACGGAGTATGTGTTAAAAATCCACGCTACTGATTCTTTTCAATAAACTTGTAAGTAAACTCGTTTTCTTCTTTTTGTTTTGTTACTTGAAATACAAATAATAGTACAAATATGTGCTACTGTATTTCCATCTAATTTTATTTCAAATTATTAGCTAACCTAAACGAAAATGCAAATTGGGTCCGAAACTCATGATCGGGTCCATTTTCCTGCAATACGGGTACGACCAAAAATGGCGGCCAAATTTTAGTTGTCGTCACTATATATATCAAGGGCACTACCTAAAACCAGCTCAATGGAAGAGAACAAGTAATAATCTTCAGGCTTTGCGTGGGCCGCATTAGACTGAGATACAATCTGTTCCATAAGTTGAAGATAGTAACTACTGATAAATGACGTGTTGCACTAACAAAATAACTAATTAACATCTTCTGCATGAGTACCCAACACATGAGGAACACAGAAAGAGCATGTAGCCATCACCAATACCAGTTCATCTCTATGGAGATGTCAGTTATCTGAAGCTGGCCACTGTTTTCTTCAAGTATAATCAAGCTGATGTCTGCTAATTGTGTTCAAAGTAGAATATTAAAGCAGAAATTCTATTCACAATAAACAGCAGCTTCTAATGTGTGGTGATGTGTATTACAGCAACAGTTTTATATATGACAGTAAGGAAAAACCAAAATAATGAACAAATAAGTAACAGAAAACAGTAACTTGAGTCGTCACCATACTGATCTAATTTTTTCACATCCGCGTCTGCATAAATTGTTACTGCCAGACTCTTTCACCAATATAACAACTCAGCATATATGCACCTTCTTTTGAGTTTACCTGTCCTGCCAGTTGCCATCTTTGCAAGAGCAAAAAATGCCCACTGTCTGAGTCTGGAATCTCATGCCACCTGAAAGCTCGAACAACTCTATCTGAATATCCTATCACCATCTCTACATGACCATCCAAGTCTGAAATGAAAAAGCAGCACTCTAAAAGCTTATCATCCAAAATGCTAGGATTTTGGGCACCTGTAATTTTGGAAGGAAGAGACAGTAGGATGTTATATGTGGCATTTTGCCCCTCAAGTGAAACTGTTCTCTAACTCACCTGTGAAAAATAGTTACATGTGAAGTACTGCACATGATATTGATGTTCTTCAAATACCATGCTGGCTGGTGCAGGCAATAACATCTCTCCACTGCTTCCTGTCCCTCGTGCTGTTTATTAATTCTATTCTTTGCCTTTTTCAGCCATTCCATGATGATACACAATCCAGTAGCTTCTCTCTCTGTCATCCTCTATCACTTGTTCCATAAATCTTTCCTGTTGTCATAATGGATTTCAGTTTTTGTCTTCTCATAACATTCCCAAAGAAAGTGGACTGCTTCTTTTTGATAGATGTGGCGAGCTTCCTTTACACACTGGCCTTTTTCATGTGGCGAGCTTCCTTTACACACTGGCCTTTTTCATGTGGTGAGCTTCCTTTACACACTGGCCTTTTTCATGTGGTGAGCTTCCTTTACACACTGGCCTTTTTCATGTGGTGAGCTTCCTTTACACACTGGCCTTTTTCATGTGGTGAGCTTCCTTTACACACTGGCCTTTTTCATGTGGTGAGCTTCCTTTACACAGTGGCCTTTTTCATGTGGTGAGCTTCCTTTACACACTGGCCTTTTTCATGTGGCGAGCTTCCTTTACACAATGGCCTTTTTCATGTGGCGAGCTTCCTTTACACACTGGCCTTTTTCATGTGGCGAGCTTCCTTTACACACTGGCCTTTTTCATGTGGCGAGTTTCCTTTACACACTGGCCTTTTTCAAGGCAGCCACATTACTTTTTTAAGCAGTTCATAGTATTCTTAGCACTAGTGACCAGGGAAATGTGATGTTACAACATAAAATTACTAATAGTGGCCAAGACAATATGAATCGGAGTAGGATGCAAAGACAAATTACGAAAGAAAACATCATTTATTTAGGACTTGAAGATGAAGACCATGCACACACAGAGACGGTTGTCTTTATGATATCACCAGAAACAATTAAGGTACTGACAAAATAAGAAGCGCAGAACAAAAATCATCAAGATCCCAAGCAAAAGGTAAAAAATAAACATAATCCAATGATAAGCACCAAAAACAATGCACATATTACCAAACAAAACTTCTGTCACAACCTCCAGGGACAAAGTACCAAGAAAAGACATTAAGACAGTGATGGGAGATGTAAATGCAAATGCTGGAATAGACAACAGAACCATGAATTGATTATGGGACATAATGGCACAGGAAACAAATGAAAATGGGAAACTTTTTGTCACCTTCTGTGATTTCAGTGAACTAACCACCTTCCCACACAAGAACTTACATAAGGCCACATGGATCTCACCAGATGGGCACACAGAAACCCGAACTTACAAAACAAGTCACAGGTAGAAAATGGAGATGCTGCCCCCAAGATGTGAGGGTAAAAAGAGAAGCAGATATAAGCGAAAGCTTTGCAGAGGTATAGCAAGAAGAAAAACACTCTAAATCACATTAAAATTATATCAAAGCAACAACAAAAAAACAGTATGCCATTGAAAGACATAGAGGGGACTAAACACCAGCAATGATGAGAAACACATACACACAATAATAATATTAAACAGAAATTCTACACACTGCACCAGAAACAACAAAGAAGGTTCCTGAGAAAACAACTGTATAGGGACAGATAATAAACACACATAGGGAGCGTAGCAGGAGAAAATGATGACCAGAAAGAGAACGTGATAATTGCAAGACAAGACCAATGAGCCAACACTCTGATTTATACAGAGCAGACGAAATACATAAAGAAATCTGCTAAACTTAAATGATTACAGACAGCATAAAGAAGTCTGCTAAACTTAAATGATTACAGACAGCATAAAGAAGTCTGCTAAACTAAAATTATTACAGACAGCATAAAGTCTGCTAAATTAAAATGATTACAGACAGCATTAAGAAATCTGCTAAACTTAAATGATTACAGACAGCATAAAGAAGTCTGCTAAACTGAAATGATTACAGACAGCATAAAGAAGTCTGCTAAACTGAAATGATTACAGACAGCTTAAAGAAGTCTGCTAAACTAAAATGATTACAGACAGCATAAAGAAGTCTGCTAAATTAAAATGATTACAGACAGCATAAAAAAGTCTGCTAAACTTAAATGATTACAGACAGCATAAAGAAGTCTGCTAAATTAAAATGATTACAGACAGCATAAAGAAGTCTGCTAAACTTAAATTATTACAGACAGCATAAAGAAGTCTGCTAAACTTAAATGATTACAGACAGCATAAAGAAATCTGCAAAACTTAAATGATTACAGACAGCATAAAGAAGTCAGCTAAACTTAAATGATTACAGACAGCATAAAGAAGTCTGCTAAACTTAACTCTTAAAGGACGACGAGCCAGTTATATTGGTCGATATTTCTAGCCTCTAAAGACGGGAGACCAGTAATCTTGGCTCATGGGTTTGAACTAAGTTTTTGTTTCGTTTCATCCCAGTTAGAAGTTTTCAATGACTGGGAAGCGGAAGTATAGCCATTTTTATTATTATTTCTAAAGCGGGAGAGTTATAGCGTCACTCTTTCTATTAAATTCAAAACGATTCCGATTGCATCCTCGTGTTTTTTTTTACAAAATTTGGGTTACCTATTTTCGATACATATTTTCGATGGCATCTAATTCATCTTCTCGAAAGCGACCTGCTCGTTTAAGTGCTCAGCAGACCCTTAGTTTGCTAGAAAATTTCAGCGAAGATGAGGACGGCTATAGCAGTAGTGATTTTAGTGCTAATTCGATGAATAATTCGTCTTTCAGTGATGTCAATTCAGAGAATGAAGGTAGGCCTATTATGTTAGAAAGAGTGGGCATGGTTCTATCACCTAACTTTGATTCTTCAACATCAGACCCAGTAGGACCTAATTTAGTTTTACAAGAAGGGGAAAGACGAAAACAGGAGTGTGTCAGAAATATAGAATGGCACGAAGCAAACTTGGGTGTACTAAGAACGAATAGCTTTAGATTTCAACCTAAAGACGGAAGAGCAGTGGGTGTGTCCGCAAATTTAGGCCTAAATGAATCATCTACCCCGATCCAGTGTTTTGAAAGCCTTGTATCATCAGCTGTAAGGGAGGAAATTTTAAAAAGCATAAACTGCTTTGCAGAAATTGAAGTACAGAAGCATACACCGTCACTGAAAAGATCAAGATATAATTACAGTGATTTCTATATTGGAAGGTGGATTAGCTTCAATTGGTAAGTCTGATATGTTTGTTTTGTTTTTTGTTTAGTAAAATATTTTTCTGTCTCGTCTTTAACTACTTTATATTCATAAAAATTTTGTAAATTTTAAAACTGAAAATTTTCACAATCTTCATTCATTTTCCTTTTTAAATATCTATAACATGACTATATTCAGTTAAAAACTTTGAAATAACTGACTCTTACATGGTAACACTATATGCAAAACCTGTGCCGCAGAAAATTTGTGACAAAAGAGTGTCTTTCCTTTTCTTGAAGCCAATTGAAAAGTAGTTAGAGTATAAACTTGAACCATATGTATTTTATTTCCAAAATGAATGTAGTTTACAAATATTTGTATCTTGGATAACATAAGTGATGCATTAGCTATCTTGAGTGGGTAATTCTGATATGTTTTTTTTTTTTTTTTTTTTTTTTGTCAAATTTATTTTCCCAGTCTCCAACTATTTTATACTCATAAAAATTTTTTTTAAATTATAAACTGAACATATTCAGAATCCTCATCCATTTTCCTTTTTAAATATCTATAACATGACTATATTTGTTAAAAACTTTGAAATAACTGACACTTACATGGTAACAGTATATGAAAAACCTGTGCCGCAGAAAATTTGTGACAAAAGAGTGTCTTTCCTTTTCTTGAAGCCAATTGAAAAGTAGTTAGAGTATAAACTTGAGCCATATGTATTTTATTTCCAAAATGAATGTAGTTTACAAATATTTGTATCTTGGATAACATAAATGATGCATTAGCTATCTTGAGTGGGTAATTCTGATATGTTTTTATTATTTTATTTTTTTTTGTCAAATTTATTTTCCCAGTCTCCAACTATTTTATACTCATAAAATTTTTTTTTCAATTATAAACTGAACATATTCAGAATCCTCATCCATTTTCCTTTTTAAATATATATAACATGACTATATTTGTTAAAAACTTTGAAATAACTGACACTTATATGGTAACAGTATATGAAAAACCTGAGCCGCAGAAAATTTGTGACAAAAGAGTGTCTTTCCTTTTCTTGAAGCCAATTGAAAAGTAGTTAGAGTATAAACTTGAGCCATATGTATTTTATTTCCAAAATGAATGTAGTTTACAAATATTTGTATCTTGGATAACATAAGTGATGCATTAGCTATCTTGAGTGGGTAATTCTGATATGTTTTTATTTTTTTGTCAAATTTATTTTCCCAGTCTCCAACTATTTTATACTCATAAAAATTTTTTTTAAATTATAAACTGAACATATTCAGAATCCTAATCCATTTTCCTTTTTAAATATATATAACATGACTATATTTGTTAAAAACTTTGAAATAACTGACACTTACATGGTAACACTATATGAAAAATCTGAGTCGCAAAAAATTCCTTGCGTAAAACATGGGAAAACCCCTACGTCCTGAAAGAGTTAAATGATTACAGACAGCACAAAAATGATATTTTAGCATAAGGGGAAATGAGATTATTTGTATTGCTTACCGATATCAGCCAGGCACATGACTCTTGCATTTGCTGGTAACTCTTGAGTGAAAAAAGGCTTTATTTGACCAGTTTCTGCCTCCTCTTCAGCTGCGCTCATACTCTAAGAAAAAGAGGAGGTCTGTAGTAAGTCGATGGTAAACAGTGAGGTAAACAAACAGGTGATGTGTCTTACTAGGACAAAGAGAACTGCCTACGTTACGGCCACAAGGTCTTCGCCAAGGACAAAAAAACATGAAAACGGTTTGGTTTGAAGGACTATCTTCATTGCACATGGACAACTCCATCAGTGCTCTCAGCACAGTGCATGAACTTCATAGCACCAGTGAGAATCCCAATGTGTGTATATAGGAATCACACATTCTATCAATATTTTTTGTGGTCGGTAGGTTTTTAATTTTGCCAGGGCAGCGGCCTTCTAAATAGATTTTCTAGAAAATGAAAATGGAAGAGCAAGAAAGTGAGAACTAATTTAAATGCATAAAAAATAAATAACATTTTCATGATGGAAAAATGAAATTGTATTCATGTGCCACTTGTTAACCAGATCTATTCCAGCTGTCACATTGTTCATTCCAATACAAGATGTAAAATCGTACACATATCTTGGCAGTAATATAGACAAAGTTGGAGGGACAGACAGTGATATCAAACTAAGAATTCAAAAAGCAAGAGGAGCTTTCATTGCATTGGGAAATATATGGAGATCAAGAGAAATCGGATCCAACATGAAAATAAGAATCTTCAACTCAAATGTGAAGTCAGTCCTATTGCATGGCTCTGAGACATGGAGAACAACAAAGACAACAACCAAAAAGCTACAGACTTTCATAAATGGGTGCTTGCGAAGAATAGAGGGATTAAAATGGTATGACAAGGTTACCAACGTGGAACTGATGACAAGAACTAGACAAGTGCCAATGGAACAAGAGATGAGAAGAAGACGATGGCGATGGATAGGACACACACTGAGGAAACCTGTTGATAGTATTACAAGGCAGTCCTTGTTCTGGAACCCCCAGGGAAAGAGAGGCAGAGGTAGACCAAGAAGCACATGGAGAAGAGAGCTGGAAACAGAGGTGAAAATGATGAGAACGTGGAAAGAATTTGAGATGATGGCACATGACAGGAGGACTTGGCATGTGTTTGGTGAAGGCCTATGCTCCTTTGGGAGTGGAGGGTTATGAATGAATGTCATTGTTCATTCAGATTCTCACAACAGTATCTTCAGCGACTGCAGTTTCTGACCATATAATTTTTATTTATTTTTAATGTAGTTAACTATATTCTCACTTTCTTGCTTATTTGTTTGTCGTTTAGCTGCATTGTAAGCAGTTCTCTTTGACCATGCTCTACAAACATTTACATAATTAGTTAAGTGCCCTATGTTACACATATAAAATATCTCTCTCTCTCTCTCACCACTCTTTTTGTTATTTTTCAAGTTGGCGCACAGACCAAAAAAAAGAACATGACACAAGAATGGCTACTAAATGAGAAGAAAACAATGCACACAATTTTTGCAGTCTCAAAAAAAAACAAAAGGTTATACTTAAACTGGAAGGATATGAGCAGCCTGAAGAAAGAGTCCCACATATGTTGGAATTACATTGTACAGCAGAATAAAATGGCAAATATGTGATGGTCTGTGCCTCAGAAAGTTACACAGCAAATGACCTTGCTGAATTATAATAAGCAAGAACTACATGAGGCACAGACCATCAAATACTGAAACTGTTTTACACAGAAAATGTTAAACCAGCACTGGAATACGTAATCCCAGCATGGACAATTTCTTCAAAATCCAACTTCAAAAGAACAGCCAGAATACGCGTCAGGCTACAAAATCATTACTGGGGCAATGAAAGCAACTTCAATCAATGGAATGTTCAAGATAATAAAACTACAATCCATGATTGACAAAGAGAATACAGAGCACTACAACATAACAGACTGCAAGAATAAGTTCAGACCCCCAGAGAACCTGCTTTGCACTAAATGCAAAAAAAGCTTGCCCCCATTGCACCAGACTTTACACAAAGACAGAGCCCCTTAAAAAAATTAGCACATTTCACCATGAAGAATAAGACACCCGAGAATGATTGACAACATAGAAGTAATAAAAAAAAAAAGCAATAGATGCATGGGGAAACACACTGCTTTGGAATACATTAGAAAGACATAATCAACCACAAAAGGGACCCAGATATTTGAAGAGGGATCAGCAACAAGAGCTACAAAAAACTGGAGGTGGAAGCGTATTCGCATAATTAAAGAACAGACAAGAAATCCAGAGTTCAGCAGTCACTGAAAAATTCACAGACAACTTCAAAGCTGAGGAAGAAGCACTTTACAAAAACTTGTAACAACCATCATGAAAAACAAGTTTATGCTAGAGCCAAGACGGTACCTTACATATTACCTATCAGTCTATAACTACCCTAAGGAACCAAAAAAAGAACAAAGTAGTCTCTCAAAAGCATCTAATGGAAACCAGCAATACTTTCAACAAAGTGAAAACACAGTGGATTCCTACCCACTGCAAAATATATGAAAATGAACAGGCAGGCAGACTGCCAGAGAAGGAGGGAGCAAAATTCAAACTCAAGACAGAGTATCATAAGAAGAGATAAAAGTAATACTAAAACTTAACTTCAAAGAACAATGGCATAGAGACCACCAAAATTGGATATAACAGAAGGATACTTCTCCTTACCACGATGAGATCAAGTGATAATTTTCAGACTCTGAACTGATCACTGCAGGCTCAAATACCATCTGTTCAAAAAATTAACAATCAGGCACACAGACATAAGCTACAGACTTTCACAAATTAGTCCTTGGGTAGAATAAAAGGATTAAAATGATATGACAAGATCACAAATGTGGCATTAATGACAAGAACCAGATAAGTGCCAGTGGAATAAGAGATAAGATGATGGTGATAGGACACACATTGAGGAAACGTGTGGATAGCATTACAAAGCAGTCTTTGTTCTGGAATCCCAAGGGTAAATGAGGCATAGGTAGACCAAGAAACTCATGGAGAACAGAACTGGAGATAGAAGTGAAAATGATAGGAAAACTTGCAAAGAACTTGAGCTGATGGCATGTGACAGGAGGTCCTGGCATGTGTTTGTTGAAGGCCTATGCTCCTTGGGGAGTTATACAGTATTGATTGAAACAGGCATGTGAGGAAGACAACAAACAGTAGAACAAGTCCTTCAAGGCTGTCGGCTTCATGAGAGGAGCAGATTAACAGCATATCTTTGAACAACCGATCTGAGGGAGAAACTGTATAACGATGAAATTGGTCTGAGGGAGAAGCTGTATAACAATGAGATGGGTCTGAGCGAGAAACTGTATAACAATGAGATGGGTCTGAGGGAGAAAGTGTGTAACAATGAGATGGGTCTGAGGGAGAAAGTGTGTAACAATGAGATGTGTCTGAGGGAGAAAGTGTGTAACAATGAGATGGGTCTGAGGGAGAAAGTGTGTAACAATGAGATGGGTCTGAGGGAGAAAGTGTGTAACAATGAGATGGGTCTGAGGGAGAAAGTGTGTAACAATGAGATGTGTCTGAGGGAGAAAGTGTGTAACAATGAGATGTGTCTGAGGGAGAAAGTGTGTAACAATGAGATGGGTCTGAGGGAGAAAGTGTGTAACAATGAGATGGGTCTGAGGGAGAAAGTGTGTAACAATGAGATGTGTCTGAGGGAGAAAGTGTGTAACAATGAGATGTGTCTGAGGGAGAAAGTGTGTAACAATGAGATGTGTCTGAGGGAGAAAGTGTGTAACAATGAGATGTGTCTGAGGGAGAAAGTGTGTAACAATGAGATGTGTCTGAGGGAGAAAGTGTGTAACAATGAGATGTGTCTGAGGGAGAAAGTGTGTAACAATGAGATGCGTCTGAGGGAGAAAGTGTGTAACAATGAGATGTGTCTGAGGGAGAAAGTGTGTAACAATGAGATGTGTCTGAGGGAGAAAGTGTGTAACAATGAGATGTGTCTGAGGGAGAAAGTGTGTAACAATGAGATGTGTCTGAGGGAGAAAGTGTGTAACAATGAGATGTGTCTGAGGGAGAAAGTGTGTAACAATGAGATGGGTCTGAGGCAGGCTGCCAACTTTATGAGAGAAATAGATATGGTTATATAACAGCAAACAAAGAACTCTGAACAGATGTGGGTAAAAATACAGCTTAAACAGCATATAGCTAATAAAGATGGCTCAGGATTACTTCATAGTGAAAAAAAAAACCCACTGATTGCACAAAATCTGTACAGTTCTGTTTTGTATATGTGAATATATAATGGTAGTTTGCTTTTTAATATAAGGAAGTTAGTTTTTTAAGTGAATGATTCATTTTACATTTCTTTATAAAACTATGGAAGTAAAAGTATGGAACACAAGATCAGATAAGCACTATCAGGGCATCCCATTCGGATAAGCACTGTCAGATAGGGCATGCCATTCTGATAAGCAGATCCAAGTATTCTTGCTGGGTTACCTGAGTAGATATGTGAGAGGGAACATCGTAGACATAGCACCATCCCTCAGCAGTCATGCACACCAAGCTGTTCTAAGAAAGGAAAAGGTATTATTAATTATTAATATAAGCCATAGTGTGATGCAATCATACAATTTATTTTTTTAATTTTAAGAGTTACTAGAAGATTTTACTTGTTATTATATTGCCAATGGTGACTAGCACTAAGTCACAGAATCAATGTTTTGGGGAAGTGGATTGGAGGAATGCAAGAGAAAAAAAATTTGTTAAGGAAAATGAAGAAAGAAACAAGAAGGAAAAAAACAGACACAGACAAGCACATGGCACAGAGAACAGTTCTTGGTTAAGCGTAGAAAGAATATACCGTTTATACTCTAGTGTAAGTCGAGAAATTTATTCCCATTTTTTACCTTAAAAATACAGACCCCTGACTTACAGTGGAGTCCAAAAAAAAAATGTTTTCATGAAACCAGTCATTGTTGCCCCCTGCCCTTCCCGCCGCATATTGGTATCCTTCAGATATAAACATGCTGCATCACTAAATGCTTTTAACTAAACATCTTAACAAGGATCCCGTTACATGCCTATTGAGGCATACTGGGAATACGATGTTAGCCCCATATTTTCTTGACCATCGGCACACTAGGGGTGATGTGGTCAGCATCAAGCCGGCCGCCTTAACCTACCCAATTCATGAGGCTAGATTGACCCCGGAGCCTTTGCGGTCTAAATAATCCCACCTCAACTGGGAATCAAACCATGGACCACCGAGCTAGGAAGCCAGTGACACATCTTAAGTAATACATTAAAAATGGGTTGAAATGAAGAACATTGGGATGTGTTTTTCTATATCGCCCTTGTAAGTCGCCAAAGTCATTAGGGTTAGGATTAAGGTTATAGTTTAGGATTCCTAGAGCCATGGCTGCACAGTGGTTAGTGCACTGGCTTCCTAGCTCGGTGGTCCATGGTGGTCCCAGTTGAGGTGGTATTTTTTAGATCGCAAATGGCTCCGGGGTCGACCCAGCCTCATGAATTGGGTACCAGAGCACTTCTAGAAAGATTAAGGCGGCCGGCGTGATGCTGACCACATCACCCCTTGTGTGCTGATGGTCAAGAAAATATAGGCCTAACATCATATTCCCAATCTGCCTCAATGTGCATGTAACGGGATCCTTTACCCTTCCTCCTATTAGGATTCCTAAAAAACAATTCTAGCTTTTCATCAATTCATCACTGAAACATCATGTGCTTTACTTCGACTTATAATTGAGTTATTCATTTTGTATACTTTTTAGGTCTAAAAGTTTAGGGGTCGACTTATAGTCAGATCAACTTATACTCAAGTATATACAGTAGATAATATTCAGATTCTGGGGAAAATGTGAAAACAAGCTAGAAACAGAACAGGGGACACAATTTCCATCAAAGATGAAATGACCATGGAAAATATTCACAAACGAAGCTAAACCACAAATATGCACTAAATTAGCATGGAAAACAATCTAAAAATGGCACTGCAAGTTAACAGAAAAACAAGCACCTTTTAGCTTGGAAAAAAAATTCTATAAATCCTTCATAAGATGATCATGTTTAACAAATAATCAATAATAAACAATAACCTACCTTTCTAGGCAAATGGATCTCTCCTACAGCCAGGCATGTCAGCTATCAAATGTATAAAATAAATAGATAAAACTAGTATGCAGATAACCACTTAAAAAGGTAAAGGTAAAGGATCCCGTTACACGCCCACTGAGGCATATTAGGAATATGGTGTTAGGCCCATATTTTCTTGACCGTCGGCACACTATGGGTGATGTGGTCAGCATCACGCCGGCCGCCTTAACCTTCCCAGAAGTTGCTCTGGTACCCATTTGGGGCTGGGTCGACCCAGGAGCCGTTTGTGGCCTAAAAAAATCCCACCTCAACTGGGGATCGAACCATAGACCACTGCGCTAGGAAGCCAGTGCACTAACCACTATGCTACCGCGGCTCCAGATAACCACTTAAAGTAATACTGTATTCTTCAAATATTTACATAATCTTTAGTATGAACCAAAACATTATAGGCAGCCATAAAAGTTGACAAATCAGTTTGTATAGTAGTATTGAGCTAATGCTTTCTTCTTTCAAATAAAACTTAGCATTTGCTCAAACATATATAAATTACCCAGTAGTTAATTTTTGAAGAAAACAAAACAAAACAAAGAAAAAAACTACAAAGCAAGCAAACAGGTGAATACAACTAAATGGCATTCAACTGAGCAGCAAATGTTCAAATACATTTGTAAAGTTAAATCATTAACCTTCTTTACTTTTTTTACTTTACTATTGTTGTCTTTTGGCATTATGAAGAAATACAATGGAGTTCATGAGCCAGGCATCAGCCTGTGTGATTATTAATGCTACACTGAACACTAACATATGAAAATGTAAAATATTATTCAAACAAAATTCAAAACACAAGATACTCATAAAATGCAAACTTTACTTTCATTCTTCATAAGTTTATTATTGTTTTCAGTAGAAAGGAAAAGTTGATAAGGATAGAAGAACAACTAAAGATGCCAAACAGGGAAGTCTAAGCCGACTAAACAATATGTTGGGTTTGGTTTTCTCAGCACAGTGCACAAACTCTGTAGCACATATGAGGATCCCAATGTGTGTATACAGGAATTACACATAGTGTGCTAGGTATGGATATGCACTGTCACCTCAGCAATGCTCTCTTTGCAGTGAAAACATAATGAGATCCATAAAGAATATTCCAGGAACATCAGCTGGTGGACATAATATTGAGAGCCTGTTACACATCAAGGATAGTCTTAAAAGCAAAATGTAAGGATTCGCTACAGGGAATGGCTGATAAGGCAGTGATAGAAAGTACAAACGAAGGTAAAAAAAAAGGTAGTCACATTGCAGATACTGCCAAAGGGAGTGAAATGTTAGAGACTTCTGTATACTAGGTAAATCTTTATGAGGTAGAGTAACCAGTACCCTTGCTCGCTGACTTTACCTTCCCTAACTCGGGTGTCACGAAATGGATTTAGGACTAGAGACTGTCTACCTATAGTGACAAGACACTAGTGAGAAGGAAGACTGGAAAATTAGATTCAGATAGAAATATAGTGCAAAATGTGAAAAGTTGAGACCATTGGCTCCGAGGTTGAGAACCGAGGTTGATTCTTTCCTCGCCACTTCGGACGTTTAAATTGCTATGGCCTCGAACCACCTCTAACTACCCTACGGGGATAAGGTTCAATTAAGATTCACAAACACCAAGGTACAGACAACATATAGCTACTGTACTAAAGGAAATGACTGATGCCAGCTACAATTTATACAAGTTTATTATACACCTATAAACAACTCATATACATAAAGTGCGAGGATGCACACCTGAAAACAAAATCAAGCACAGTTAAAAATGCATCAACCCCAACCCTTCTCCCACAATTGCAACCTGTATGGAGAAAGAAGGTAAGGTTAACTGAAATGAACTACACTGCACTTGATGTCGCCTACACTCCAAACTAGCTGTTCTAAATTCTAACTCTAACTCTCAGTCCACTGATAGCTGGAACGACTGCGAAGTGACTACACAATCTCTGCACAGACTTCGGTTCTACACAGCCTATCCTGGAATCTCCTGAACACAACTAACTGCACCTCTAAACTTCAGCAGCTGTCCTCTGCTATGATTCACCAAAACTAACAGTTCTGCCTATCTGTGCTGACTTCAGTAGAGAGAATGTTTACCCTCTCTCTCTCCACTAACTCTGGAATTGATGACTGAGGTTTAACAGAACCCCACTGGATTCTGGACTGGAACTGTAGCGGACTTCTACCACTCTGAAATTACCTGCCCGAGTACCTATAACTGGGCCGTCGGCTTTATTATGGCCGTGAAGAAACGAACATAAAAATTACAACGCTGGCAGCCTGCCAAATCTGCGTGTGTAACGAGCGTCAGAGCTCAGGATTTATCCACAAAAATCCTATTCGCTGGAAAATGTCTTCCCCTGGCTGGGAAAACGTATTTTCTTCCTCTCCTTCCACTACTGGCAACTAACGTAAAACCCTTGCGGTTCTGCGAATGCCCCAACTTTGCCGTGGGAGAAATTTTGTGGTCTCAAAATTCCGCTCTCATTCCCACAAAGCCGGTACCTGCTGTTTTAGACAAAAGCAAAAACAACAGCTAAACAAACCGTTAATACTCTATTACAAATAACAATTAACTTCCTGACAAACCCTTAAGTCTTTAACACTTAAGTCTCCCCCGTCTATAATCAATACAGCTCCCCTACTCTCTCCCGTTATGCACCACCATACAAAATCATGCAAACAAAGTCCGCTCCCCCACTGAGCTCCCTTCTCTACCTGAGCCCACAAGGTAAACATTGGCTAACCCAGATCGCTTGTTCTGCCTGACTAACTCCGAGCAACAACAATATTTTCAATGGCCCGTCTGGGCAGACGTACTGTGGCCTACTTCTTACGCTGACACTAATGCCGTAATGTTTAATACAAAATAAAACTAGCCCTCTCTAGGAATTCCTAAAATTCCCGTCAGTATGATTAATCACCTCAAAATTGAAATAAAATATTATTCCCTTAACATAAATAAATTTCATCTCCATCTTCTGAATACACAGAATAACAAAGCACAATCAATAACCTATAACCCTGTTTACGCTAGCATCTACATGCCGTCAAAAGTTATACATAATGGTTATCAATTAAATCTCAGTAGTTACAACACGTGGTTACAATTTTATGACCACGTGCTTCTCTCCCCCTCGTCCCTCTGAACATCGTATCAATAAAGATACCGTAACCACGCGCTCACGTGCTTCAATTAATACCTCTATCACTTCCGTCCACAGATATATGCGTAACTATATAAATAGCGAGCATCAATACTCTCACTAAAATCACAAATAAAATACACATTACACACGCTCCCGACTATTCTGTAAATACATATGATTCGCAGATGCGAGTTTCTCTCCCGACCGACTTTGCAATAATACAAAGCGGTGATATCTCAACTTTTAAACCATGCCGCTATTCCTTCAACAAGGAATTAAATGGACCTATAAAGTTTCTCAAGTCTATCACTAAGATCGTATTTGATGACTCTGGCTTTAAGAATTAACATTAAACTTAAACTGCCCAAAGAAACTTAAATGATCGGCTAGGACTAGAAAAATTAAATAAAGTCTTCACGCAAAAATTCATGCTTACCAAATCTCGAATGTCCAACTGAAGGCAATCGACAATATGCTTCTGGCACCCGGCTTTGGCAATTTTTCATTAAAAGAGAAAGAGGCTATGAAATATAGGCCTTTTATAATCAAGACCCCCACGCGCCGACTTCATGACGTCATATGCGCGGCGTGGTTCTAAAGCCAATCGGAGCTCTGCATTTCAACTGCAGTTATCTCTCAGCCAATCAGAACCTTAGATCTTTCTGATGCAACCAGTTTCTGCTAGACAAAGAACCGGGAATTGGTCCTAGCCCTATACTGCGGAAATGAAGCAAAAATGGCCGCAAATAATTTAACTCCCGAAAAATGCGTATATGGCCACGCAATATCTTTAAAAAAAGACAATCTGGTGCCAATCCTGATCTAGCATCTATAATCTTTCTTCTAGAAAAATACTGTCTAATTCCCTACACCCCCATTCTAAACACATAAAGAAGAACCATAAAGCAGATGAGATCAAACTCCCTCGTGATCTCATCTTGAAAAAAACGTAAATAATAGAAGGAGAAGAAACATGGAGAAGGATTACCTGTAATCCCTCCTAAAATCTAGTGAACAAATTGCAAGGAGAAAAAGACATGGGCCATTTGAAAGACAGAATCTCAGTACTTTCGTCACATCGGGTACCAATTTACGGCTGGGTAGACTGAAGTGTAATGCTACCAGGTTTCACACCCAGACCCTAGTAACTTTGCCAGCTCCAACCGCTCTGCCAATCGGATGCAAAAAATTATGGTCTTAGGCTAAATAGCAATGACAGAAATAATGGTCATTTAGGAAAAACAAAATTCTGTAGAGTGCACCATCAAAGTAAATCAGACAGTTTTGGAGACAAGTCAACAGACTCAAATATGGCACACTAACAACATCACATGTATGTCTCAAAAATAAAGAACAGCGAAAAAGCATCCCATTAAATTTAAAGCATTCTGTGCAACAGCTCTTCGTGAGTGGAAGTAAGAAACTCCATTCTCCAGTGTTGCACAGAGCCATTCCTGTCTCAGAGAAGTGAGTCATGGACAATCAGTAAACAAACAAGATCCCTGTAGGCCACAGAAATCTGGTATTACAGAACAATGATGAATATACCATGGACAGCTAAAGATAGTTATCAAGATGTCCTGAGAGTCATGAGCTTAAAGAAAACCTATTACCCACATCAAAAGCAAACAGTCCTGATTTAGGCAGCATTCACACATGGCAGCCCCCACAAAAATATAACTGAAAGAAATATCACAAGATGGAATGTCCAGTAGCTTGCTAGAGTGTAGCCATTAATGCAGGATACGGCGAATGTTAAAGAATCATTACCATCAACCTGACATGAAGACAGCACTGAGTCATCATTAATTCTTCTTCTTCTTCTTCTTTGATCCTTAGCCGCCAACCGTCAAAGCAGTCAGTGGCCATCACGCATAGTGGCGTCCTGTAGGGCAACAAAAAATTTATTCCACTTTGCTTGGTCGGTGGCCATCCTTCGTACAGTGCCCCAACTCTGGTTCATTCTTTGCATCTCAGCCTCCACAGTCCTCTGCCATGTTGTTTTTGGTCGGCCTCTCTTTCGTTTTCCTTCAGGGGTCCAAAGCATAGCTGTTCTTGTGATGGCATCGGGTCTCTTCTGAGGACATGGCCAACCCAGCTCCAGCGTCTGCCAGCTATGATGGTGTGCATGTCCTCTTGCTTGCTCCAAGTAAGCAAATCTAGGTTGGTGATGGTATTCGGCCAAAAGATTTGGTGAATTTTTCTTAGGCATGTTGTGCGAAAAGAGGACAATTTCGACATTTCCTTCTCTGTAACTCTCCAGCATTCTGCACCATAGAGAAGCACAGAAAGCACACAGCTCTGATATAATCTTAATTTTGTGCTTGTGCTGTACTGAGAGGACTTCCAGATGTTGTTTAGGCTAAAAAAGGCTGTTCTTGCCTTATTCATTCTGATGTTGATGTCTTTGCCTGCCCCGACGTCTGGTGTTACTATGCATCCTAGGTATGTGAAGGTGTCTGTCTGTACCAGTTGCTGATTCCTTACTGATATGGGCTCAGGGTTGCTCACATTGAGCGTCATGACCTCTGACTTCCTTAAATTGATGTTCAAGCCCACCTGCTGGCTAAACTTATTAAGTCTGTCCGTTTTTTCCTGGATGTGTTGATGTGAATGTGCTAGTAGTGCAATGTCATCTGCATATTCCAGATCTTCTAATGTAGAAAATGTAGTCCATCTTATTCCTCTTGGACTGCCCTCTGTTGTCTGTCGCATCACCCAGTCTATGACTGTTAAAAATAGAGTGGTTGATAAGGGGCATCCCTGTCGTACTCCTGTCTTCACCTCAAAGGTTAGGTTGCTCTGCCCAACACTACACGTAAAGTTGGCATAGAGGCTTAATAATAAATAATATTAATATGTTTAATAATAAACACTAATAAAGACTATGGTCTATTTCTAAATCTTCTTTTAGGATAAAACACCCTCTTACTTATTATCGTGTTCCGTTATACGACTTACCATTCCACTGACTGTCATTTTTCTCCAGGGCTGTGGTGACATTCCTTTAAATATGGCCACATGACCATCAATGTTTCCAACAACCAGTTCATTGGCCTGATATTTTATTTGAGGATAGAATAAATAAATCTGATGTTGTTGTCATGTACAGCAACTTCATTATGCTCTGAAAAACCTAAACAATTCACATGGCTTGAAAATTTTTTATAGTTTTTCCATTGGCTAAATTCTGAATTTACCATACTCTAAACCAGGGATCTGTGACTGGTCAATTGTGATCTACTGGTAGATGGCAGGGAATGGTTTGGTAGATCTCTAATGACAAAAGGGGGAAAATGAATGATTAAACTAAGGAAATTTCAGACAAATCTTCTCCCACCAATATGCTGCCTAAGATTAAAGGTAAAGGAAGAAATATAATGAGATGGACTGAAAGTAGCTGCCTAGAGTGTGCCATTAAGGCATGAGACAGATAATATTAAATTATCATTACCATCAACCTTTACAGAGCTCATTGTTTCTATAGTAGATTCCCACAGCTCCAGTGTTGCATACCGCTGGTCAAAACCATACATCACTGCATGATGCAAAGTTGGCAATATTATAGACCATGACTTTAATATTGTTTTAATAACTCAGAGAACTGAGTTTAGAACACAAGTTGTACGTCACTAACAGCTTCTACAAACACAAAGTCACGAAGACAGATAGTCAGAAACAAACAAGGTACAAATAAAACCCAGCTTTAGGTATTTGAGAAGTAATAATGACAAAGAAAGAGGAACACATTAGGAAGTCAATAATGGGGTTAACACTGCCAGATTTTTGCTTTCAAATCTCTCAAGACCAATGGAATTCTTCATCTTTTCTCCAGTCTACACCAGTTGCCACACACTTCAATGGTCCTGACCACCATGGTCCCATCAACATCCAGGTCACTGCGATCCGATCCTGCTCCTCTGACACTGCCAGCCGAGAAAAGCTTGAGAACCATCTTATCCACCGGGGTGTCTAAAACCAGCCGGTCTCAACACTTTCCACACCTTTGTCTGAGGTCACCCTTTCCTCTCTTTTGACTCTTTCCACTCTTATCCTATTCTTCTATTTTTATGCCATCCTCCATAATATTTCCTCTTCTATTTACAGTCCCCACTTTTATTACGTTTGGGTATTTTTTCGCTTTTTAGTTTTTAGTTCCTTAGTATGTATTGTGTACATCCGGGGTCAAGAGTCACTTCCTTTTCAGCCAAGCGTGATAGGATTTCGATGCTTCGCCTTCAGGGAAGTACCTAGGTTTATTTTTTTTTTTTTATATATTTATTTTTATATTCATTTAAGTTCTTATGTCTCCTATCTAGCCTTCACTTTCTTTCTTTTCCTGACGAAGGCCTTGTGGCCGTAACGTAGACTACTTTCTTTGTCTTTTGTCCTCGTAAGACGAATCACCTTTTTTCGATTTTTTTTTCAAACCCATCTTTTCTCCAGGAAGCAAAATGAAGAACACCTGTCATAAAGTCATAATTATGCACAAAAAAGCAGAGATTGTGCTGAATCTAAGCATACTCTGTTTTATATATATATATAACTGTATTTTTTTATTTTATAATAATCAAGTAGGCATTAAATAACTGATTTCTTTACATCTGAAGTTACTAAATCATTTTCAATGTTTCTTGTGTTAATGTAGTTGTAATTTGATGGAATATCTTAGAGCCATTTATATTCTCCCTAGAAGTTCCAAAGGTTGTTATTGCCGGGAGTTGTAGTGAGGATAAGCTCTCACTGCAGATAAAATACTTCTATGGCACGCGCCTCAAACAGCCTCTGACAACCAAGTCCAGCTCCCGGCCTTCACGTGTGGCTCAATTTGAGCCCGGCGGAACTGTTTCCACTAACGGGAGAAGGGGCAAAGGCGAGCGACTGGCGCCTTAAAACCAGCAGCTTCGGGCAGATAGGGCTCGTGATCCTTGGTTGGTAGCTTATCTAAGAGAAGGAACTCTGAATTCAAACCACCGTTGCCTTGCGGGAATATCCATTTGTGGAATTGGCTTCAGGAGTAAACCCTGAGGATAAATCCGGAGTCGGAGTCCCTAAGGCAGTCTAATGTTGATTCGACATTATTCTGGCAACTCCTGCGACATGGCTGGTACCAAACTGTATCGGCTACTGCCGTTCCTTTGGATCTACCGGCTGTGTGGAGAGGGGGAACATGCTGCATGGGCAACAGCTTGATCTCCATATAACTGTGCCCAAGCTCGCGCCCTGGAGAGGACACTCCAGCTTCACCCTATAGGTGTCGGCAAAACACGGGAAGTAGCAGTTACCGGTTATAAGCATTTTGCCCAATTGGCGTAGGGCATGGCGCCAGGGGCTACTTCCGACAGTGGGAGAGGTTCTAGGATCTCACTGGACAGCTACCGCCCGCTTCAAGCTGGGCAGCCCCCAGTCAATAAGGTGTTGTCCCGCCACCGTCTGCTTTCCCCATTGGGTGCATGGGGATTAGGGTCAAACCCGAACTGTGGACAGAAAATTTTGCACCAAGCAATTATCGAAAAAATAGAAATAAGCAAACTCTCAGATTGGGATGCTGGAACGTCCGGACTATGTTGACTGGACTATCCGAAAACCTACAGGATGTAAACGATGTAAGGAAGACAGCCATAATTAATGATGAGCTTAAACGACTTCAGGTGGATATAGCTGCACTTCAGGAAACGCGCCTGGCGGGCTCTGGAACGGTGAGCGAGAAGGACTACACATTTTATTGGCAAGGGAAAGATCTTAATAAAGCTAGAGAACACGGAGTAGGTTTTGCGGTCAAAAAATCGCTAACTAACATGGTTGAACCAGGCGAGAATGGATCAGAACGCCTGTTAACGCTCCGCCTGCAAACTAGCACAGGTCCCATCACCCTTGTCAGTGTGTATGCTCCTACTCTGTACTCTGCCTCAGAAGCTAAAGATGAGTTCTACGAGAATCTAGCAGCAGTAATCAAAAGCATACCTAGGCAAGAACAGCTTGTTCTCCTTGGTGACTTTAACGCTAGAGTGGGTGCCGATAATGTTTCATGGCCTTCATGTCTGGGCAGGTTTGGTATTGGCAAGATGAATGAAAATGGACAACGGCTCTTAGAGTTGTGCGTCCACCATGACCTCTGCGTGACCAACACCTACTTTCAGACAAAACCCCAGCATAAGGTGTCATGGAGACACCCACGATCCAAGCACTGGCACCAACTTGACCTGATTCTCGTCAGAAGGCCACTCCTCAGGTCTGTGCTCTCCACGCGCTCGTACCATAGTGCAGACTGTGACACAGATCACTCCTTGGTTTGCTGCAAAATCAGAGCACAACCAAGAAAACTCTATCGTGTCAGACATGAAGGGAAACCACGCATTGATACCAGCAAGATGTCAGACCCTTTCATGATCGCTCAATTCACTGCGACCTTCAAGAAAGTGCTCAGTAGCCCTCAGCATGGTGATACTATTACAGAGAACTGGGAGCATCTACGGAACACCATTCAAAGTACTGCACTTGCCACCTTTGGTAAGAAAACAGCAAAGTCAAATGACTGGTTTGACGCTTCATCAGATGTGATGGCACCTGTTATTGAAGCTAAGCGCAGTGCTATGAATGAATACAAACGTTCACCGAGTGCCAGAACCCTACAGATCCTGAGGGCTACGAGAAGCAAAGTTCAACAAACTGCTCGACGCTGTGCAAATGACTATTGGCTCCAGCTCAGTGAGAGCATCCAGATCGCAGCGCAAACAGGCAACATTAGACAAATGTATGACGGTATAAAGAAAGCACTTGGCCCCCATAAAAGTAAGACGGCACCGCTAAAAACCATCAGCGGAGAGAAGCTAACCGATAAGGGTAAGCAGATGGAGAGGTGGGTCGAGCACTACTCTGAGCTTTACGCTAGAGACAATACCGTTACGCCTGCAGCCCTTGATGCTGTCAATAGTCTGCCAACTATGGAGGAGCTGGATGCCGAACCAACATTAGAGGAACTCAGTAAGGCCATTGATAGGTTGGCCTCTGGCAAAGCACCAGGCAGTGATGGGATTCCTCCTGATTTAATCAAATGCTGTAAGAGCACGCTATTACATCCCCTGCATAGGATGCTGTGCCAGTGCTGGGAAGAGACAACTATTCCTCAAGACATGCGAGATGCCAAGATTGTAACACTGTATAAAAATAAAGGAGACAGAAGTGATTGCAATAACTACAGAGGCATCTCTCTTCTTAGTATTGTTGGTAAGGTTTTTGCCAAAGTCATCTTAATGCGACTACATAAGTTAGCTGAGCGCATATATCCAGAGGCACAGTGTGGATTCCGAGCTGGCAGATCAACAACAGACATGATCTTCTCTCTCCGCCAGCTTCAGGAAAAATCAAGAGAGCAGAAAAGACCATTATATATCGCCTTTATAGACCTCACAAAAGCATTCGACCTGGTTAGTAGGGATGGACTCTTTAAAATCCTCCTGAAAATAGGCTGCCCTTCTAAAATGCTGGAAATGATAAAGTCATTCCATGACGACATGAAGGGAACAGTCCAATATGCTGGAAGCACGTCACAGCCCTTTGATATACGAAGTGGCGTTAAACAAGGCTGTGTTCTGGCTCCGACCCTCTTCGGAATCTTCTTTGCCTTACTCTTGAAACATGCATTCAGAGATGCAACTGAAGGAATATGCCTTCACACTAGGTCAGATGGCCGTCTGTTTAATCTTTCAAGGCTGAAGGCAAAAACAAAAATCAGAAGGGTCACTATAAGAGACTTGTTGTTCGCTGATGATGCTGCAGTCGTCACTCAAAGCCAACAGGAGCTTCAGAGCTTGATGAATCGCTTCACTAAAGCATGCAAGGACTTTGGCCTCACAATAAGTCTAAAGAAAACGAATGTGCTGAGTCAGGATGTGGGTGCTGCACCAGTTATCACTATCGATAACTATGAATTGGCAGTGGTGCACCACTTCACATACCTAGGATCTACCATCAATGACAAACTCTCACTGGATACAGAAATCGACAGCCGCATTGGCAAAGCTGCAGCTACCTTTGCCCGCCTCACATCGCGTGTTTGGGGAAACTCTAAACTCACAATGAAGACCAAAGCTGCGGTATATAATGCCTGCGTCACCAGCACACTCCTATATGGCAGCGAGACCTGGACGACCTATGCTAAGCAAGAAAGAAGGCTCAATACCTTCCATTTGCGGTGTCTACGCCGCATCCTCGGCATCTCGTGGAAAGATAAAGTGACAAATGTCGAGGTGTTGTCACGTGCTGGCCTTCAAAGTATGTATACGCTGCTTAGACAGCGCAGACTTCGCTGGCTTGGCCATGTTCGCCGCATGGAAGATGGTCGCATCCCAAAAGATATCTTCTACGGACAATTAGCAGATGGCAAGAGAACAGTTGGGCGACCACAGCTGAGGTTCAAAGATGTGTGCAAGAGGGCACTGGACATGGATCCAGCAACATGGGAGGATGAAGCTGCCGATCGCACAAAGTGGCGATGCTATTTACGGCACCACCTCAGATTGGGCGAAGAGAGGCTCACACAAGAAGCAGAGGTGAGGAGAAAACGTCGAAAGGAGCACCAGTAAAATAAGCAGTTGAGGGCTGTCACCTCAGGGGCGCATTCCCATAGTCAGTTATGACTGAAGGGGCTATTATTATTATTATTATTATTAGAAGCATGGATAGGTCCAGCGAGAGGGCAACTTAGCCACCTGTTCACTACTTCTATAACATCTGGACTGTGAGCTTAACAGCCCGACCTCATCCTGTGCCATCCCTACACCAGCTCTCTTTTCAGAGTCCGGGATACTATTCTTTATATCAAGTACTATTTGATACTATCTTCTCTTATCTAACTTTACCATCTCGCCACAACTTCAAAATAAGAGGAAAAATAGGATGCAATTATTTTTACCATTCAGAAACAGGTATTTTTATTTTAAATTTTCATTTCTTCATCTTTTACAGTTTTCAAAAGCAACTTAGCAAAGCCTAAAATATAGTAGTCAAGCTAATAGCTAGTATCATAGCATCAAGTGTGAAAATGTTTTAACTGCATTTTGGCTTAGTATTTTGTGTGTGTTCTGGTAATTCCTACACGGATTCCTAGAGCGATAACTGTTGTAGGACAAGTAAGCCAATGTACGGGTTACTATCCCTGACATAGGGAATTTTCTGTTGACCAGTGTTTTCCTTCCTCTTTCTTAGGAGTGCCTGCAAAATACTGGTTTATGTTTATTATTTACTATACATGTGCCTCGGGTTTCACTCTGTTTGTCTTCAGATTTCGAATGTATAGTCCCATTGTTGTCAGAGTTTAATGCAAGCCCGTTTCTCGCAAACCGAGGTGAACCAGTGTTCACTAAGTCAGCCTGACAATTATGTGCTTGCTGGTTTAATGAATGTTAGCATTGTAATCTGTTTATTAACCTGTTATTGCCTGTTCATCAAAAAATTATTTATGGCCATGCAGTACTATAGCTTAAGCGATGAAAGCAGAGCTTCTACTAGTGCGAGTCCAAATTTGGGTTGGGACAGAAAAATTCCTTCGACTTATCCAAAAATTCTAGTTATCAGAATTCAACTTACCTGGAGTATTTTAACAAAGCCAACAAAGACATTTGGCAGGGACCTTCAGAAATGCTTCTACTTAAGCGAAATTCGATTTAAGCGAGTTCTGCTAAAATGGACTCCACTATAATTACAGGCCTCAATTATTGAATTCTAGGAAGCCCCAGAATAGTTATCTAAGCCACTGATATGTAAAGTCCTAAGATCAAGGCTCTGGTTAATTCAAGCCAAATGGACACAGAAATAAAAAATTCCACAGCATGACACCACAAAAAGATCATAAAGAAAATGGCTACAAACCAACAATATAGAAACAGATCTGAACAAACTTGGAACTGGAGAATTTAAACTTGGAGAGAGGTTGCAACTGATAAATTGGGAAATATTACAGAAAGAAATAAAGTCTTAAAGAGAAATAAAGTCTTAAAGACTTAGCATCAGTCATGTGTGGTTTTTTTTATTACTGATAAGACAAATAAATTTTTTTTAAATTGAACCACTGATCCTGAAGGACATCGTTAAAGCTGACTAATGTGAGAATAAGCTTGGGATTGGAAACCTCAGCAGGAGACTCATCTGCTATAGACAGCACCACTGCAAGAACACATCAAGTTCTTTGGCTCAGATCTCCTGTATGAGGGCCAGCTGTTGTGCTGGTGGTGTTCTCCTGACAGTAATTTCCCAATGACTGTTGCTGAACGTTCCACAGTGAATATGGGGATTTTTGAGTTAGGATTAGGGCTATGGTTAACCCTAACCCTAATCCTAACTCTATAATACACATATTCACTGCGGAACGTTCGGCAACAATCATTGGGAAATTACCTGTTTTACTATGCAGACCCCTACCCTCAGGTATTCCAGAATTATCAAAATGAAGGGCTGATTTGTAGAACAGTAAATAGACTTGGTGATGTCTCCCTAATGGCTATCAATACACCACTGGTGTCATTTAGAGTGGTTAAAATATCAGCAAGGATTTCATTACAGATCATTATGAGTGTCCAGAGTGTAAGAGAAGCATGAGTCTGGTTGAATGGAAGCCTGTCAATGATGACTTTTTATGGATTTGTAGAGTTTGTGGGTGGTAAGTTGGTATTTTCTTCTTGTTTTTATTTAATGCACAGCCTCATTAATTATAGGAAAAGGTTAGAAAGGGCTTGGTTTATGGATACGGTCAGCAGTCGCATGTGCGTTTTTAATAAGTGCAAGGATATGCAGTATGCATAGGCAGTTGGTCAACACATTATGTATATGTCCATTATTCTAAATTAGTATCAAATGAGGTTCTTATCATCTAGCATAGCCTACTTCACAGAAATAATAAAATAACGAAATTCAGATTAGGCCTACCATGTCATTGTCTACATCAGCCAACACCATGGCTTGTGTGATAACATTGCCATGAAATTCTACTTCAATCCGTTCCACAAAGGACACTGTTCTCATAAATGAATTTGAAAGATCACTAGCCATAATGAAGTTCTTGGACTCAACTGTAATTGTTTCCTGTTAAATGCACAAAAATAAACCTTTTCAAAACATATAGCCTAAGCCCTAGGCCTAATCATGCAGTGGGCACTTCTGCTCTCGTCCTGCAGCTTAGTTCATAAATAACACTGTACCATTCATTACTAATAAAATTGCTATTTAAAATATAAAATGGCATGTTCTTTTTTTTTTAATTTAACTAGACCAGCTTGGCAAAAACATACGACTGCATAAGCCACACGTTCTTTGCAACTAAGTGAAGCACGAAATTAAAAGGCAATGATGTAAATTAGTTCAGTCGGATGGGTAAACGCTCGCAGTTGCAGAAATTAAAGTAGTGAATAAACTTTAGAAGTTCGTTTATACTTGAAGCAACTGTCGAAACAGACTTCATCCATGCACGACCGCTGAGATAACGCCTACTCAAATGAAAATATTCCCTTTCCCCATTAACCAGGCGATGATGATAAATGGGGTGGGTTAGGGTTTGACATTTTTACAGTGAGTCCAAGTCTTGAAGGGCTCAGAGTGCGCTCCCTTTTTGCAACATGCCATGAACATTAGCACGCACAAAACAGTTGCGGCAGTTCGAAAACGAGAAGTTTTAGCAAACCGCTTAAATAGTTTTTACCATAAGCCCTAAACAAAAAAACATAATAAATTAGTTCTCACCTACATCGGAAGGTTCCCTACCTCGCTGCCTTTGCCGTCCTTATCAAGAGTAGCGTCTGGTAGGGGCCTACCCAATTTTACAGCTGCAATCCAACCAACAGGGTTTGCTGATGACGTGCTCATTTACAGGACTGGCTCAGATAGACATTAAATGGTTAAAAGCATACATGGAGGCACCAGGCAGCTTCTAAATGGTGCGACAAAACCAGCTCCTAGGTCAGTCCCAACAAAGCATGTGTGCTTTGGTGCTCTTTGAATAACTCCATATTGAAAGCAGATCTTCCAGACATTACTCTCATTGGACAGAAAATTGAAAGGAAGGACAAGTTGAAATACCCTGGAGTACCATTCGATCGCGGGCTATCATATAAGCACGATATGATCACATCATACAGAAGTGCAAGAGAGGTCTGGCAGCCCTATAAACAATGGCTGCTGCGCACCTGGTGTAGAGACAACTGTTTATCCTGTATCATCAGCTGGTCTATAATCGAGTATGGCCTGGGAACACTCATGCTGTCAATATCACAATGTGAAAGACTGGAACGCATTCAAAATGAAGGGATGTGTATAGACTTGGGCTGTATCCGAGATATCCCCATTGTGATGATGCGGCACATTCTTGGATTGCTGTCAGTTAGATCCAGATATGCGATGGCCCAGGTAAAAGGCCCCGTGTGCAAGTTGCGCACTTTAAAAATCTCACGGCAGTTGGAAAATCGTAAAGAGTAGGCCATAAGGCCACCTCCATGGCAAAATTTAAAAATTAGAAACCTATCCACCACAAAAATATTTATAGAATGTGTGATTCCAATACAGTATATACCCACACTGTGATTCTCGCCGGTGCTACGGAGTTCGTGCACTGCGCTGAGATCCTCCTTGTGTGATCTAAGGGAGGAGATCGGAGCACTGATGGCGTTGTCCGTGTGCAATGAAGATAGTCCTTCAAACCAAACCAAACCAAACCAAAAGTGTATATGCGAGTAACCACAGACAAAAGGCATCCACTGCATGGGAACATAGCTGACACCAAAGGAGCAAGAATAAAGAGGGGGATGTCATGGATGGCGCGTTCAGAGGAGACTATTAGACAGGTGGCGACAGTTGAAAATATATTCAAGGGAGAAGAGTGGAGTAAGTCAGATGAGAGCTGGATGAACTACCAGCAAGTCATCATCAGCCTTGGTCGAGAATGCAGAACTTGGGCCAATGGGAGAGCAGAGCTGGAAATTGATCAGCTGATAAAAAAAATAATGCTGGGGATGATGATGCCATTGTGTCCAACGATGGGTCGCGAATTTTAATATTACAGTCTCAGCTACAATACTTAGGCACAAGTAATGACAAGATTATGATGATATCGACCTGCAAGTATCAGCAAATTCCAAAGTGCATTGTAATTAAACCAGTGGCGTACTAAGGGCGTGCGAGGGGACGGTCTGTCCCAGGTGACAGACAGGAGGTGGATGCCATCAGACACTATTATGGCAGTACTGTAGGTAGCCAGCCCCATAGCAGACACGTCCGCAGGGGAGTGAAGTGTTATAGACTTCATTATACTAGGTCCAGCTTCCAGAGGTGGGAAGACCAGTTTCCTTCATCGCTGTCTTGCGGTCCCTAACTCAACAGCAGTCATGTACCCATTTACAGCTGGGTAGACGAGCGTGGCGCTACCATGTTTCGAACCCGATACCTTTGACGCGAGAGGCAAACGCTATAACCCCTTTGCCAAATGAACGCCCTGGCACAACTGTACTGTTAAAAAATCTACTTGCAAGAATTTAAAAAAAAATTATGTGCTTTTAATGGAAAGGGGGGGGGGGGGGCGCCAAAGGAAGGATCCAATCCTGAGTAATAAATATTTTAACTGCGCCCCTGGATTACACAGGTTGATAAGACAAGACGTTTGGGTAGATACTAGCGGACATTACGTCATACATGTCGACTAGTATAGGTTACCCATATTCTGTACAGTTTTTTTTTCAGATTTGTACAGCTGTACTGTATATACTTTCTGTATATATATATATATATATGTATATATATATATATATATATATATATATATATATATATATATATATATATATATATATATATATATATATATATATATATATATATATATACACTGAAGCACATTAAAAACGCACCACCTGTATAATCCAGGAACAGAGTGTGAAATGTAAATATAAGTGTGTACAAGTTTACATATTTGGAATCTTTATTCATTTTCCTATGAATCCATGCTGGTCATTAATTTGTACATTTGATTGTTATGAAATTCATTGCATTCTGTACAGGCAAGGGAGAAAACCAAAAATACAAAAAAAATGCACGTGCGTTATCCTGCTGGAGAAGCTGCAAGTCTGGATAAATTGTGAACGCAGGAGCAACCAGTGCATCCAGAACCTCATCTCGATATGTCACAGCATTAACATTTCCACGGAAGACGTGAAGAGGCAAGCGATGGTGAAAACTGAATCCTCCCCAAATGTGAATACTGCCACCTCGAAATCGGTTGACACAGCAATCTGCAAAGCGCTCTTCACACCGTCGCTAAATCCGCATACGTCCATCTGCAAAGGATATGTTGAATCTGTTCTCGTCTGTGAATAGGACAGCATTCAACTGCAGTCTAGTCCATCTGATATGTTGCTCTGCCCATTGCAGGTGCTGCTAACGATGTCTGTGAGTCAAGTTTGGCCCAACATAAGGTCGTCTTGCAGTAAGGCCTGTATCTCTGAGTCGTATGACTGTCATTCGAGAGACTTGCCCATGTCTACCCACTATTGCTTTTGCTGTTTGACTTGCCGGGAGAGTCAATTCCTTAGGTGACTCAGCACAATATGACGATCTTGCGCAGGGGTAGTAACTCGTGGTTGGCCACTCCGAAGTCTATCCCGGGCACTGCCAGTGGTTCCGTAACGTTCATTGAGACGTACAATAGTGCTGTGGTGGCAATTCATCTTTCTGGCAATGGCCCGCGAGCTCATTCCGGTCTCCAACATACCAATGGCTCGTTGGCGGTCGTTTTCAGATAGTCGTGGCATTTCAAGCACATGTACTGGGTGTTTTGTCTCAACGGCCTTTTTATACCGAGTATACTGCCACAACGCGTACCCATTTTCAGGGTCATAGCTGTTGAGAATCGTGTTGCACGTGTAACTTTCATCGTTTTCATGTAGTCTGTACACACACCCATGGGTTGAATCTTGCACTTTCCATTCCAGCAGCCATTCGCTCTCTACCGCATGGCAAACGCGGGGAAAATCCATTCCCACACTTTTTTTGGCCAGCTTCTCGGCATCAGTATATATAATAGTGGTGCGTTTTTAATGTGCTTCAGTATATATATATATATATATATATATATATATATATATATATATATATATATATATATATATATATATATATATATATATATATATATATATATATATATATATATATATATATATATATATATATATATATATATATATATATATACACTTTTTTTTCGTTCACCTTCAGACTTCCACATTAATAGCTCTAATAAAGGCAGTAGTCAGCTCAAGGTTTCTGGCATCTTCAAACAGTTTTTCGTCGAGTGAAGTAGGTTGTTGCCATATGCTACTCCGTTCATTGCTGTATGTAAGGCAGGACTGCAGCTGGTATTCGGCTGCCACTGTGCTGGTGCCGTAGGTGCAGAGATGTGTTGCACCAATTCTGTACTTGTGGTATCTCAGTCTGTTGTGTCCAGTGCGTAGCCGAAAAATGGTGACCTGGTCTCGCCAAGATAGTTGATGAAATGCTGCATTTTTTAAATGGCATGGGTGCTCTCTTTCCCATTTGGACTTGAAAGTAACTTTTACAGTAGTTTTTGCCATTTCATAAGTTGTCCCTATATCATAATGTTGTAGCGCTTCTTCTTCGTTAGCAAGTTATATAGGTGTTTGAACCCCGCACTTTAAAACTGGTGCAAGGGATACCCGGTTCAACCCCATGTGGGTTATAATTTGGGTATATAGTGTTCATCTTTCCATATAGTGTATTACTTTGTTGTTTGTCTTATGTGTTGGCTCTTCCAGGCTGTAATTTATCTACCGTTTGTTGTGGCAATGTTTAATGTCTGTGGTGTTTGTAGTGTTTTTTCTTCCATGATACCATATTGCTCTCTCTCTCTCTCTCTCTCTCTCTCTCTCTCTCTCTCTCTCTCTCTCTCTCTCTCTCTCGCTATTGACTTCTTTTTGTCTGCTGGGCTTTTGTTGGTTTTGGATTGGTGGTTTTTGTTTGTTTGTTTTTTGTTTATATAATTCTTCTCCTGGTATTGAATGGACTTATTGGTTTCCCCCCCCCCCCCCCCCCCCTTCCCAACTCTTATTTGTTCTAGTTGTTATATGTTGGTTCTTGTTCTGGTAATATAAAATTTTATTTTGTTGTGTAGCTCCCTAGGTAGGTCAACTTTCAATACATTTTCCAGTTACTGTGATGTCGAGTTTTGGGTTCTCAAGTATTCCATTAGTGGTTTTCTGTGCAGTTCGTATTTTTTGCATGTTAACACATAATGTGCTAAGGTGTTTTTCTCCATACATGTTGCATAGAAGGGTTCCCCCACCATGAAATAGCCTGTTCCTAGTTGAAGTCTAATTAGTTTTCTGTTGCATGGTATTTTTGGTTCTCTAGATATCTGACATGCCCGGGTTGGATCTTTTAGCAGTTTATAGGCGTGTCTGCCTTTCTTTCCATTCCTTTTTTTATTCTTCTTCTGCGTTCAGTTTGTAGTCATGCTAAATCTGCAGGCCTGTCGCCAGGACGAAGTCCACAGTCTTTACCAGGTCGGCGCGGCAGCCCTATAGCTTCTGCTGGAGCTCAGCACCCCTTGGCCAGGTCGCACGTCACGGTTCATCATGGGTTGGACAGGTCTGGAGAATGTGTTCTGGGGTCTGGATTCCTGTTCCGCATGGACATTCATTTGTATGGGATATCTTGAGGCGATAGAGATGTCCTAGTAATCTGCAGTGGCCGGTTCTCAGGCGGAACATTGTGGTCTGTTGGTATCTGTTTAGATGGTGTATTGGGTCATCTCTGCTGTATGTATCCCCTTCCTCCTTCCACTGGTTTTTGTACTTGTTGTGGATGATGGTTTTTGCTTACCGATACGGCAATGGATGGCTGTATTGTTCCATTTTACTGCCACTTCTTGATAGAGCATCTGCTTTCTCATTACCAGCAATTCCACAATGGGAGGGTAACCACTGAAGGGCAATGGTTGATGACCTTTGGATGATATTAAGCTCTGATCTGATCTCATTCATCATGTTATCATTTCTGGTGTTTTGTATTGATTCAAGTAATGATCTGCAGTCAGTGAAGATTACTATCTTAGCTGGTGGTTGTTGTTCGGGTCTGGTGAAGATTTTCAGGGCTTGCAGTAGTGCCATAGCTTCTGCCCTGAAATTGGAGGAGATCTTTCCAGTTGGGAAGGCCTTTCGGATGATCTTTCCATTTAGGAATCTTATAAAAATTCCCCCACCACCGTTCTTTACTGCCCCCTCAGCGGATCCATCTGTGTATGCGTGTGTCCATTCCTTCGGGTTGTACTTTTCTTCAATCATTTCTTGAGCCAAAGATTTTAGTTGTTGAGGGGTCTGGTGGCCTTTCTTTTTTATTTCAGGGACTTATGTGAAGATAGATATATTTCCATGGCAGTCGTCTGGCTCCTCATAATCAATTAACATTTCAATCTCAGTAGGTTGTTTTGGGAGGAGGTCTTCATGGCATCGATGCAGATGTTTGGAGATGTTTATGAAGCTGGTTCTTTTCAGCCTGTTCTTTTTCAAAATATGGAGTTTGGCACGCATTGGATGACTTGGCATTCGTAGAAGCTTCTCACTGTGAGTGAATACTTTTTCCTCACGTCTGTCATTCAGAGAGCGGATGTTGGCGTATCTCTCCATTGTCTGGATTGGAGAAGTCTTCATCCCACCAGTGATTAATCTTAGGCCTGAATTTTGTACTTTCCCTAGACGTTCTGTGTTTGTTTCAGATGCCGTGGCCCAGGCTGACATGCCATATTAAAGTACAGGCCTGACTGTGCCTGTATAGACTTTTTTAAGTATGTTGGTATTTGCCCCCCAACTTGTGCCAGCCAGTTTCTTCATAATAGAGAGCTTTCTTATTGCTCTCTGTTCTACTGCTTTTATGTGCGGCTTCCAGGTGAGTCTCTTATCCAACTTGACTCCCAGGTATGTTGGATTTTCCTCGATTGGAAGCTCACTTCCATTTAATTGCAGTTTGATAGTTTCTTGGCGATTTGACAGAGAGAAGCAGACTGCTACTGTCTTGGAGAGGTTTATCTGTACTCCCCACTCTGATGCCCATTTACCGATGGTATTTAGCGCTGCTTGCATTCTGAACTTTGCAGTAGGCAAATGTTCAGCAGCACACCAGGCAGCAAAATCGTCAGCATGGAGAGCCCTGGAGATATGCCCGGACAGTTTCTCTGCAATATCATTTATATATATGATAAAAAGTGTGGGGGAGATAACTCCTCCTTGTGGCACACTTTGTTGAAGAGTGACGCGATGGCTCAGATTCCCGTCAAGTTTTACTCTTGCTGTGCGGTATCGGAGAAAGTCCCGTATCCAGCTGAACATTCTCCCTTCAATTTTGTTGTTGAGCATCTTAAGGAGGAGTCCTTCTTTCCACACCTTATCAAAGGCTTTTGTCAAGTCTACAAAAACAGCCAGAACTTTCTTTTTCTCCTGAAAGGCATTTTCTATTTCCTGTGCTAGATATACCAGCTGGTCTTCGGTGCTGCGGTTTTTCCTGAATGCTGACTGTGTGTTATCAAGCATATGGTTTTTTCCCAGATGTTTCATTGATCTTGAGTTCACCATTCTTTCCATTACCTTACCCAGACAGCTCAGAAGGCTAACTGGTCGGTAGCTGGACTTGCTTGTTTTCTCCTTTTGTTTCTTTCTGATGGGAACAATGATTGCTTCTCGCCACCGATCTGGGAATTTTCCAGTACTCCATGATTGATTGAAGATTAGGAGGAGCTTGTGCCTGGCTACAGGTCCAAGGTTCTTGATCATATCATTTGTGATACCATCTTTTCCTGGAGTTTTCATGTTCTTTAGTTTTGTTATGGCAGCATTGAGTTCTCTCATAGTAAGGGATGACTTCATGCAAGTATCTTGGTTTTGGTGCTTCAGTTTTTCTTTTACTTCCTTACGTACTTCTTGGATACGTGCAAGTGGAAGTGATGTGGTGCTTTCTTCCTTGTAGAAATCTGCCAGGATGTTTGCTGCCATCTTTCCTGTGTGGTATTTTTCATTTTCCTTGATGACAGTCTTGCAGTAGCTGGTTGTTGTTTCTTCATTTAGCACTCTTGTCAGATTCCACAGCTTGCTCGAGTCCTTTTCCATGTTGAGACTGCTGGTCTTCTGGTGCCAGCTCCTTTGGATTTCAGCTTTCTTTTGTTCAGTAAAAGCTTGTTTTATGCTGTTGTGTCTCTGGGTGTTCTCTAATGTGGGACTTTGCTCCATAGTTTCCCGTGCTTTATTTAAGTCACTATGGAGTTTTCCCAGATTGTCACTCCAGTATGGTTTGTAGTCTCGTCGTTTACCTCGTGGAATTGCCTTCTTTGCTGCTTGGATGATTGCCTCACTGATGATGAAAATGTTTTTATTGATATTATTTGAGTGGGTAATGTTCTGACAGAGGTTATCAACCTGTTCTTTAATAAATCCCCAGTTTGCTTTTTTGAAATTCCAGCTAGGAGACAAATTAATTTGTCCTGCACTTCTTACCTCAGATATCTGTAATGTGACTGGTACATGGTCACTTCCCCCCAGTTGGTTATTTACTGTTCTAGTGGTGAGTCGATGTATGTCATCTGTAGCCATAGCAAGATCTTGTGTGCTCGTTGTTTTCCATACTCTGGAATAGAAGGTGGGCTTATCATCTGGTTGGTTTATTAGAATTAGTTTATTCTCTACCATCCAGTCTTCCACCTCTTCTCCTCTCGGATCTGTTGCTTCATAGCCCCAGCTGGGTGAGTGGCTATTGAAGTCACCCATAATGAGGTGTCTTGATGCTGCAAGCTTCACTTTGTGTAGCTCCAGAGTTGTGGTTGGAGGGCTGTAGCAGTTTGTGATCATTAAGTCTCCACTGGGCAGTAGTAGTTGGACTGTTATGTATTCAAGTTCGTCCTCACCAGATCTGTGTATCTCTACTGCTGGGATTGAGGTTTTTATCAGCGTGAGGATTCCTCCCTTAGTTCTTTTTGCCCTGTCTTGGCGGAAGGATTCGTATCCACGTATGAAGAATCGTTGGGTATCTTTTAGGTGAGTTTCTTGGATGCAAATTATATCAATGTTGTTTTCCCTGAGGAATTCTTGTAACTCCGGTTTCTTGTTCCTCACTCCTTCTGCATTCCATTGAGCCACTGTAAGATAGTGGGTTGGTTGGTCAGTTGCTCTACTTTGCCTTCCCCCGACCATTTGGTTGGCAAAGGCACCGGTTGCTTGGGTGGGCCCTTTCGAGACTAGGGGCCCGGCTCCGCTCCTCCCCGGTTGTAGCTGATAGGAGCGACGCTATGACGTAAGTCGAGATTGTCGCATGACTCCATACTGCAAAAGCGTGTGTGTCCTAATTTTTCCCGGTGTCTGCGCCGTAGCTAACACACTCCGTCTTCGGCAGGCCGGGTTGTGTTTGTTGTTCAGGGTTGTCTCCCATAGCCTTTCAATCTCCCGGTGGTAGCTGCAAGGCAGCAGGTTGGTTTGTTTACCTTCCCCGTGGCTAGAGCTTATAGCGGCTCTTACTCGCTTGATGCACCCGTCGTAGGACATATGGGGGATTTCAGTGGGGGTATCAGTGCCACCTGTTACCCCTCCCCTTCCTGCTGGGAGGACATCGCCGTTTGGTCTGCGACTGCTAATTCATCCAGCAAAACTGACTTAATTCGCAGCTGACACACCATATCTGGAGGTCGTTCCACTATCCGCCACCCGTGGACGCGCCTGGTTGGAGTCGGTCGCCCCTTTGCCAGGCCTTTTTTTAATAAAATATCTAATTGTACTTTTGATCTCTGTTGTGCCTAAACCTGAGTTTATCTGGTTTGGGTTGGTTCTTCCTGTTTTATGCTTCCCTGTCGGCCACTTCGTTTCCTTATATTCCCACGTGAGAGGATATTCATGCTAATAATACCGAGCAGCCCCTATTATTTAGGTATGTACTAAGTTGCAACACTTCTTCTGCTATGTCTGGGCGGTTACATTCATGTGGGCTTCTTGGTGCCTAGTTCCATTCTAGTCCTCGGTCCTTCAAAGATTGTCTAATGTTGTCCTCCCAGGGTCGTCCTGGAGGTCTGGATTTCTGGCTCTTAGTTTCCCATGCTTGTCATGGCAGCCGATCTTCTACCATTCTGCAGACATGGCCAAACCATCTTAGTTGGGACTGAGATTGCTATACATTTTCTTAAAAGAGACAGGCAGCAGGAATCGTCAGTTTTGCTAGCATATAAAGTTTCTTAATAAGTTTGAAGAAACGCGACAACGGTGAATTTTCACGTGCACTTAGTGGAACATGACGGCCACGTGTGTGTGCGCCAGTGACTTTTGAATAAAAATAGTAGTTCAAGTGAATTTATGGATGGTCAGTGTTAGTCTTTGGCTAATCCCCACACCCTAGTTGCGTACTAGTGCCAACATCCAAAGCCACTGTAACGAATTTTTCGAGGAGAATAATCTTCCACGACCAACAGTAAACAACATGAATGTATAAGTTAGAAGGAGAAATGTTTGGAAAAATCAAGTATCTGAAAATACAAGTGTCAGTCAAGCTGTTACGCCTAATGTTGAGAAGTGTTTGGTAGACTGTTACGCATTACGTTGAATGTTGTGACAGAATGGGTCGACCCCTCTCGATCTCTGTTTCACTCCGGCAGTAATCGGTGCATTTGTGGTACTGATTTTATTGCGTGCTTTCAATTGTCGCACTTTCTTTCTATACTATGTAGCAGATAGTTTATATCTTCAAGTATTCTTTCACTACTTTCAGTATATTCTGTCTTGTCTGTTATCTGACACTCTTTGTGGATGATAAACACCTCACATTTGCAAGGAGAGGTAGAGATAATATTACGAGAGGCAGGTTGGTAAAATTCCCTTGTACCAAGCTTGGTCGCTAAGGATTAACACGTACATCTCCCAGTATAATCACCAATAAGACGGGTGATGCATCACCAAACCATGGAATACGGGGAGACAACTTATGGACAGACACCGATAAGAGATTATTTTCTGATAAAGTAATGAATTGTTATATAAACAATTTTTATATTTATTTACTTAATGAACTGTTACTCTTGGAACACGTTGTCATATGAGGTTAACGACGTGTTCGCGAGTCTGTATGCAAGGCATCATATATCTTATCGCCATATATGGTAATACGTTACCTTTTGGTTTACGCACCTTATTTCACGTGCAATATTTTGAAAGTACAACACCCGAACCGGCCTGTTTGAAAATGATTGGAGCGTTTCCATAACAAATAGATACGTGGGGGACCAGGAATATATCCCAACACTTTTCAGTGTTATTCCACTGAAAATCGCTTGCCAAGATGCCAGACCTTGCTAGAGTTAAGCCTAGAATTCAGAATTTCCTTTTATCAGCTTGGACCTTTTATTGGAGAATCTGGACTGACTTACAAAATAGCCCAGGAAATCTCTTTCATATTAAATAAGGAAACCGGGACTGAGGAAACTGAAGGACCACACACGAAGTCAGAGAGGGAACTTATTAAATTAACGACACCCCAGTCGCGTGTAAGAGGCCCATTCAAGTCTCTTTTATTCATCTGAGCAAAAAGTTTGTGAGGCAGGATTGGCGTAAGTTGTCATTTTACATTCTTTATTTTCATTACTAACATGTGAACTAACATATATATATATATATATATATATATATATATATGTATATTGCCATGTGAATTTTAATATGTGAAAATCGCTAGTGGATGTCCCAGTCATTTGAGGCTGGCAACCTCAGTGTATAGAATGATGATTCATGAACCACCACTGCACGGGTTAGTAACTGCTTTAGTGGTAGTTTCTTAAAGAGAACTAAAAGCATAAAGTAGTCCCAGGTTTATATGGAGCAGGGAGGAAATGATGTACATTTTAATTATAATACTTACAATTTCAAGCAGTGTAAATGTCCATATAAACATATTCACTTTAAAATTAATGTAAGTTTTCAAGCTTTAAACCAGTGGAAATGTCTATGTGAAAATATTCATTTTTAAATTAATGAAAGTTTCAAACTTTTAAATCAGAGTAAACATAAATGAAAACATATTAATTTATATTGTGAATACTTTTCAATCAGTGGAGATGTAAATGTAAACAGACTCTGTATTATTAATCTTTTCATTTAAATGTAATGTAAAGCTAAACAATTTAAATGTAAAGAAAGTTTATCCCCTGGGATTAAATTAAATTCTCATCGAGGGTAAATTCTTAGATAAATGGGATGGTAGAATAGAAGAGGGGGCATAAGTATGTGTTGGGAAACACAATACTGAGGAGAGTGTTTCATTTTTTTTCTTTATCATAGTTTTGGTGGTACCAGCAGAAAGTACTATCTCTGGAACCAAGTGAAGGTAGAAGTGGACTGATGTTGTGCGAGATGCCATCATAAGAGGGTCTTATAGACAGACGCTGGACCAGCTTGGCTGTTACTCCTTGACATTCTAGGAACGTGCAGCGCCTTTAACCTTGACCATCGACGAGCGAGAGCAGTGTACACAGAACCCATCAGCGGGAGCAGAAACTACTTTTGGCAGCTAAGTGAAAAATATACGCTGCCAAAGTGAACTTTCCCCCATCATCTCTACTATAAATCAATGATGAAACTATTTTTCTAAACTATTCAATTTATTTTCAAACTGTTAAAACCTAAACAGATTATTAAATTTTATTTGTAATGTTACAAATTTAACTTCGAGTTAATTATTTTCAAGTTACTGCATGTTTATCTCAGTCAATTTACTACCCACACACTCTAAACAGAGCTATACCAGAATAATAAGAATTCTACTGAGTAAATCAGGGGTGGGGGCTTGAACGAGCTGAAATTAATAAGTGCTTAATTCCTTCACAAAAGTTGTCGGCAGATTCTAGAATTAATGTGCTCAGCCAAAGCAGCATTGTTTTCGCTTTTCTGAGTATCTTGTGAAGTGCGAAGGTAGATACATTGGAAGCCCATATTAGATATTCTTGAGTTTTGGCCACTGTTGAACCACTACTGCAAAGCAGGGGAGGCAATACCATCACAAATGTACATATCCTCTACAACCGTTGTACATATGTTCTAGCTGGTAAATAAAACATGAAAAAACAACCATCGGCCAGTGTGGACTGAGCTAAGAAGTTAAGTCTGCTATGTGTAGTTTCCTGTCAATTATCTAAGGTGGTGATAAGTTCACAGAAAGTATGTATGCCAGGCATCTTTGAGCCTGGGTCATTAATATTTAACAATCACGTGTGGCACGCCAGTGGAAGCACCCTGCCCCAAGAGGTAGAGAGAGAGACCAAGGAACACATGAGGAAGAGAAGTGGAGACAGACGTGAAGGAGGTGAAGAAGACATGGAAAGACCTTGAGCTAATGGCACAAAGCAGAAAGATAAATTTGTTGATGGCCTATGCTCCTTGGGAAGCTGAAAGGTGATGAAGAAGACATAGATTTCGCACACATCCTTCCCCAACCCACCTTAAAACCAATAGAAAGAAAAATACAAATAAGGTTGTTCAAATCACCAGTAACTATGTAGTTATAGTGATTTTTGTTTGTTGTTGCAAACCTCTGAGACAGGTCAGTGAATAGGGCTGTAGTGATAAGTTAGTGAATAGGGCCTCGAGACTGTAAATGTGTCTCTAAGATTTTGTGGCATGTTGTTAAGGTTTGTCTCATGTATACAAGCTACATCAATTTGTTCTTCAGAGGCAACATCTTAATAGTACATTTGTGTTTAAAACTTTCAGCACACCACTCATTATTCTTGGATTGTCGCCACTCGCATTTGTCTTTTCCGTCTGTACTTTGACTTCATATAACAGAAGAGGGTGTACACTAGTGGTATTGGAATGAACCTTTAGAGGTAGGGTTCAGCACTCTCACTGCATTGTGGGACTCAGTGGAATGAGCACCCTTCTCCTTACTTCTTATGCGTGACATCATAATTGTGTCTTATTTCAACTGGTGTTTTTGTTAGGTTTGCCTTTAGCTGTCCCCAATTCACTCTGCTTGCATGGTGGCAGGTTATTTGAAATCAAGTTCTTTCCCAAGATGAGCTACTGCCCGAGCTTACAAGTCTCATTTATCCAAAGCATCCGGTCATAGGATGCCAGAACTCACCCGCATCCATATTTCTGTTAGTTTTAAACAGGCCCATAATGAGAAACTCTGAAGTTGGTCAGAGGAAACTTAAGTTGAATGCCCTAAGAGCATCTAATTGAAGCTGTAAGCTTATCCTCAAATCTTCTGGCTATGACAGTATTTTGAACTTTCTTACTTTTTTTAAACATCCTCCTAAAGTTACATTTTTTTTCACTGACAAGCTCCACGAAGAATGTAAATGTGAAAACAGCCTCGTGCCATTATATAGTTTATTTACCTTACTCATTATATGAATATCACAATAGGTCATCAATTATCACGTTATTTGTGCAACAAATAATAAAAGAAACATAAATGCAAACACAAATTAGTCAAACAGTTTGGATTAGAACATCATATTTAATATCTATTAATGTGCTTTTTTTAAGGTCTGCCACCTTCTCAGTTTCTGTACCATAAGGTCGGTAATTTCCTATTACTCGTACCTTTTTGCTCCGCAGCGAATATGTGTAGTTAAGTGTTCTTTCGTAGCAGTTAGGGTTAGGATTAAGGTTTGGGTTAGTGTTAACCCTAATCCTAACCCTAAACCTAACTCCTACGAAACTTGTCATAACTACACATATTCACTGCGGAGCAAAAAGGTACGAGTAATAGGAAATTACCATAAGTTCTTTGCTCAGTGAATATTAATAGGGACACCCTTAAGTTGCTTGCACATCTTCATCACTGTTATGGATCTCATGATCTATCATCTTCCATCTGCCTGCAGATTCTTTTCATATACTTCATGGCATGGAGATTCAGAGATCTAACTCTAGTAGAACTGACAAATGAATTTCAGTGCAGAGGGGCCACAGAATGCGGGGATAATATCGAACATTCATTCATAACCCTCCACTCCCAAAGGAGCATAGGCCTTCAACAAACACATGCCAAGTCCCCCTGTCACGTGCCATCATCTCAAGTTCTTTCCACATTCTCCTCATCATTTTCACCTCTGTTTCCAGCTCTCTTCTCTATGTGCTTCTTGGTCTACCTCTGCCTCTCTTGCCCTGGGGGTTCCAGAACAAGGACTGCCTTGTAATGCTATCAACAGGTTTCCTCAGTGTGTTTCCTATCCATCGCCTTCTTCTCATCTCTTGTTCCACTGGCACTTTTCTGGTTCTTGTCATCAGTTCCACGTTGGTAACCTTGTCATACCATTTTAATCCTTCTATTCTGTGCAAGCACCCATTTATGAAAGTCTGTAGCTTTTTGGTTGTTGTCTTTGTTGTTCTCCATGTTTCAGAGCCATATAATAGTACTGACTTCACATCTGAGTTGAAGATTCTTATTTTCGTGTTGGACTTGAATATCGAAGATATAAACAAATAATTAAATAATGAACAGAACAGTTATGAAATAAAAATATAAACTATATTACGATGGAACTAAAAATGTAGGGATATGTAGGCCTATGAGTAGAAAAAACACAGAAAAAAGGCATGGTGGAATCTCACTTTGGAAAAATGAAAAAAATAGTCTACATGTAAAGTTAAAAAGGTTTTATCTGAAACGGTCATATTTAGGCTGACAGTACATTATTCATCCAAAAAACATATAACTTACACTGGACCTTTGATGCATCACATACAAGGTATTGAGGAAAATATTGTCTGCAAGGGTTCATTAGTAACAATGTTTACAACTATTAACCCTTTTTTTGTGTGCATAATTTTGTGAAATACTTCTTGACTGTTTAAAATTTCTGACAAGACTTATTTTTATTATTCAAAGTTTTGCAACATTTGATATTCTTTAAAACTCAAATATTTGTACCATATTAACAAATAATGAACCCTTATGTCAACTTAGGTTACAGAATGAAAGAAAGAAGATTCTTTGATTGACACGTTTGTTTTTCTATAAAATTATACAACTTAAAACATTTTAGACAGAAGGTTGCTGTCAAGAAATGGATAAGGTATAAGAAGATAAGGAGAACTGCAGTAAGACATGCACTATTTCTCTAATTATTCGAGTCCTCACTCCTTGCAGCTTGTACTACCCACTCTATTTTATTTATTTTGTCATGTATTTCACTTAGCTCGCACTTTCTTTACTTTTCTTGATGAAGGCTTTGTGGTTAAAACATAGGCAATCTTCCTTGTCTTTTGTACTAGTAAGACACATTACCTCTTCCTTTAAAAAAAAAACCCACCTTTCACCACATTTTACTGCAGTGCTCCTCATCTTCTCAGAACAATTTTACCAGTGATGCATACAATTATTGCCCATTGTTATTGTCTTGCCACTGTCCAGTTGTTTTATCTGGGTTTTCCCAAATACATAATGTTGAGTTGGGAATGTAAACAGAATTTAAACTGTAAAAATTCAGGTAATGCAGCTTTGATTTCGCGTAAAAAAGACATTGCCGCAAACAAAGAATTCACTATAACCGGTTATTCCTTTAAATCCAAATAGTGAAACTATTTCATTTCTTCTTTGTGACACATGAGCAATGTAGTCTTTTCACTAGATGAAGCCTATGTTCTTATGAAATAATGAGTGGAGGAAATAAATACAGGGTTCCCAGTGACCCTACCACAATACGGTATGAAGGGAATAAAAAGGAATGATACAGTTTTAACTTTTTCCTTCCCAATAACTCCAACTGGAGTCAATATCAAAAATACAATTTTTGTAAACATCCATTTAAAAAAGAAATTTAAAAACAAATATAACACTGAATGTTTCAAGAATCTAAGTGGTATTTTATCAAAACTGGTTGTGCTACAGTTCTGCGATAAATTGGGGCTTTCTGTTCCTGTTGTCTGTCGTTTCTAATTTCAGCTAAAGTTTGCAAGATTTAAAGGTGAGATATATTATTATGTTATTTGTTACTGTGTATTTTAAAAGTAAGTGACATTTGATGACACATAGAGCAAATATCTGAACAGAAAGTGGATCTCTATTGTGATTCAGTTTTTGAGTCAATGGTAATCTAGGAATGTAAGCAAGGAAAGGATATCACTGCACGTTTGATTTTAAAAATATATATATATTCAACTGAAACTTGACAAAATATATTTGAAGCATATTTAAATTCTTCCAGCCATATGGTGCATTCTCTTCATGTGTAAGCCTGTAAAGATGAATTATGATTTGGGAAAGTGTTAGACAAGAAGTGATGAAATGGCTATTTAGCTGGTTTTATTACCAGATGCTGATAAATAAAAGTGGGTCCTTTGGTGACAATAATGTGCCCCTTGCGTGATAATAATTGCTTTCCATGGTTGCTACAAAAGAACAACATAGAGAACATATCAGCACAGGAATATCATAATGTGAAAAAGCAATGTCCAGAGTGACTGATGAGGCTGAGCACTACTTGGGTCTGCTCATCAAGATTGGCCAAGTCCACATGCCAAGATTATGATTATCTTTTGTATAATGGAAAAGGCTTGTCCCGTGTAGTTCCTTGAGGGGGGGGGGGGTTTCAATTGAGACAACGAACAAACAGGACTACTACTCCCTCAGGCAAATAAGGTGACAAATATGTTATTGTGCACACAGCTGGCAACCTCATCATGTAAAACAACTTGCTACAGTAACCACTGCTGCAAGAACATGTGAATACTTTGTACAAACATCCATGAAGGGTCCAGCTGCAGCAGTGGCTCCATAGAGAGTGAAAAGGAAAATGATGACGATGAATGTGAACACAGCTGTGGATACCAGCCCGGAGAGTTTGTCATCAAGCTCTGTGAACCTATCCTAAGGGCAAAAACACTGTGTAATGTTAATGTTAATCACAATCGACATCACTGCACTCAAGGCAAACCCATAGGTGCTCAGTCTCCCTCAGCAAATGTAGGAGAGTATGAATGCTAATTGTGCGTGTAGCACGCCGGTTGTACATACGACGGACACATCCTCTCTCGTGTCCATTTCTGCTATTCCCATATTTGATGTCAAACTCCAACAGCCTCAGCCTTGTTGATTCATCCATTGCAGTGTCATTATCTAGCAGGCTTTCATTAATTGCCCTTAGTATCTCTCCCTTATCCATGTCCAGTGTCCCCACTATGGGCGCTCTCGAGGCCAGTCTGTCAGCTCTCTCACAGCCACGTACCCCTTGCATGACCAGGACAGTAGATCCACACCAGTTCTTGATGACATGAGGAGTCTATTGACGTTTTCCATTCCTGCCACAGCCATCCGTTCTGAACTTCTCGAAGCATGGCCTGAGAGTCTGACAATATAACTGCCCTGGTTGAGGGAGTTTCAGACAGCCTCCTCAGTGCTGCAGTAACTGCCTCTTCCTCCATTCTCATGCTGGAGGTTGTTGTCATGTAGGCTCCACTCTTTTCAGCAACAACTCTGCCCTTTATTCTCACAGAGAAGCCCCATCCTGACTTCTCACGCACTACAGACCCATCAGTGTACACAATGGTGTCATTATCTCCAGCATGATCACTTATCAGCTGAGTAATCTCCAGCTCTGCTTTTCCACTGCCCCAAGCTCTGCACTCTCTGCCAAGGCTAATGATGACCTGCTTGTAGTTTATCCAGTTCTCACCTGACTTACTCCACTCTTCCCCTTTGGATATATTTTCAACCTTGGTCACCTGACCAATTGTAGCCTCTGCCTGTGCCATCCACGACATCCCCCTCTTGATTCTTGCTCCTTTTATGTCAGCTACGTTCTCATGTAGGGGGTGTCTTTTGTCAGTGGTTACCCACATATAGGCTTTTGCCTGGGCTATCGCATATCTGAACACAGTGTAGAATTGGTTTACATACTGGAGCTCTAGATTTTTTTGTCAGACCCTGGGCCACATGGGCAATCGGAACAACATAAACAAATCATTGCACAGGCTGCTCACTGAAGTCAAAAAAGAAATTGAAGAAAGAAGGCCAAGTATATGATGTGAATGTTTACTCTGGGCTAGCCATGGTACAATGGCGTGATGACTCTTCTATGAAGTTGTTAGCCACCAATACTGCAGTGGAGCCAGTAACATCTGCCGATAAATTTGACAGAACGCAGTGCAAGTATGTCAACAACCCAGGTTCAAATATAATGGCAGAATACAATATTTTCTTTGATTTTCTAATGTCCTTGTAAACATCTGACCCCAGAAGTCAAAAGTGGTACAATATGGTGTCTTGAACATACTGAACTTAGCTGTAATAAATAGCTGGCTAGTTTGCAAGTGATATGCTGATCAGGAAAAATCTACCAGGGCGAGAAAAACTTGACCTGATTCAATTTACAGCAAATGTCAGTGAAGCATTGTTGTAGAAACATACATGCTACAACCATCTACTTCTTCTTCCTCTTTCGTTTGCTTGAAATATATTGTCTATATCTGCAATGTTGTTTCTTGTATAAACTTCACTGTCTTTTGCAGTTCATACAGAGGTCCGTATAGTTTTGCTTCCAGTGTTGTTTCTCTGGGCCAGTGGGTTTGCCTCAATATATCATATTCAGGGCAATCTTCAAGTACGTGCTCCGCAGTACACATGGCTGAATTGCCAATCTTCAATTTTGTATACATATGGCTGCAGAGTCGGTTGCGTCCTGTATTGAGGCGCAGAATGACAATTTGTTCTGATCTATTCATAGCTTGGTAGTCATCCTGTGTTGGTGTTGGTGGCTTTCTGATTGATTTGATCATCTTTTTCTTCTGATGGTACGTAACTGTTACATCCGGTTGCTCGTCTGCAGCACCTTCTTTAGCCAGTTGGTCCGCTCTCTCGTTTCCTGGTATTCCACAATGAGATGTATCCACTGCATGGCGACCCTGCGCTGGTTGCACAGTTTAGAAAGTAGGGCTTGTATACCTGGCAATTTTCTGGACTGAAGTGCTTGGAGTGCTGATCTTGCATCTGTTAGGAATACCACAGACTGTGGGCTGAGATTGGTGTTCAACAGTTTCTCAGTTGCCACTGTGATTGCTTGGATTTCTGCATCATGGTTGTTACAGAATTTCCCTGTTGGTACTCTGATCGTATCAGAGATCGTGTTGTTTGGGTATTCTATATACCTTCTTGCTCCTCCATTCTTTACTGCATTTTGTGCTGACCCATCCGTGTATACTCGGACCCAGAGGTCCTGTGGGTATTCATCCAGGAAACTGAGAGTGACTGTCCTATGTTGAACGCTGTTCTGCTCATCCCTGTCGAATATTCCTTTCACTTTTGTCTGGATGTGTACTGGTAGTCCAGGCTCCTCTCTCCAAGGGGTTTGTTCTGGCACAGACTTTAGGGGGCTGTCAACTTCAGGCAGGTCTGAGGTTTGTCTACGAAATCGTTTGGCCTGGTGGATAAAGCAACCATCTACTGTTCACAGACATGGGCATTCACTGCCTCTGTTACCAACAGTAGAAGAATAGTCTCATTTCTTGTCTGAGACAGCAAAAAGAAGATCATCTTTTAGCATTAAAAGAAGAGCTGTTGTGCTTTCGATGAGGCACAATATCCCATCAGTCATCTTTAAGCTACTCAGAGCCCAAGCAAAGACTTGCCAAAGTTATGTCTAAATGAATATCATAAACTGAAACTACTATCTTTGCATTAAAAAAAAACAGAAATTAATAAAAACTCCTAAATTTGTTACCACACATTCAGAGATATCATAAAATCTGTTACAATCATTTGCAAACTTTTATGCATGTATTAGTATGACTTTAAGACACTGGGCTCTATACAGAGTCATTCAGTTTTCAATTTCAAAGACTCCTAATGAAGTCTTGCCCAAAAACAATCAATGCTGCATTTTTATATCATTTCAGTATGTGTATTTTGTTTCAATGAAGCCAATAACAAGTTCTTATGAAGAAAAAAAATTAAATGGTAACAAAAGGGTTAATTGACACCAAACACCGCATTGTCAAGTATTAATGCAGTAATTAACATAATACAAATCAAACATATTAATGACAACTCTCCACTGGTGGTGCACCAAACGGAAAGAAAAACAAATTATTTAAGTCTTAGCAAAAGGTCTGCATAGAGAACATTATATAAGGAATGACTAATCACATCTCCAGACATTCAAGCGCCCTCCGTTCTTGGTCAAGGTACATAAAAAATAAACTTCCTATCTGGCTGTAACTGGCGAATGATGGGAAATATGACATTATCTAAACATTCCAACACACAATTTCTACCAGAGGTGGAGATCCAGCAAGGGATGAGACATCCAGAACATGATGATTCTCTGATGCACAAACCTACACTGCCCATGAAATGCTTTGCTAGAAGCTATCACATGACTGCTTGCCACATTCAAATGGGGCAGCAGCTAAAAGTAGGTACTGCCCCTCCCACAAGAGAAAGGGTGATGATAAGCACATGGAGCATCCAGAGAACTAAGTCCATGTGAGTGCCATTTCAGCCCTGCCTGCTCAACATAAGTAGATTATCACACATCATCATCAACCTTCAGGAGCATGGATCTTCAACTACTTCACACAACCATCATGTCCTGTGTAATCCTTTCAAATTCTTTCCATGTTTTCTTTATCTTTTCTAAGTCTGTCTCCAATTTCATGTTCTATGTTTTTTGCTCCGGATTCTATTTCTGTTACCTTGAAGATTCTATCTTGTAATGCTATCAGCTGGTTTCCTCAATGTGCATCCTATGGCATTTTTTCTGCACCTCTTGCTCCTGGGGGTATTTGTCTAGTTCATTCCATTAATTCTGCATTGGTGATCTTGTTATACCAATTTATGAAAGTCTGTAATTCTGTGTCACTTTTGTTGCTTTCTATGTTTCAGAGTCATACAAGAGGACTGACATGACAGTTGAGTTTAAAATTCGTATTTTTGCATGGGACTTGTTGTTTTTGAACCCATTTATTTCCAACAGCAATAAAAGCTCTCTAACAACAAATGTAAACAAAGCTTTTCTTGTCTGTGACATAACATGCATAGTTACCTTTTCAATCATTCAATAAATGTCATGTCGTCTTGTAAAAGCAGTGTTGTAAATATGAAATTTGCAGGCCTCTGATTTTAGGAATCAGGTCTTTACTTCTGCATGAAATGTGACTAATTTTCAGAGCAAACTGAATTAGTTTTAATTTCCTCATCTCTTAAGATTTAATAAACTTTATATTATGAAAACACAAACATTATGAAAGAAAAAAAAGGCCAACTCGATTTAAAAAAAAAAAAAAACCCTTGAAATTTAAAAAAAAAAAAAAGATCTCAGCTACTGTTATTAGGAAAAAAGTGGTACATTCATTGTACATTATAATATTGCTTGGACATACAGGCACAGCAATGTGGAAACAGGTAATTGTCATGTTTACATGTAAAAGAGATAAAAGGGCCAAAACACTTGTCTGAAGGAGGGATCGCTTTTGATGATCAGACTGCCTCCTATTGTAATGCTCTGTACAGTCAGGCACAGCATACAGTAAGTACTCAAAATAGCTCCAAGCCTGTCAACTGGTGCAAAGATACCCCAGTGTATCTGGGATTCCCTAAAAACAGAAAGTGAATTTTTCTTTTTTTTTAAACAGAAATACCCCAAAAAATTGTTTTTGCACATTAAAAGTGACTTTTTCCATGTTTACTAATCATTCAACAATAAAATTAGTCCAAAACTTTCAGACCGCAATATGCTTAACAAAACTTAATGGCAAACTTAACACTAACACCATCATGTTAATCATAGGTCAGGTTAAGTCCGACCAGACAAAACTAACCTTAACCTGTACTCTGAGTCGATGCATTTCCAGTGTGTTATAATGTATTCTCCACCGTGGAGGCTTAATAGAACAGTCTTAATGATAACTCTGTGTATGTAAATACTGCATCGGTGTGCAATTTGTAAATTTAGCAGGATTCCTCAAACACTCTTCTGCACTGTATAGCATTACCAACCTGTTTCAGTAACAGGTCACCACTGTAACAGTTTAAAAATTGCTGCCAAAGACGTTCGGTTAAAACAACGTTATGTCATAGAATTCCTCAATGCTGAAGGCGAGACCCCAATTCGCATCCACGAACGTTTGAAGAATGTTTATGGAGATTCAACAGTGGATGTTAGCACTGTCCAACGTTGGGTACATCATTGTGATGAAGCTGAAGTAGGTCAATCCTCAATGGCTGACGCAAAGCGGACTGGCCGTCTGTCTACCGCAGTAACTCCACACAACATTCATCGAGTTGATGGCATCATTCGTGGTGACCGTCGGGTAACACTGGATGAACTTTCTTCCATGTTGTCTATTAGTAAAGGCAGTGTCCAGAACATCATTAAAGACCTGGGTTATTCAAAAGTTTGTGCACTGTGGGTATCCAGAATGTTGACAGACAGACATAAAGAAACGAGGAAACAAGGAAAACCATAGCCCTCAACCTCATGCACCGTTATGAAACTGAAGGAGAAGAGTTTATATTGAATATTGTGACAGGTGATGAGACTTGGGTTCATTTTTTTGAACCAGAATCCAAGAGGCAGTCAATGGAATGGCATCACACAACATCCCAGACAAGAAAAAAGTTCAAAAGTTCACCATCTGTAGGGAAAGTTATGGCCTCCGTGTTTTGGGATGAGAAGGGTGTGATTCTTCTCGACTTCTTGGAACAGGGAAACACGGTGAATGCAGACCGTTACATTGAAACTTAGAAGAAGCTTAGAGGTCGTCTTCGGCGACTTTACCCATTAAAAGATCAGAGAACTGCACTACTGTTGCACGATAATGCCACGCCACACACCTCTAAACGCACCATTGATGCGATTGCAGAATTTGGCTGGACATTATTACCACATCCCCCTTACAGTCCCGATCTTGCACCTTCTGACTTCCATCTGTTTGGACCACTGAAAGAAGATCTTCGCGGACATCACTTTGAGGACACCGAGACCCTTAAACGCGCTGTACGCCAGTGGTTTAGGAAAAAAGGACACAAATTTTTACCGTGCGGGGATACATGCCCTTGTGAGAAGATGGACAAAAACTGTAACAAATAACGGAGACTACATTGAGAAATAAATTTTTGAAGTTCAGACTTGGGGCTACATTTCAATGTGAATTTTATCTGTTTTCTTGCCTATTGAATGAAATTAAAAATTGCGAGGAATTACTTTTTGACCTTCCCTCGTAGCATATGTTAATACCGATCCTGGTACAGGTTCTCAAGTCAATGTACTGCTGTGGCAAGTATCAACATCATGATGACTTAAGCCATCATGAAGCTGTCAAGGAGTTAACCATTGGTTAGATTCTTACAGCTGCAAATCCATGTGCCTTGGACATGCACACTCAGAGTTAGCAACTTTTACTTTTTCGGTCCACTCTTGCCATGATGTGTTATTTGTTTAAGAGTTCACCTATCCGTGACTTTAACCTACCCGTCTATCCTGTGTTATTCGTCTTCCACTACACATTACTGGACATAAGTATTTCGGCCTTTATTTGGTCTATACTTGCTGATAGGAAAGTTATATTAGTGATTGGGTCTTTAAACTGTCTGGGTCGTCCAAGGGTCCTATATACCATAGTTGTGTGAGTGTCATGAAAATGACCACAGCCAATAATGCACTTTTTTGGGGGCGCAAAATTGGCTGAGCGTTCTTTCACGGTGTACTGTCACAGCAAGGCAATGGCGCCGTTTGGTTGGTCCTAGGTTCGATTCACGGTAAGCCTATCACTTATATTTTCTTTTCTGTTGTCTAGTGTCATCCTTTATGTCCAACGAGTACCTGTTAATTACCTTTATTTATTTATTTACTGCGTTTACTGTTCACAGGACTCGAGGTTTCCTACATTATTTATTTAAGAGTTCACCAATCCGTGACTTTAACCTACCAGTCTATTCTGTGTTATTTGTCTTCCACTAAACATTACTAGACATAAGTATTTCGGCCTTTATTTGGTCTATACTTGCTGATAGGAAAGTTATATTAGTGATTGCGTCTTTAAAATGTCTGGGTCGTCCACGGGTCCTATATACCATAGTTGTGTGAGCGTCATGAGAATGACCTCAGCCAATAATGCACTTTTTTTGGGGTGCAAAATTGGCTGAGTGACCTTTCATGATGTACTGTCACAGCAAGGTGATGGCGCCATTTGTTTGGTCCTAGGTTCAATTCCAGATAAGCTTATCACTTATATTTTGTTTTCTGTTGTCTAGTGTCATCCTTTATGTCCATTGAGTACCTGCTAATAACCTGCAAGTCTGGAAGGAAGAGCTGGAGAAGAGAGGGATGGTCATAAGCAGCTCTAAAACAAAATCCATGGTGATATCGCGAGAGGAAAGAGAACATCAGATTGAGTTGGGAGAGCAGGTCCTGGAGCGGGTCGACCACTTTAGATATCTCGGAGCTATTATAGACCGAAAGGGGGGCATCAAAGAAGAGTTAGCCACTCGAAAAGCAGTGGCTGGGAGACTTTATCAGGCCATAAATCGAGGATTCCTCAGCAAGAAAGAGGTTGTTAGGAAAACGGGGATGGCTGTGTGCCGCTCCACCTGTGTCCCGGTCTTGACATGTGGATGCGAGTCGTGGGCGGTGGCTGCAGCCCGCGGAAGCCGGATCCGGGCCTCAGAGATGAGGTATCTGAGGAAGGTGGTTGAAGTAACAAGAGGAGACATGGTCCATGGCCAGACGATACGTCAAGGCCTAAAATCCCACCCGCTGCAGACCCAAATAGAACAGTCCCAACTAAGATGGTTTGGCCATGTCTGCAGAATGGGAGAAGATCGGCTACCATGACAGGCATGGGAAACAAAAAGCCAGGGATCCAGACCTCCAGGGCGACCCGGGGTCCGCTGGGAGGGCAACATTGGACAGTCTTTGAGGGGCCGAGGACTAGAATGGAACCAGGCCAGGAAGAAGACAGCTGATAGAATAGTCTGGCGCTCTCTCTTCCAAACCTCTACACCTCACGGTAGAAGGGGAACGACTAAGTAAGTAAGTAAGAGTACCTGCTAATTACCTTTATTTATTTATTTGTCTACCCCATGCCCTAAAACCAAATCTTCTACTGCTTTAGGTGTGTAATGGTAATTTACTGGGCTCGATTCTCATGAGATGGTCAAACCACTTTATTTTCTGTCTCTCGATATATATCTGATGTAGTTCCTACAATCTGCCAGCAATATGTGATTAAAAACACAAAATATTTATGTACGCCATAGGTGGCACTATCAAGAAAAGCTGTTGTTCGTCTGGTTCTACTTTAGAAGTTTTTGTGTGCTACTGTGCGCATTTTCTTTTTTTCAGCATAGACATTTAAGGTTGTCCTTTTACTATGCCTTTGCAAACTATAAAACCCACATCCCACACATCTGAAGGCAAAATTTTAGTTTTAATAACTAACATAAAAAGAGAGAGAGAGAGATGCAGCAAAAGTCGTTTATGAAAATAACCAATATACATACCTCTTGTTGCAAAACTATTTTTATAGATTTTTATTACTTGCAGGAAGTATCCCGGCTGAAGTAACAATTACAGCCGCTGAGTGTGTAGTCATTCGCCCTGTTTGATGAGCTGATCTAGCAAGTAAGCTGGCATCATCTTCAGCCACTTGTTTTTCACATGACTTTGTTACTGCTAGCATGTCAAGCGTACTGGCAGAGAGTGAGCTAGAGAGTTTGGGCTTTAATATCTGTTCAACAAAGGCGATATTCTTATTTTCTGAGTCCACAACTTCCTGCAATGAGTCTGTCTGTGTTGCAAATTCATCATCACCTTCTTGAATCTGGCCTTGCATTGGATTTCCCCGTGCTAGGACAGTTGATTCTATATTTTCTGGATTATGTGAAGAAACATTTGTATGAAGATTTGTGGTAAATGTGCTGTCCTCAGGAGCAGCTGACAGGAGTATTTCAACATCTCCAGCGTTTTCCTCTTCACTAAGAACATATTCAATTTGTGTTTCATGTATCTGGTGAGCAGATGTTACAGTGGGTGCTAGAATTAGCTGCCCCGGCCCATTCTGATGTGCAGGATATGACTGAATTGACACTGACTCTGCCCCATCATTGACAACACTATTATGTTTCAAATCCTCAACACTTGATACTGTGTCTGCATCCACTTCAATCTGGTGGTGACTGTTTGGTACACTGACATATGCCACATTAGATGAATCACTGTAATACTGTACAGTCTCTTCTGCACCTGCATGGTTCACTTTAACATTTTCATACTCCGGGGAAGCTGATTTAATAGCTTGCCGAAGAATCATCTCTTGGGCAGAGACTATGGATGGATCACAAGCTGAAAGTGAATCTGGATATTCATATTCAATATCCATCTGAGGTGGTGTACTTAATCTGCACTGTCTGCTTGGTCCAGATGATAAGTCATTGTAACTGTTTGTCTGAACAGTGTAAGCCTGAGAATGTAACTGTGTTTCACCATCAGACTGTATTTGATTAGTTCTGCTAAAACCCCTGAACCCAGCAAGTTGGGCAAGTGTGTTTGCTGCATCTTCAGCAGTAGGCTGCCCTTCTTCTTCACCTACTTTGGCAGCAGCTGCTCTATGTTCATTTGCTGTATCTGTGGTGTACACAACAGTGGATGTATCACCACTTACAGTAACTTCATGCTGTGCTTGAAGATGAGGCGACCCTGATTTGTCAAACACAATTCCTTGTTGTGAAAGCTGAGCGAGTAGATGAGCCAGAGAGAGTTCACCACCCTCTGAATTTAAGTCTAAGTTCTCTACTTCAATCACTGTCTCTCCTTTCTCATTTACATATATGTTTGTTGGAGTAATACCATCACGTGTACAATGTTCACTTCGGTCATAAGCCACCGCTGTGTCGTATGAGTCGTAATGAGACTCAACTTCTTCCTGAGACTGAATATCAATGTCATAGCTATTTTGAGCAGAATGCTGTGGGGTCTGAGTCTGAACAAAAGTTGTTGGATGCACTGCATTTTGCAGATGCTGTGAGGGCAGCTGCCACTGACAAGTTTGTCCTGGAAAAGCATCAATAAACACTGGAACCGAATGCCTTGGATGCGGAGCACATGAAGTAATTATTTTACTGTTGCTGCAAGGATATTTCACATGAACTCTCATCTCTTCTAAAGAAACAAATTTCTGATGACAAATAAGACAGTTAAAAGATTCAGGTCTTGTCAGAAAATGAGCCCCATTATTAGAATCTTGTTCACCTGGGATACTTGCTGAAGCTAAATCACATATCTGGATGCTTTGTTCCAATTTAGCTTCAACTGGGTTAAGTACAGCTGTGTTCTGCAGTGCTTTCGCTTCTAGCTCACGTCGCCTCATGAAGTTGTTGCTCACACCATAGCGACATGAACGGCTGTGACGCCATCTAGTGATAGCATCTTCAAAGACCGTCATGCAATGGCGGCACCAGAATCGCTTTGCAGATGGAAGGCTGAGCAGATGGCACGGGTGGTTGATCTCTTTTACCTTTGGCATGGCTCGGTTTCTGAAAATAAAGCATTCAAAGCCATAATTTTAGGACTAGTGCAACCAAGCACCCACATGCAAGAAGCTTAAACAAAACTTAGTTCTTGTAACGATGCACATGACTTGTGAATGTGTAAATGATGGAGTGGTTGTTTTGGTTGTATACCCCTTAGCGAGGTTGCACTGTCACATGTGAATTGAGTACTAGTCAGGGGCTTAGTGACTTTGTACAGATGTTTACTAGACCTCATGTGGAGTAAACGTAGCTTGCGTGGTTGAGAACATACTGAGATGTAAGGGGGAGTTTGTACGTTTTACAGGAAGGTTCAGGTCTTATCTCTCTCTCTCTTCCGTCCTTAGCCACCGACTGTCAAAGCAGTCAGTGGCCATTACGCCTAGTGGCGTCTTAGGGCAACAGCAGATAGGTTTTCTTTGCCATTGTTTCCCATCACGCCTATTGGCGTCTTTAGGGCAACGGCAAATCAATCCATCTGCTGTTGTTTCCGTAATCGAAGTGACTGGCAAACGGGTGATCAGCCCGTTGGTACAGGTCTTATAGGATGGTTCATTTGTGAATGTTCTCTAATATAGCCTGTAACTGGAGGTCTTTGTATTTAGCTTGTGACTAGATGTCGTTAAGACAGTTTGGATTAATACTGTCAGTATTTTGAATGTGGCAGTTATTACATGTACATGGAAGCGTGATGTTGTCCAAAGCGAGTTAGCTGAGCGCTATTTACTGAGTAATTACATGAGAGGAGATGATGCCATGTCCTCAGTAATTCTAGAAGAATGTGTCTATGTGCGAGGTGTATGCCACACTGAAAATTATGTAGTGTTCTGGCCAGGAGTGTGAAAGTGTAGTAGTAGCCAGTATCTATGTGATTAAGACTGTACCAGAGGTTTGGTGGATGCAAGTAAATATTACTAGTGTAGTTTTGCACTGCTTGAGTGTTGCTGATGTCCCGGACTGCTGTTGAATTATAAATATACATGGAACTGTGGGTCGGCATTCTGTCAAGTTATTATGTCTGTCACACGTAAGGCTGTTTTATGGAGCATATAACACCTGTGACATCCAGTGTTGAGTATAACAAGCATATATTCTATAACCCTGGGACCAGTGCCACAATATAACCTTGTGACAGTTGTCCCAATCCCAGTCTCTTTGTTTCCAACACATAACTCTTCTGTGGCATAGGTCACAGTTACCCAGTCTGATCAGTCCAGCAGTTACATATAAATCTTCCAAGAAAGCCGTGTTTTCTTTAAATCAACCATACAATCCCTATTTCATCCGCTGCCTGCTTGCCACATTATTCTATATCTAAGCAGGATGTTCCAAAGTGCTTCACTTTGGAAATTGATGAAGCATTATGGAGTCCCTCTGAACTTTATTAACTTAATGAAGAAAACTTATGAAAACATGACAAGCAGAATTCAACATGAAGGACAACTTACAGAATCATATGGGATAAGAATTGAAGTGCAAGAGGGATGCCTCTTGTCTCTATTCCTTTACTTACTAGCAATAGGTTATGAAAACATCAACATCCCACAACAGAAATGGAATCCAGTGGAATTTGACCAAACAGCTTGATGATTTAGATTTTGCCAATGACATGGCTCTTCTGTTACATAACCATAATCAGATGCAAGACAAAATGAAAATACTCTATGAGATGCCACAGCTAGTGAGTCTGAAAATACATAGGGAAAAGACAAAGATAATGAGAATAAATGGTAACGAGGTTGAACTTGAAGAAATGTCACAAGATACAGAATCACACACATAACTTGGCAGCAGTTTAAAGAAAGTTGGAGGGACAGACAATGATATCAAAATTAGAATACAAAAAGCAAGAGGAGCTTCATTGCATAGGGAAACACGGAGATCAAGAGAAATCAAGTCCAACACAAAAATAAGAATCTTCAACTTAAATGTCAAGTCAATCCTACTGTAACCCTGAAGCATGGAGAACAAAAACAAAAAGCTATGGTATAAACTTTCATAAATGGGTGCTTGCGTAGAAATGGTATGACAAGGTCACCAATATTGAAATGATGACCAGATCCAGACAAGTGCCAGTGGAAAAAAGAGATGAGAAGACGACGCTGGTAGTGAACAGTACACACACTGAGGAAACCTGTTGACAGCCTTACAAGGCAGTCCTTGTTCTGGAATTCCCAGGGAAAGAGAGGCAGAGGTAGACCAAAAAACACATGGAGAAGAGAACTGGAGACAGAAGTGAAAATGATGAGGAAGACATGGAAAGAACTTGAGCTGATGTCATGTGACAGGAAGACTTGGCATGTGTTTGTTGATGGCCTAGGCTCCCTGAGGAGCTAAGGGTATTGATTAATTGATTGAAGCAGGATATTATTAAAATAGTGCTTTTATTAATTTTGTCTTTGGCTCAGCTGATGTGTTTTGACAAATGAATCTCATGTTAGTTCATCATGTAAAGCTTATCACAGCTAATTCTGGAACTGAAAATTCGTTATATAATATCTACTTCATTATTAACAATGTGTTATCTTATTTGCATAAATCTGCTTACTTATTATACCTTCTTTCTAACTTTTTGGTAGTTTCTACCGTTATCCAGGCTGTGTGATAGTCTTCCCTCTTTCCAAGAAATTCTCCACATTTTCCTCATTCCATATGTTTTTGCCGGTTGAAATGAAGCACAGTGAGTCATGTTCTTTGATGTCATACAAATAAGTCACCAATGTCATTCTTCTTAATTTGACCCTTAGCCGCCGACCGTCAAAGCAGTCAGTGGCCATCACGCCTAGTGGCGTCTTGTAGGGCAACAACAAACTGATTCCACTTTGCTCAGTCGGTGGCCATCCTTCGTATAGTGCCCCAACTCTGGTTCATTCTTTGCATCTCAGCCTCCACAGTCCTCCGCCAGGTTGTTTTTGGTCGGCCTCTCTTTCGTTTTCCTTCAGGGGTCCAAAGCATAGTTGTTCTTATGATGGCATTGGGGTCTCTTCTGAGGACATGGCCAACCCAGCTCCAGCCAGCTATGATGGTGTGCATGTCCTCTTGCTTGCTCCGAGTAAGCAGATCTTGGTTGGTGATGGTATTCGGCCAAAAGATTCGGTGAATTTTTCTTAGGCATGTTGTGTGAAAAGAGGACAATTTCGACATTTCCTTCTCTGGAACTCTCCAGCATTCCGCACCATAGAGAAGCACAGAAAGCACACAGCTCTGATATAATCTTAATTTTGTGCTTGTGCTGTATTGAGAGGACTTCCAGATGTTGTTTAGGCTAAAAAAAGGCTGTTCTTGCCTTATTCATTCTGATGTTGATGTCTTTGCCTGCCCCGCCGTCTGGTGTTACTATGCATCCTAGGTATGTAAAGGTGTCTGTCTGTACCAGTTGCTGATTCCTTACTGATATGGGCTCAGGGTTGCTCACATTGAGCGTCATGACCTCTGACTTCTTTAAATTGATGTTCAAGCCCACCTGCTGGCTAAACTTAATAAGTCTATCCGTTTTTTCCTGGACGTGTTGATGTGAATGTGCTAGTAGTGCAATGTCATCTGCATATTCCAGATCTTCCAATGTAGAAAATGTAGTCCATCTTATTCCTCTTGGACTGCCCTCTGTTGTCTGGCGCATTACCCAGTCTATGACTGTTAAAAATAGAGTGGTTGATAAGGGGCATCCCTGTCATACTCCTGTCTTCACCTCAAAGGTTAGGTTGCTCTGCCGAACACTACACGTAAAGTTGGCATAGAGGCTTTTTATGATTGACACTCTTGGAATTCCATAAGCCCTCAGTATTTTCCATAAACTGTCCCTATGTATGCTGTCAAAAGCCTTTTCAAAATCAACGAAATTAATGTACAGCTGTCTTTGCCATTCTGAGCACTGCTCTATAATGTTCCTGAGAGTGAATATATGATCTACACATCTTCTGTTCTTTCTAAATCCTGCTTGTTCTTTCCTCAGTTTGTGGTTTACTGCTTTTGAAATTCTCTGTATAATTATCCTGCCTAGTATTTTGCTGGGAACTGAGAGAAGAGTGATTCCTCTCCAATTATTGCAGTCTGCAAGATCTCCCTTCTTGGGCAATTTGACAATTATTCCTTTGTTCCACTCTGATGGTGTTGTCCCTGTTTTCCAGACTTGTGCAAATAGTGGTTCTAATAGTTCTGCTGCTAGCTCAGGGTCTGTCTTAAATAGCTCTGCATTTAAGTTATCATGGCCAGGAGCTTTTCAGTTCTTTAACCCTTTGATTGCTGTGATGATTTCTTCTTTTCGTGGAATGTCTGTATTTACATCTAGATCGTTTTCAGCCTCAGGAACATTCAATTGTGTCTCTGGTGGTTCCATGTTCAGAGTTTCTCTGAAGTGCTCTGCCCATCTTATTTCCTGTCCCTCTGCTGTCGTGATGAGATTTCCTTGCTTATCTCTTACTAATGTAATATTGTTTGCACCTCGTTTTCCGCTGATGAATTTAGTTATTTTGTATACTGTGCTTTGTTCATTTCTCAGTGCTGCCTCTTCTGCTTGTCTTGCAAGATCGTCTAGGAAATTCCTTTTGTTGGCTCGGGTTTGGCGTTTAACTTCCTTGGTGCGTAGTATTGTATTATTGTAGTATTGGTGAATCTACCTCTCAATCTTAATCTTATCAGTCTGTTGTTGATGGGTTTCCATTCCAGTAATGTCCTGTCTATTCCTTTCTGTAGAATAATGGCTACACCTTCATTGTGCTGTCCATCCTCTCTTCCAGAGTAAAGTACTGTTTCTCCTGTTGCTGTTTTAACTTTTTCTGCCCCTGTCCATCTGCTCTCGCTTATCCCTAGAATGTGTAACCTATAGTTTCTCATTTCTGCCGTGACCTGTTTTAGTTTACCCGTCTCATTCATTGTCCTGACATTCCAAAATCCTATTCTTGCATCATGTTTTGCGGTCAGGACGTCCGTTCTCATGTCAGTGGCTTCCTTTCGGCTTTCACCACTGACAGTCATAAGAGCCTGACTCTGGATGTCCGTCCCACAGCAAAGTTTGTTTATTCGTTGTTGTTTCCGTAACTTCAATTTTTTTTTTACATAGGGGTGTCAGCCCTATGCTAAAACCCCCAACCTGGAGGACCAGGGTGTCTGCTTTCATCTGACCCCTGCCCTCGCAAACCTGTCCCGCTTGGTAGAACCTTCCAGGAGTAAAACTCCCACTGGCATAGCTCTGGGGGTAATCAGGGTACCCAAGCCGCCATACCTTGACAAGGTATTGACACCGGTGACGGCAGCAATGTCGTTCGGGTTAGGTTTAGGATTCCTAATCCACACTCATTATTACAGCGTCTCTGAATTCTTTTATGAGGCCCTATCGAACAGACAACCCCTGTTCTTCATTTTAATCATTTTTTTTACCTTTTGTCATTGTCTTGTGTGTGTGCTTTGTCTTCGAGTAGTTGGGCAATTTCTGTAATAACTGTGACAGAAAATATTTTTATTGTTTCTTGATTTCTAAGATATGCCACACTTCTTAGAATCAACTTTACTTTGGCTAAAAGAAGATGGTCACCAGATGCCAAATCATTTCCCTAGTACACTTTTGCACCTTATGATGATGAATTTATAGTTTTTATAGAATAGATGAATCTGATTTCCTGCCTCATGATCTGGTTCTGTCCTTTCTGCTTTAAGTGTTCTTTTAGTAAAAAATATGCAACCTCTTATGAGAGTAGATATGATGCACACAAATGTGTGAATATTTCTCCATTTTATTTTAATGTTCAGTGCTAAACCCCTAACTAAATCCTTTAAATAAAAAATAGCACTCTTAATTTAGAAAAAAATCAATAAACATAAGCACATAATCTTAACCCTAGCCCTGTATGCGACAAGATGGCCGACTGTACAGTCAAGTGTGATTCAACATGTTGCTGGTGATGGTACCCAAAATACTGCTAATTTCTGAGGTAAAATGTTATGGCATACAAAAATACATATCCAGCTAAAGGAGCATTATTAATTGGTTGAAATGATATAGTGGGCCATATGTCCGATTTCGTCCAAATAACTATCAACTGCCAATTAAGTCCTTACTTACCTTAGTCATTCCTCTTATACCCTGGGGTGTAGAGGTTTGCCAGAGAAAGTGCCATACTATCCTATCGGCTGTCCTTCTCCTGGCCTGGTTCTAGTCCTTTGTCCTTCAGAGATTGTCTAATGTTGTCCTTACAGCAAATGCTGGGTAGTCCTGGACCTCTGGCTCTTGGTTTCCCATATTTGTCGTGGTAGCCAATCTTCTCCCATTCTGCACACATGACCTAACCATCGTTATTGGGAACGTTCCACTTGGATCTACAGGGGTTTGATTTTGAGGCCATGACGTATGGTCTGGTTGCAAACCATGTCTCTTCTTGTTACTTCAGTTAAGTCGCCCACATTATTATCCCTTATTACTGCATCTCTGAATTCTTGTATTGATGTGGATGACTTAATTCGCAGCCGAATCTATAGACATTTAGGCGAAATTGGACACACGTCCTACTCTACTTAATTTTGGTTGAAGTGAGGAAAGTGGGTTATGTTCTTTGATGTCATACAAAATAGTCGCCCCCTTTATTAGGGTTAGGATTCCTAAACCTAACCCCTTACTACTGCGTCTCTTCTTTTTTGAGGCCATATCGAACACGGACCACTCTTTTTCATTTCAACCTTTGTAATTTGTGAAGGATCAATATTTACGGTAAACTGAATATGAAACTCCATAATGAACGTCACTTGTTGAACTAGGCTCTTATTCAAGTCTTGTTTTGAAGCATACAAACACCAGGTAGCTGCTAATACGAATAATTTAATTGTGACCATTAGTTTTCATAAAATAAAAACACAGAAACATTAGTCGTGAGAATGGATCAGTGGCGATGGATGACGTTGAAAGGCTCCAGCGTCTTCTCTTCAATGAACGTGCAAACCATATAGTGGCATTTTTTATCAATATACCGCGGATTTCGCTGACGAATTATAAACTTTGTTTTGTTATTTAAGTCTAACTTCGTTTAATAGCAAAGGAATCTTCAGATTATCAGTGTTTTAGTGTTAACTTAAATCCAGAGTAACCTGCCAATGCCAAAGAGTACTTAGAGTAGTCTCCCTGACTCGCTATAGACGCGTTTCTTGCTTATAAAATCTACATCTTATCCTTCCAGAGTACCGTTCATTAATTTTGTACATAATTTGCAACAAACAAGAAAACTAGTCAAGTAATGAAAATCTGCTGACCACTTACAAACTGACCTCAAATCCTGATCGTTGATCTGAACAAAATGGTGGCGTGTCTTCCAAATTTTGCGAAGGGAAATATTACACGTTTCCGCCCTGTAGTTCGTTTCCTGGCAATATAGTGTTACAACTAGTATACCATATACTGAGTTTTGCTGAATTAGTGTTAATATATGGGATTTAAGTCTGTAAATTGTTTAGTGAAATCGCGACTTAAAAACAGCATAAAGCAGCGGTATTTTCCTTTTCGGCATTAATGAGATGAGCCGCTCAGCATTTTCTCTCTCTCATAAATTCTTATATTACCATTTCAATACATTACAAAGTAGAAAGACGATTTTTTTTTTGTGGTAAGAACTAAATCCCGTTCATCCTCTGATGGGTTCTAATTACTAATTAGGACAAATAGTGTTGTTACTGCAAAATAATATATACCATTGCCGATACCTTTGTTGCTGTTTTTTTTTTTTTTAAATTGATGATGAGAGATATTTCGTTCAACCCCCTGAAAAGGTTAAAATTAGGATAAATAATGTATTTTAAGTGAAAATAATACTACTACTGCCTATATGTGAAACTGACATCATATCCTCCGTCCAGTCATTGTAAATAGGGCCATTCAAAATTAACAAATTGTGTGTTTGTAATTAAAAGAAGACTTGCAATTGCTTCACATAAGCTAATACAGATGAAAAACCTATGGCAAGGCACAAGCAAAGAAACAAAGTTACAACTGATCAGAGCATGTATATTCCCAGTAGCAACATACGGCTGCGAGACTTGGACACTCAATAAAACAGTTGCAAAAAAGATTACATCATTCGAAATGAAATGCTACAGAAGGATGTTGAGAATACCCTGGACAGAAAAAAAAGACCAACAGAGAAGTACTGCACTCACTAAACGTACAGGAACATTGGCTCCTAAATACCATCGCAATAAGGAAGCTGACATTTTTCGGTCATATAAAAAGACATAATAGTCTGGAAAAAACAGTGATGGAAGGCATGGTCCCTGGAAAAAGGGGAAGGGGTCGACCTAGACGACGGTGGACCCAGGACATCACAGAGAGTCTGAACTTGTCTTTGGCTGATGCAGGTCGACTTGCCCAGAATCGTGATGCGTTCAGAGCAGCTGTAATGGAGACAACGTTCTGGAAAGAATATGTCACATGATGATGATGTGTGTTTGTAAAAAAAAAAAAAAAAGCAAAACAAAGCAGACCAAAAAAAAAAACCACTCAGGTGTCTGTTCATGTGTTTTCTTCTTCGTACACTCTCCGACGTCAACTTGAATATGTTCAAAGAAAGCAGTGGTCAGCTTGAGGCTTTTTCTATCTCCGTAGAGCTTTGCCAGGAATGGTACTGGTAATGGCCACATGTGCTTTCTCTGTTCCTGATGTTGGGCATCTTTGAAGCAGATGTTCAGCAGTCATTTTATCAGTTTCACAGTCACACTCATTGGTAGTTCCTATCTTTAGCTTGTTGAATAGGTGGTATCTCAGTCTGTTGTGGCTCGTGCGGAGTCTGAAGATATATCACTTGTTCTCTTCTGTTGAGCTGGTAATATGCATCACTTTTTGTGTGGCCTGGATGTTCTGCTTCCCATTTGTTTCTGTATCTGCTTCTGATAAAACTCTTTGCCCCTTCAAAAGTTATACTTGAATCAGGCTGAAGTAGCTTTCCACCATCCTTTGCCTGTCTGTAAGATTCTTCATTGCCGGAGATGCTGCAATGAGATGGGATCCACTGTACTACAACTTGTTTGAATTGGTGGCTCAGTTTGTGGAGTACTACTCTTAGGTCATCCAGGTCTACATTGTTCTGGCTCTTCAGTGTTGCAGTTACTGACAGCACATCTGTAAAGAAAGCAGCTTGTCACTTGGTGCTTTGCTCTGTCATTAGGACCTCTGCTGCAGTTTTCAAGGCCTCTCCCTCTGCTCTGAAGTGGCTTGAGAATTTTCCTGTTGCCACTAACAGCCTTTTTTGTGTACCAGTGCAGCAACACTCCTCTCCCTCCATCTTCTGTTGCATTTGTTGCTGATCCATCTGTGTAGGCTGTCGTGAAACATTCTAAATCCACATATATAAATTAAATAGTAAATGTAAAGCCTAACGAATTAATTCAATAAAAGGAAAGAAGAATGGTAAAAGAACAGTGCGGTCACAATAAGCGTACGCCTGTATTATAGAACGTCATGCTAGTTAAACAAGAAAAACCCCTTTTTCTACTTCGTCTGCATAATTGTAGCGCTTTCACGTTTACTAGTAAAGCCTACTGCATCAAATACATGCGTTTCAAAAAAATAAAACTGGTACTGTGTTTCTTAGAAAACCTTGAGATAGACACACTGCGTAATGACCTAGATTTAATATTCCATTAATGTCATTATATACACTGCGTAAACTAAAAGACAGACGGGCTTAGAAGAGCGAGAGAGAGAGAGGTATGGAGGAACGCATGCAAATACTACCACAGTCTCGCGATATAAAATTAATGCCACCCCACGCGAAAGGCACGCAGGCTTGCTTTTGTTCAAATAAACAGGGACAAAAAAACACTACCAATACGAGGTTAGGTTTTAAAAAACATGGTTAATGCTTATTAGGAAACATGACCCAATACTGTTTTACGTCTGAAATCCTGACATTAGCCTGACAGTACAGAAGACACCCCATCGTATCGAAGTGAACGGGTGGTAGAAGAAAATACATATTTTGAACGCAGCCACTTAGCTCCATTAAACTTATATATTTGGGTGCCTTAGGACTTGCTGACAAAGAATATGTTAGGTGTTAAGCAAATAGTCCAATAATTAACAAATTATAGCCAAAATACTATACTGGTGTTGTCTGACAACACAGGATCATATTTGCTCATAATGGCGTGTTTGGACACTGCTTTAGAGGAAATGAGGCCACCACGTTAAATCCGATTTTATTGGCTAGAATTATATGTAAGGCGAAACATGATTAGTCGACTGCAAATACTATTTTTGGTTGTTAAGGGAAACGGTAGGAAGGGTACTTTTTTTCAAATGCTTTTGTAAACATGGTCTTATTGGCTAGACCATTTAATATAGTCAATTAGGAGCGTCGGTTCAGTGCCACTTTTTTGAAATTTAACTGTAGAAGCAAGTGCGTTGAGAACCAGTTCATATTTTTCTAATGAAAGCCTAGGACAGAGGCAGATCGGAATTGTGCCATAACTCATCGCCAGTCAACGTATTTGTTTAATATTTCCGTGAATTGTGGTAAGCTAGACATATTTGATATCTTTTTGATGAAAAATTGAATGTGAATTGATAATTCATGTCTGTATGTGTGTGGTTCAGTAACAAACTTGAGGCAAAGCCTAGATATTGCTCCCCCATGCACAAAACTTGTCGGAGAGGAGTATAACTGCATGGGATTGCCAAATAGTACTATGACACCTATCTTATTGAATAGAAGGAAATAATGCTGGAATTGCAGAGGCGTTGTAACCATTGGGGAGAGGAATACTGGTGTATACTGTTACATGAGAAGCTAGCAGTTGGCTTACAGCGCTGAACTCGGTGTTTGTTATGTATTGTGCTTCAGTGTGGAGATAGATTATAAATTAGTTCTGAAGTAGGAGGTACAACTTTCTTGTTTCAGGGACCGTGGTACTAACGTATTAAAGCAGCACTTGGTCTGAGTTTTGCTGAATCCATAGGCTGGTAGCATACTCCTTGGTCAAGATATCAACCAGTGTTGTTTCTCAAGAACACGGTGAAGCAAGCGAGCAGTGGAGACTGTTTCCTGCCGCCCACACAGAAGTTAAGATTTCGTGGCCAGAGCAGCTCAATCTTGTGTATACCCCCCACCCCCCTCTAAAAGTGACTTTACCTTAAATCAAGAGGGACATTTATTTGTTTCAAATAAAAAGAAACTGTGAACCTTTCCAATATTATTTCCACCAGAAACAAACACTTGAAGTCATGATGACAAACAACAACTTAGCTTGAAAAGCCAGTATTACCTCATAGTACTACATCACAACTTACACACATATTGCAATAATAATATATGTCACTACAAAGATCCTATCTATAAATTGTGTACATACAACTTGTGATTACATTTGATTGTGATTCCTGGTTCACTTTGTAGTTGAATCAGGATATCTATTATTGACAGGAATTAATACATATTTTTAAAAGTTACACTTGACGGTTATTGTGCGTTTATTCACCGGTTAAATCAAATTCTGGAAATTTATTACCAAAACTGAGAACCGTACTTTTTCTTGACTGAAAAATGTTGATTTCACATTGTGATTTGGGAGGCAAGTTAAAAAAAAAAGCGTTTCTCTTGCATTCATAGTTGACACGCTTACGACAGAACCGCCCTCAACCCCCCCCCCCCCCCCCGTATTTTAAAAAAAAGTTTATAAACCAATAGAACGGAATTGAATCAGTTCTACAAGTTAACGGTACAAAGGAAACAAGGGAAATCGCTGCCGTTGCCTTCTCTAACTCAAGATCAGAGTCAGGCACCCTTTTACAGCTGGTTTGACTAATGCGTGACACATGTTCCCTTCCTCGCTGCCGTTGCCTTCTCTAACTCAGGATCAGAGTCAGGTACCCATTTACAGCTGGTTATGGAGTGTTAGAGACTTCACCATACTAGGTCCAGCATCGAGAGGTGGGGAGACCAGTTTCCTTCCTGGCTGTCTTTTCCTTCCCTAACTCAAAGTTAAGTACCCATTTATAGCTAGGTAGACACCATCTCTCGATGCTGGACCTAGTATGGTGAAGTCTCTAACACTCCATAACAGCTGTAAATGGGTACCTTACTCTGATCCTGAGTTAGAGAAGGCAACGGCAGCGAGGAAGGGAACAGGTGTCACGCATCAGTCAAACCAGCTGTAAAAGGGTACCTGCCTCTGATCTTGAGTTAGAGAAGGCAACGGCAGCGAGGAAGGGAACAGGCCACCCCACCTCATAAAGCTGGGACCCAGTACATCGAAGTCTATAACACTTCACTCCCCTACGGCAGAATGTGCTACGTGACTACAACCTTACGAACGGCAGGCGTGTTTTAAAAAAAATTCTAAGCAACGGGGGAGGGGGGAGAGGACAATGACACTTTTTCAGTCAAGAAAGAGTACGGTGATCGGTTTGGGTAATAAATATCCACAATTTGATTTAACCGGTGAATTAACGCACAAGTACCCACTTGACTTATTAAGATAGCCTTATAGAGTGTTCTATGTATGTGAGTGTCACAGTGTTGTAAAGTATTGTGGATTAAATTAAAGTGTTTATGTGTCTGTTGGTTGTTGTGAACATACACTTCATCATTATCATAACCCTAGACATTCAACGTAGTCATCACAATATTCCAGAATAAGTCTGACTGAGGTCTAAATGTGGTAGCAAAGTAAGGTCATCTGTAATACACCACACTTATTAGATACAGATACCTTCACAGCTGATTTCAGTCAGTACACTAAGACCCCTATAAATATTTATATCATCCCACTTTACCACATAGGCATTGATCCAGGTGTTGCTTGGGTAATGTTTCTCTATGTATTCTGTGGTTATGGCTCTTCTCTTTCTTGCAGTCTGGCTCTTCTTTGACTCATTTGCTGCAAGTGTGTCTCTCAGTACACAAATTCTGTGTTCTCACTCACTAATATCAGAACCTGCAACAAGGGATAACACAAGGCTATGGTATCTGTAATTTACCACTAGGATGTTCCCCTGGTGACTGACTGGCCACTATCGATCAGAATCCTCATTTTGACAACACTTTCATTAGTCTGTGGTTCTGTCAGTTAGGAGAGTACGTCACACAAACAGTAAATGACATTGAAGGGCTATAAATATCATTTTAAAAAATTTCTGAGTACCCTAATCGTTATTTCCCTTTATCCTTTAGTTATACCAAAGTGATCTCCCTTTACAAAACGAACTCTTGTGCTGACAGCATTAAAACCATGCCCTGAAAAGGCCTTCAAGCTCTTAATGCCAGCATTGTGTAGTTCTGAGAAGGACTAACTAGCTCAGACAGTGCCGTTGAGGATTGTAGGTTATATTTCGTGGAAGACTGTCGTAGATTTTTGATAGGGGAATTAAGACATAGATTGGTCCCTTCTGAATAGAAATAGAATAGGTGAATAGCTCAGTGGGAGATAATAATAGAAATAGATTTTCACGAGTGAGATGGTAGAAACTAGTAGAGTCTGTCCCTGAAATCGAGAATCTTCTCTCTTTCAGCCTATCTTCTACAACAGATTTAGAGGAGTCAGACAGTCTGTTAGAATATATATTAATATATATATATATATATATATATATATATATATATATATATATATATATATATATATATATATATATATATATATATACCACTCACATACACACACACATAAGTGACGACAGACGCACAGACGTGAAAACTATAACCATGGAATATAGATATTTTGGGACGAGCTGACTGACACACTCGAATAATGTTTATGTAAATTTTATTAACATAAGAAAATTCACTACAACAATTAAGTTAGCATATCAAGCACATATAAATACACATCCGTTAATGAATTACTAAAAGAATAATAGACCCATCGGTGTAATCTTTTCCCTCTATGTTTAGCCCACGATCCTGTTAGAAGAAAAATGATAGCCCCAAAGAGTCACGGATTTATACGCTATAGTCTAAGATTTCCCTCTAAAGTTAAAAACAGAGTTGATACATTAATCTATTCTAAGAGGAAAAAACACCATTAGCAACAAACTTGCATAAATGAAATTACAAAGTGGGTGCACAAATCATATAAAGGAATCACTCAGTCCTGCATTCTCTCTATTCATTCAGCCGTGGCCACAGGCATACTTTCTTACCTACAACTTGTGTAGTAACTTCTGGACCAATACTTAGGACACGCACATACAGCAACTCCCATGTTATTTTTGGCCAAGGGAACCCCAGTTCCACAAAGACAAGTTGAATTCACTTCTTCAGGGAACGTTCTCTTGGTTATTATTATTTAGGATTACTGTTTATGTCACATTTAATTTGTCCGGGCAAGAAAGTTAACAGCGCGCACAGTGTCAATAGCTTGAAGTTTCCAGTAACTAGGAATGACAGGTCGGTGACTTCTCTCCGTATAACAATTTTTTTGGGTCACACCATCATCATCATCATCAGTTGCCATCTCCACAACGAAGGTTGGCTGTAATGGATCTCCAACGTCTTCTGTCTCTTGTCTTGGTGGTGCATTCTGATAGACTCTTTCCTGTCCATCTCTTGATGTTATCTTTCCACTTATAGCACTGTCTTCCCCTTGCATGTTTGCCTTCAACTCTCCCTTCTGTTATGGTCTTCTGCAAGGTGTTATGCCTTTTTATGTGGCCAAAGTATTTTAGCTGCCGAACTTTGACCTCTCTCATTAGTTCTCTTTTCATACCTAGATTTTCTAGGACCTCCTTATTTGTTTTCATCTCTTTCCATGAGATACGCCCCATTCTTCTATATATCCACATTTCAAGAGCCTCAATTCTTTCTTCCAAATGCTTATTCATCGTCCATGTTTCTGCACCGTACAGAAATGCAGAATATATATAACACTTTATGATTCTCAGTTTTAATTTGTGAAATAACTGTTTGGATGTCAGTATATGTTTCATGTTGTTGAATGTAGCTTTGGCCATTCCTATTCTCTTCTTGATTTCTGTTTCACATCTGCCATCTTCTGTTATTATATGACCAAGATATACGTAGCTCTTGACTTGTTCCAGGATTTTCCCATTTACGCTTATCTTTAATGTGGGTTTATCGTCTGTTTTGCTAATTATCATAGTTTTTGTTTTCTCAATATTAATGTCGAGTCCATATTCATGACTTATACTGTTCACTTGCTTCACTAGTTCTTGTAACTCCTGTTCACTTTCAGCTAACAACACGGTATCATCTGCATATCTAAGGTTGTTTATTGACCTTCCACTGATGTTCAGTCCTGGTATTTCATGTATCTGTTTGAAAATTTTTTCGGTATATAAATTAAATAGGCAGGGGGACAGCACACAACCTTGTCTGACACCTCTTTTTATGTCTATGTATGGTGAATAATTCCTTCTCGATCTTACTGTGGCAGTTTGCTCCCAATAAAGGTTACTGAGTATTCTTATATCTTTTCCATCAATACCTATGTCTTTGAGGCATTCAATTATTTTCTCATGATGGATTCTGTCAAAAGCCTTCTTATAGTCAATGAAGCACATATACATACTTTTTTGGACCTCTGTATATTTGTCTGCTAATATTTTTAAGCAAAATATTGCCTCTCTTGTTCCACTGTTCCGTCTAAAACCAAACTGTTCTTCTTGGATTTCGCTGTCTACTTTACTTTTTATTCTTTCCTGTATGATTTTGAGCAGTATCTTAATTGCATGACTCATCAGGCTGATTGTTCTGAAGTCTGAACATTCTGTTGCATTTGGTTTTTTGGGCAATGTTATAAAAACTGATGTCTTCATGTCGTGTGGTATATATCCTGTATTGTATATATCGTTGCATATTTCTGTGATTGTATCTATACCAAAGCTCTCCAGAGCTTCTATCATTTCAATTTTTATGTTATCCATGCCTGCTGATCTTCCTTTTTGTATCATACGAATGGCATTCTCTACTTCTGATCTGAGAATGTTTGGGCTTTCATTAGAATCTGGTGATGGTTTTTTACCTCTGTTGTCCTCGAATAGTTCTTTTACGTATTCTGCCCATCTGTTTGATATGTCTTTCTCATCAAGTAATATTACACCATGTTTGTTATTGATACAGCTTCCTCCTTGTGCAAACCGCGACCTATTTGATAATTTCTTTATTTCTTCATGCATATCTCTTGTCATGTGCTTTGCTTCCAAGTCTTCTATTTCCTTGCATTTTGTTTCTATCCACCGTTCTTTTGCTTCTCTACACATAGTACGTATGTCATTGTCTATTGTTTTATATTCTGGAGTGTTTTTTGCTTTCTTTCTTTCTGCCATTTTATTCAAGATGTCATCTGTCATCCAAATTTGATTTTTCTTAGACTCCTTTTTAGGTAAATTTGCATTTGCTGATTGTATGCTTGTTTTTAAGCATTCCCATTTTGCGGTTGCTTTTTCTTCTGGGTTTTCTCTTCTATACTGCTCCATGCTTTCTGTCAATAACTGTTCATATTTATTTTTGACGTCGATTAAATATTTCTGTTTTATATTTGGTTGTTTCAGTGCTGATATTTCTATCTGGCGTTCCTCCTGTCTTCAGTTTCCTGCTCTTTTCAGCTTTATATTTACTTTGATGATGACTGGATTGTGATCTGAATTTATGTCGGCGCCAGGATGTGTCACACCACAATTAGTCAAAAATGTCGGAAATGTTATTGATTATAATATTTTTCGCCACAGGGGCTGAATGTACTTGAGATTATTGGGAAGAATTATAATCTGGCTCGATAGGCCTAGTTACTTCATGTTGTCTTAAAGTTCGTGAAATGGGTACTCTGTCTATTTCTGGATGCGAAACAATGCCAGACAGGTTTTAACTTGTACATCCACGTATTTAAAGACATAAAAATGTTTCTTCTATTTATTCTCATATGTACTGAACAAAACCGTTGGTAGAGGTTGGGCTGGCCCAAAGACTGTATAAGGAAGAGAAAAGTACAAAATACTTAACCATAATATTATACACACATCCTATCCTACCCCGCGTAAAATATAATATTCACTTCAGTTATTAACTTTAAGTTAGAGACTATAAGCTTAGCGCTTGTCTCATCGTTTAAACTTTCGTGAAATAAATTCTAGTCATTGAAAAAAAATAAATCATCATGAATTAGAAATATATATAAATATATTTCGTCAATACTCAATGATGAATCAGTGCATTTACTAGTTAATTAAAATATTCTTGGACTGTTTACTAGCAATTTAGTTAAATTTATTTATAGCTGTATGAGTTTTAGCTAGAAATTATAATTTATTTTGCTATCCACTGTAACATGGTACTTAGAGAAAATATAACAGACTTTCATTTAATCGCTCTACACATAAATCTAGTAAAGATATAATAGGCGATTTACCACTTAAATCACTCACAAATACTATCAATATATTTACCTCCACACAGCCTACTAAGACTATTTTCTCCAACGAAACTGAGAAATTCTACTTAAATAAAGTAATTTCTAGAACGTAGCTAGGTTGTCTAGAGAACTGCAGAGTCTGGAATGAATGTGAGTCTAAACTGCTCTGGTATAAATATATCTCTGATGAAAGGAAAATGGTTACGTCTAAAACCCGAAACAGGCTCGAATCCCAGATGTTAGCACATACATTTAGTTCTACGTCCAAATTATGTGAAACACGCGAAATCAAAGATCTGCTCACACGAATTACTTCGCACCAATGCCGAAGCCCTGCCATCAATGGTACCTATACCTTGTAGCGGTATGGCAGCTTGTGTACCCTGACAATCCCCAGAGCTATGCCAGTGGGAGTTTTACTCCTGGTAGGTTCAACCATGTTGGACTGGTCTGTGTGGGTAGGGGTCAGACAAAAGCTGGTACCCTGGTCTTCCAGGTTGGGGGTTTTAGCACAGGGCCGACACCCCTGTCTGTGTAAAAAATCGCACACGTTACGGAAACAGCAATAAATGAAAATACTTTGATGCGGGACGGACATCCGGAGTCTCAGGCTCGTATGACTGACAGTGGTGAAAGCCGAAAGGAAGCCACTGGCATGAAAACGGATGCCCAGACCGCAAAACACGAAACCAGAATTGGTTTTTGGAATGTCAGAACTATGAATGAGGCAGGAAAGCTGAGACAGATCACAGCAGAGATGAGGAACTACAAACTACATATCCTGGGAATAAGCGAGAGCAGATGGACAGGGATGGGGAGAATAAAAACAGCTACAGGGGAAACAGTACTTTATTCTGGTAGAGAGGACGGTCAGCACAACGAAGGTGTAGCCATTATCCTTAAGAAAGGAATGGAAAGGTCTCTACTGGAATGGAAACCCATTAACAACAGACTAATAAGAGCAAGACTGAGAGGGAGATTCACCAACACCACAATTATACAATGCTATGCACCAACAAACGACAGCGATGAAGAGCTCAAGGATGAGTTCTATCAACAGGTACAAAAGGAAATGGAAACTGTACCCAGGTACGATCTTATTATAGTAATGGGAGACCTAAATGCGAAAGTTGGAACACATAATAATTATAACGAAAGAGTAATGGGGAAATGCGGCAGTGGAACAGTAAATGAGAATGGGGACAAATTAATAAGCTTCTGCAGTATTAACAACCTGGTCATTGGAGGAACACTTTTTCAACACAAAGAAGTGCACAAGTTAACATGGGAATCACCAAACGGACGAGACAAAAACCAGATAGATCACATAATGATCAATGGCAGATGGAGACATGCACTACAAGACGTGAAAGTAAGAAGAGGCGCAGATGTGGGAAGTGATCATCACCTAGTAGTAGCAAGACTGAAGGTGAAACTCAGAGCTGCTGGACCAGTTGCAGTCAAACAGAAAAGATATAACATCATGAAACTTAAGGACCCCCTCACCAGAAAAGCGTTCATGGTCGACGTAAAGAGACGATATCTGATTACCAAAAGCCAGGAAAGAACAGAGACCGACGATGTGGACCAGAAATTCAACACCATCTCAACAATATACAAAGAAAGCAGCAAGTCATGCTTGGGATTCCAGGAAAGAAAGAGCCAAGACTGGATAACACCAGAAACGCTAAACACCATAGCGAAGAGAAAGGAAATGAAAAGAAAGAAAACAGAAGCTAAGTCTCCCAGGTTAAAGGCAATATATAGTGAACAGTACAGTCAGCTGGACAAGGAAGTAAAACGTCAAACCCGCGCTGACAAAAGGACATTTCTGGATGACCTTGCAAGACAGGCAGAAGAGGCAGCACTGAGAAATGAACAAAGCACAGTTTATAAAATAACTAAAGCTATCAGCGGAAAACGAGGTGCAAACAACATAACGTTAGTAAGAGACAAGCAAGGAAATCTCATCACCACAGCACAGGGGCAGGAAACAAGATGGGCAGAGCACTTCAGAGAAACACTGAATAAGGAACCACCAGAGACTCAGCTGAATGTTCCTGAGGCTGAAAGGGACTTAGACGTAAATACAGACATTCCGCGAGAAGAAGAAATTATCACAGCTATCAAAGGGCTAAAAAATGGAAAAGCGCCTGGTCACGACAATCTGAATGCTGAGTTATTCAAGACAGACCCTGAACTGGCAGCAGAACTATTGGAGCCACTATTTGCGCAAGTCTGGGAAACTGAGACAACACCAACAGAGTGGAGTAAAGGAATGGTTGTCGGATTGCCCAAGAAGGGCGACCTTGCAGACTGCAACAACTGGAGAGGAATTACCCTCCTCTCAGTTCCCAGCAAAATACTAGGCAGGATAATCATCCAGAGAATTTCAAAAGCAGTTGATCATAAACTGAGGAAAGAACAAGCGGGCTTCAGAAAGAACAGAAGATGTGCAGATCATATATTTACCCTCAGGAACATTATAGAGCAGTGCTCAGAATGGCAGAGACAGCTGTACATTAACTTTGTTGATTTTGAAAAGGCTTTCGACAGCATACACAGGGACAGCCTATGGAAAATTCTGAGGGCTTATGGAATTCCCAGCCGCATTGTTTCCATTATAAAAAGCCTCTATTCTAACTTTACGTGCAGTGTTGGATCGAGTAATGTAACTTTCGAAGTGAAAACAGGAGTACGACAGGGATGCCCCTTATCAACAACATTATTTTTGACAGTCATAGATTGGGTGATACGCCAGACAACAGAGGGCAGTCCAAGAGGAATTAGATGGACAACGTTTTCTACACTGGAAGATTTGGAATATGCAGATGACATTGCACTACTCGCGCATTCACACCAACACATTCAACACAAAACCGATAGACTGAATAAGTATGGCCAGCAGGTTGGCCTGAACATCAATTTGAAGAAGACAGAGGTCATGACACTAAATGTGGGCAATCCTGAGCCAATAACAGTAAGGAACCAGAAGTTAGAACAGACAGACACATTTACTTACCTAGGAAGCATAGTAACACCTGACGGCGGAACAAGCAAGGACATTAACAACAGAATGAATAAAGCGAGAACAGCCTTTGCTGTTCTCAACAACATTTGGAAGTCTTCCCAGTACAGCACAAACACTAAATTAAGACTGTATGAGAGCTGTGTACTTTCTGTGCTTCTCTGTGGTGCGGGGTGTTGGAGAGTGGCAGAGAGGGAGGTGTCGAAACTGTCCTCCTTCCGCACAATCTGCCTAAGGAAGATTCTCCGAATCTTTTGGCCGGGCGCCATCAGCAATCAAGAACTACTTATTCGGAGTAACCAGGAGGACATGCACGCCATCATAGCTGGCAGACGCTGGAGTTGGGTTGGCCATGTCCTCAGAAGGGACCCTGATACCATCACAAGAACAGCTATGCTGTGGACCCCCGGGGGGGGGGCGAAAGAGAGGCCGACCAAAAACAACTTGGCGGAGAACTGTGGAAGCTGAGATGCAAGGAGTGGGCCACAGTTGGGGCGCTGTACGAGGGATGGCCACCGACCGAGCAAAGTGGAATCAATTTGTTGCTGCCCTACAAGACTGCTTTGACGGTTGGCGGTTATTGATCAAAGAAGAAGAATGCCGAAGCCAGGTCTCTATTAAGATCTAGATAACATAGAATCTACATATATTATCGCCTCCTCTCGCCATCTGCAGAGTTGGTCGTAGAAGAATTGTAGCGAGAGTCTTTGATATGGCGGTTCGCATGTTGTAACTTAACTTACAACGAACGAATTCAGGCAGAAGTGATAGACACATTGTCTCCCCTTTCCACCACTGACTGATCTCATTACAGCGATGTTTATGATCGCTGCCAAGAAAATTACAGGTGAGCGAGACCAGGTCTGCTCGTGAAGAGATTAGCAGACAGCCATAAACTGTGCATGCTAACTAGAAGAAATGACAAAGGTTTGAATATTGGAGGGCCAAGTTCCAACAGGCGCAGGCGAAAAAGAAGGCAGAAAAAACGAAAGAACGTTAAAAGATAGTGATGAATAAAGAAAAGATATAGAAATTTATTAATCATAATCTCTCTGTCACAGACATCCCCCCTTTAAGATATGGAACCACTCCATGTCTACTTTATGGAAATAAATTTCCGATATCAGTAGATTATGGGTGCCTGTTATCTACACTATCGTCTCCCCCCTCTGTCTCTGTCCAATTCCTACTCATGAAGTCTGCCCCAACGTTTTCTTTCTTTTGAATGTCTTCCATGTGCGCTTGAAAGAGTGTCGCCGCTTTTGACATCGTTGAAAGATTTCATGTGTGCGCAGTGGAATTTCCCCGTCACTATCGTCATCTTCGTCAGTTTTGGTGATCGCCAGGAGATGTTCGGAGGTTGGCACTGGTCTTTCCAAGTATTTCTTTATCAAATTTACATAGTAGACCTTCTCCTTTCCTTTAAGAGAGATCTGGTAGTTAACCTTGGAAATCTTTTTAAGGACGGTAAATGGCTCTTGCCACCCGATGCGTAGTTTGTTGCTTCCGGTTGGCAGTAACAACAAAACTTTCTCCCCTGATTGTAGTTCTCTCTCTTTCGCGACTTTCCTGTATGCGTGCTTTGTGTGTGCTCGCTTAAAGTTGGTCGTTGCTAGGTCCCATACTAGTTTCAACCTTTCCTTTAAATCCGACACATATTTACTGGCTGAGATGACTGTCTCATCAGCCTTCTGGTCTGTCAGCGACTGAAGTAAGGCTTCAAGCGGCCCCTTAATAGGTCTGCCGAATAAAAGCGTAGCTGGAGGAAATCATGTGGAAGGATTTGGGGCTTCCCTGTAGGCAAATAAAGCTGCAGGTATACAAAGATCCCAAGCTTCAGGTTTCACTTGTCCCAGTTTACTTAACATCATGTTGAGATTTCCGTTGACACGTTCTACTAACCCACTTCCGGCCAGAGTGTAAGGCTTTGTGTAGATGTGCTGGTTCCTCAAGATCTTAACGATCTCATCAATTAACAGGTTTCGGTATGGAGATCCGTTATCCGTCAACACCTGTTGAGGGAATCCCAACCGAGTAAAAATCTGCACGAGGGCTTCTGCGACATGCTTGGCATCCGCGCATGTAAGCGGTATAGCTTCTGCCCATAAACTGGATGTGTCAACTAAGGTCAGGATGAACCTGTTCCTTCTTTTAGTCCTTTCCAAGGGTCCTACAATGTCAATCACTACCCGTTCAAATGGTGTTCCAATTATTGGCATTTCACCCAGAGACACTGGGGGTGTCCGTTGCTTGGGTGGCACACGTTGGCACTGGGCACAGGATTTCACATACCTGATAATATCAGAGTTCATTCCTGGCCACCAATAATGAGTAGATATACGCTGATTTGTGGCGTTCTGTCCCATATGTTCGCTAAAGGGAAGAGAGTGCCCCATTTCTAAGATTTTGCTTCTGTACTGTTTCGGTACTAGGAGCTGATTGTAACCTTGTTCAGGCTTGCCCGTTCTGCGATAAAGTACGCCATCTTTAGAAAAAATGTTCCTGTGCTGTCTAGGGTCCTTAGCCGTGGGCAGTTTCCTAAAGCAGGGTGCCAAGGTAGGGTCCTTTTGTTGCACCTCTTTAAGTTCCTTAGGTAACAAATTTTGCGCAGGCTCCCGTTCCTTCTTGGTTTCCCCTCTTGTAGTTACTGCTACCACAATAGGCTCTTCCGGTTTCCAATAAACACATATCTACCGCCAAGTATGACTGGGTAGATCGGGTCATCCATAACAGCCGCTTTTATCACCCCTCTGACAAAATCAGAGTGGATCTCAACCAATGCAATGGGAAGCGCTGTAGGTGCATCACTCTTAGAAACTCCACAAAGTTGGACGGTTTCTCCTGTCTCTTGACCGGGTTTGACCAGGTGCCTGGCGACAATGCAATCATAAGAAAGCCCCGTGTCAAATAAACAAAAAGTTGAAGAACCGTTCAAAATAACAGTACCTCGCGTTGAGGGTCTCTCTCCCTCTACAGGTTGAGAATCACTGACATCAGTTCTGCCTTGCGAGATTGTTAGCAAGCATCCGATGCGTTTAGGTTCGGTGTGCTCGCTCTGATCATATGTCCCTTGCTCAGGAGTTTTCCCTTTGGCACCTTGTCCTTTCTGACCGCGCTGCCATGTAGGACGGTTGGGTTGATCAGACTGTTTGTTGTTGGGGTACTTGTTTTTGTAGAACTTAGACTTTTCAGGAGGGGGGGTTTTGGGGTCCAGTTTCTCTGTGGTTATTTTGGTGAGAAGCGTGAGAAGATTGGTCTAAATTATTCTTTCAAAAAGGCTCTTCTGTCGGTTTACGTTTTGTGGCCGGCAGTTCGGCCAGCGCATTATGATATCGCTCAGACTTTTCCAAAATGTCTTCAAGCTTTTCTGCCCCCTGCTCAGCTAGAAATCTCCAGGTGTCAGCAGACAAAGTGTTCCTTATCTGTTCGCATATAACGAACTCCTCAAGCCCTTCGTAGGTAGAGGCGAGCTGAGACAGCTCCAGGCACTTTGTCAAGTATCCCTTTAGACGAGATGAGAACTGCTGAAAAGTTTCAGAGCTCCCCTTCCTGCTGTTGCGAAACAGTTGCAAAAATTTGCGCGCATTCATTTCAAAGTGCTCAAGTAAAGCTTTCTTCAACACGTCATAGTTGTCTTGTTGGCTGCTTTCCAGTTTAGAGTACACATCATAAGCAGAACCTTTTAGGGCCTGGGAAAGTTTCATACACCAACACGACCTCCTAAACCATACAGAATTGCAATTTTCTCAAATTTTTCTAGCCACGTGTCAATCTTCTTGTTAGGACAAGGGAAAGATTCTAGAGTGAAAGACATAGCGTTGAGTTGAAGAGATTGAGTGTTAGATTGATCAGTTAAGGAAGAATGAGGAGAAGACTCTCCATTGCTGGATGTAGAGGCAGCACCACGACTTTGGATCTCTAGAGTTTTAAGCGCCAGCTCATGCTGTCTCTCCTTCTCTCTTTCCTCCTGCTGTCTCTCCTTTTCTCTTTCCCTGCGAATTTCCATTTCTTCCTCAATCTTCCTCTGCTCTCTAGCTTCGGCTGCTTTTTCCTTCTGCTCCGCATCATATCTGTCGAGTTCGTCCCTGACAAAAGCTTTTGCTTCTTCCAATCCCTCTTCTCTCGCTTCCTGTCTGAGCATCTGCCTAAGCTTTGCCCTCTCTGCCATTGTAAAGAACTGACTGGGTGTAAATCGAGAAGGAAGTAAGAAAAAGATACGCTGGTTCCCTACCACTTACGAGAAATTACAGAACAAAAAGATGATAATATTTTTACTGGGATACCTCCTCCTAAATAGTTATCTAACTATCGCTGCTATTAATGGCGCTAAAGGCTCTAAATGCAAGCGATTATGCCAAATAAAGGGTAGTTAAGATTAATCACTATAAAAAATAAGTTGCTACAGTGGAAACAAAACAATTATTGCAAACAAATTTAAGGAGACAAAAAAATCCCTTAATTTTAAATCCACTACAAGTTCACCCATAAAGTCAGATCGGGTAAGGGAGGCAATTAACTGGACGAAAAAATTTAGTCCAAACGCACTCCTTAACTTAGTTCAAAACACCTTATGTTTCAATTACCCTGTGATTGTTTCACAATCACAAAATCTACCAGCGGTTTAGTATTACAAAAGCAACATATAACATAACTTCCGACAAAATCAACCTGTAAATCAAAATGTATAATACTCAAAAAATGCTGTGGAAAAAAACAATTTCTATTAGTGTGGTCAGCAAGCCCATAAACAGATCGTTTGTCTAGGGGAAAAATTATTTTAAAAAAATACTAAAACTCACGAGACAATCACACTCTTTCTCTATATCAGAATAAAGAAAATTAATCCTGCAGACGAGCTAATATTTATCATCTCGTCTTCCTATTCTAAGTTCAAAATCCCGTTAGACGAGTCCACATTTGTCGTACTTGCTCAGGATCTGAGTTCAATTCCCGGAAAACGAGCCCACATTTGTCGTAGATTTTTGATAGGGAATTAAGACATAGATTGGTCCCTTCTGAATAGAAATAGAATAGGTGAATAGCTCAGTGGGAGATAATAATAGGAATAGATTTTCACGAGTGAGATGGTAGAAACTAGTAGAGTCTGTCCCTGAAATCGAGAATCTTCTCTCTTTCAGCCCATCTTCTACAACAGATTTAGAGGAGTAAGACAGTCTATTAGAATATATACTCATGGAACAAAGTAAGTGTGGAACACTTTATAGGGCACTGTGCGTGATTTCATGGATGAAATGAAATAAAAGTTGGCACACAATGTGGTTGAATATTGAATAAAAGACCAAGTGATCACTTTGATTTTAGTGAAAGTGTCATGAAAGAAAGATAGAAACTAAAGTTAGTGAGGCATCCCCACGAAAAAATGAAATCTTGATTTCAGTACAGTGTATGTCCCCCTTGAGCTGTTATCACTGCTTGACAGCACCTTCTCATCGAGCCAATGAGACTTTGGATCTGTTGTTGGGGGATGTTATTCCATTCTTCTTGCAACGCTTGTGCTAACTGGTGGGGGTTTTCAGGAAGATTTTGTCTTCTTCGCAGCCTACGCTCCAGTTCGTCCCACAGGTGCTCGATGGGAGAAAGCAAAATGTTCTCCTGGACGCCTGTACACCAAATCACGCCCATCATTGCCTTGCAAACAGAATCTTGACTCATCAGAGAACAGAATGCGTCTCCATTGATGACAGGGCCATGCTACGTGCTGTCTGGCCCAGGCCAAGCGCGCTTGTCTATGGCGAACTGTCAGTGCTGGTCTAACTGCAGGTCTGTGAGGTAAGAGATTTGCCTCTCTGAGCCTATTCCGCACTGTTCTGCACGACACGGGTCTTAAACCTGGAATGTTCCTGGCAGTCCATGTTGCCTGAATAAACCTGTTACGCAAGTGCATAAGGCGTATGTAACGGTATTGTGCAGGGGTGGTAACTCGTGGTCGGCCACTTCTATGGCGATCAGCAGTGGATCCAGTTTGGTGGAAACGAGCTTGAATGCGTGATATAGTGTTCCTGTGAACATTGAAATGTTGTGATACAGCTAATATAGTCGCTCCAGCAGCTAACATCCCTATAGCTATTGCTCGCTGTTGTTGGTTCAATCTTGGCATTGTCAAAAAAGATGTTTCTGTTGGACTCTTGGTACTCTCTATTTCAACGATTACGTTTTCACATGCTTGTGATTAGAGCTACACACTTACCTTCCTTTTATCTGTGATAAGTTCTCCCCTACGGCACTTTTCACGTGATTTATCTTGCACCGTGATTATCTCCCCATGAATAGTGCGATCCAATTGTAATTGCACGGGTAAGTGAACAACACTCACACAGAAATGTGTGCCAACTTACATTTGAGTTCACCCAAGAACACACGCACAGTGCCCTGTTGAGTGCTGCACACTTACTTTTTTCTATGAGTATATATATATATATATATATATATATATATATATATATATATATATATATACAGTACTTTGCAAAAAAAATGGCAGTCATATTGCTCAGCTAAATATGCTGAAATCTAATTAAATATGCATGTTCTGCCCCAAATTTACACTCCACTTAAGTGAGCAAACACAACCAAAAGTAAAAAAAAATTAGCGTAGAGTAAAGTCCCTTGATAATAGAGCAGACGACAATTTCTAATGCTAGTGGCAGAAAATGGACACAAAGTCAAAGTGTATGTTAATTTCACAGCTTTGGAATGAAGGAAATCAAACATGTTCCAACATTTCTAAAACCTTGAACATTCCTGAGCGGACTGTCTACAGAGTTGTCAGTAAATTAAAAGCAGGTAATGGAATCGAGCGAAAAGAAGGTAGTGGGGGGTCAAGAATTTTGGACACAAAGGACCATCGGCGTCTCGCCCAAATCGTTCGGGCTGGGCCAATGAAGAGTGTAGAAAACATACGGCAGCGCATGATCGATTTGGGAAACCCAGAAGTATCTAATGCTACTGTCAACCGGGAGCTACACAGGATGAATTACACAAAAAAGCGGGTAATTTCGTCACCATTTCTCACAGAGACTTACAAACAGATGCACTTGAACTGGTGCCACGAACACCAAAATTCGTCATGGGACATTGTGATTTTGTCAGATGAATGTTCTGTTTGGTCTTATCCTGCTCAAATAAATATTTGGATGAAAGACTCTGTAACGCCTGTGTACCAGCGACCGAAACATACCCATAAATTCCATCTTTGGGGAGGGGTGGCAGCAAGAGGTGCCACCCCACTGTGTGTTTTCACAGGAATTCTCACGAAAGAAAGGTACATCGACATACTAGATGGACACCTTCTGCCATTTATGCAGGTCATGTACCCCGATGGGTGCACATTTCAACATGACAATGACCAAAGCATACAGCTCATACCACCAAAGCATGGCTGCAAGAGAAGAATGTGATAGTGCTGAAGTGGCCCAGCAACAGTCCCGACCTAAACCCAATTGAAAACGTTTGGGCACTACTCAAGAATCATTTAAAAAAGAGTGGACTCAGAGACGTTGAACAATTGAAGAAGGTAGCTGAAAAATACCGGGACAGTCTGACTCACAATTACCTACAAACACTTGCGGGAAGTATGCCTTGCCGCATTCAGGCTTGCCTTGCTGGAGAAGGCAACATTATATTGTACTGAAACCACTGTTAATACTTAGGGGAGATACCAATCTTCCTCTGGACATACAGTTTTTATTATTATTTGCTTCTATGAGTGTGCAGCGTTGCGAAAATATGACTGCCATTTTTTTTGCAAAGTACTGTATATATATATATATATATATATATATATATATATATATATATATATATATATATATATATATATATATATATATATATATATATATATATATATATATATATACACACACCACTCACATACACACACACATAAGTGACGACAGTTAGATGCACAGACATGAAAACTATAACCATGGAATATAGATATTTTGGGACGAGCTGACTGACACACTCGAATAATGTTTATGTAAATTTTATTAACATAAGAAAATTCCCTACAACAATTAAGTTAGCATATCAAGCACATATAAATACACTAGACCCATAGGTGTAATCTTTTCCCTCTATGTTTAGCCCACGATCCTGTTAGAAGAAAAATGATAGCCCCAAAGAGTCACGGATTTATACGCTGTAGTCTAAGATTTCCCTCTAAAGTTAAGAACAGAGTTGATACATTAATCTATTCTAAGAGGAAAAAACACCATTAGCAACAAACTTGCATAAATGAAATTACAAAGTGGGTGCACAAATCATATAAAGGAATCACTCAGTCCTGCATTCTCTCTATTCATTCAGCCGTGGCCACAGGCATACTTTCTTACCTACAACTTGTGTAGTAACTTCTGGAACAATACTTAGGACACGCACATACAGCAACTCCCATGTTATTTTTGGCCAAGGGAACCCCAGTTCCACAAAGACAAGTTGAATTCACTTCTTCAGGGAACGTTCTCTTGGTTATTATTATTTAGGATTACTGTTTATGTCACATTTAATTTGTCTAGGCAAGAAAGTTAACAGCACGCACAGTGTCAATAGCTTGAAGTTTCCAGTAACTAGGAATGACAGGTCGGTGACTTCTCTCCGTATAACAATTTTTTTTGGTCACACCACAATTATTCAAAAATGTCGGAAATGTTATTGATTATAATATTTTTCGCCACAGGGGCTGAATGTACTTGAGATTATTGGGAAGAATTATAATCTGGCTCGATACGCCTAGTTACTTCATGTTGTCTTAAAGTTCGTGAAATGGGGTACTCTGTCTATTTCTGGATGCGACACAATGCCAGACAGGTTTTAACTTGTACACCCACGTATTTAAAGACATAAAAATGTTTCTTCTAATTATTCTCATATGTACTGAACAAAACCGCTGGTAGAGGTTGGGCTGACCCAAAGACTGTATAAGGAAGAGAAAAGTACAAAATACTTAACCATAATATTATACACGTATCCTATCCTACCCCGCGTAAAATATAATATTCACTTTGGTTATTAACTTTAAGTTAGAGACTATAAGCTTAGCCCTTGTCTCATCGTTTAAACTTTCGTGAAATAAATTCTAGTCATTGAAAAAAAAAAATCATCATGAATTAGAAATATATATAAATATATTTCGTCAATACTCAATGATGAATAAGTGCATTTACTAGTTAGTTAAAATATTCTCGGACTGGTTACTAGCAATTTAGTTAAATTTATTTATAGCTGTATGAGTTTTAGCTAGAAATTATAATTTATTTTGCTATCCACTGTAACACGGTACTTAGAGAAAATATAACTGACTTTCATTTAATCGCTCTACACATAAATCTAGTAAAGATATAATAGGCGATTTACCACTTAAAACACTCACAAATACTATCAATATATTTACCTCCACACAGCCTACTAAGACTATTTTCTCCAACGAAACTGAGAAATTCTACTTAAATAAATTGATTTCTAGAACGAATTTATAAAGGACAAGCAAGGCAAATTGCTTACTGCCCCGAAGGAAGTAATGGAAAGATGGAAAGAATATTTCTCAGAACTCCTGGATGGTGAGCATGATGAAGCATCAGAAATGATAACCACTGACACAGAAGAGGAAACCAATGATGGTGAAGATGACATAAAGATGGAAGAACTGAGGGCAGCACTAGAGAAAATCAAGATGGGCAAAGCAGCAGGGCATGACGGTATAACACCAGAAATGGTTAAGTACATGGGAGCATCAGGCGACCTATTACTCTTAAAGGTCCTACAGGCAGCATGGTGCAACAAGACCATACCAAAGGATTGGGAGATTGCCATCATAACACCAATTTTCAAAAAGGGTGACAATCGACAATGTGGAAACCATAGAGGCATATCCCTTCTCAGTGTCCCTGGTAAAATCTACTCTAGAATCCTAGAGCAGAGACTCCGACGCCTAGCTGAGCCACAATTGGATGAGGTCCAGTGCGGATTCCGAGCAAACCGAAGTACTCAAGACCTAATCTTCACACTCAGACAGCTGAGTGAAAAGGCCCTTGAGTATAAGAGTGAGATCCATCTTTGTTTCATAGATCTGGAAAAGGCGTTTGACAGGGTCCCCTGGAGCAAACTTTGGGACTGTTTGGCAAGGAAGAATATTCCAGCACCTCTGATTCATGCTATACAGAGCTTCTACAAGTCTTGCAGAAATTATGTGAGGACAGCAAACCATAAGTCAGAAGAGTTCAGGACCACCACTGGTGTAAGACAAGGTGATATCCTATCACCTCACCTCTTCATACTCCTTATGGACGATGTCATCAAGGCATGTAAGGAGAGAACAAGAAAGTATTCAGTGGGGTACTGGAAGATGAGACAGGTCTATATTTCGGAGCTGGCATTTGCTGATGATGTTGCCCTGATTGCTAAATCAGAGGCACATCTCCAATCCAACCTGCAAGTCTGGAAGGAAGAGCTGGAGAAGAGAGGGATGGTCATAAGCAGCTCTAAAACAAAATCCATGGTGATATCACGAGAAGAAAGAAAACATCAGATTAAGTTGGGAGAACAGGTCCTGGAGCAGGTCGACCACTTTAAATATCTCGGAGCTATTATAGACCGAAAGGGAGGCATCAAAGAAGAGTTGGCCACTCGAAAAGCAGCGGCTGGGAGACTTTTTCAGGCCATAAATCGTGGATTCCTCAGCAAGAAAGAGGTTGGTAAGAAAACGAAGATGGCTGTATACCGCTCCACCTATGTCCCAGTCTTGACATATGGATGCGAGTCGTGGGCAATGACTACAACCCACAAAAGCCAGATCCAAACCTCAGAAATGAGGTATCTGAGGAAGGTGGTTGAAGTAACAAGAAGAGACATGGTCCGCAACCAGACGATCCGTCAAGGCCTAAAATCCCATCCGCTGCAGACCCAAATAGAACAGTCCCAACTAAGATGGTTTGGCCATGTCTGCAGAATGGGAGAAGATCGGCTACCACGACAAGCATGGGAAACAAAGAGCCAGGGATCCAGACCTCCAGGACGACCCAGAGTCCGCTGGGAGGACAACATTAGACAATCTTTGAAGGACCGAGGACTAGAATGGAACCAGGCCAGGAAGAAGACAGCTGATAGAATGGTCTGGCGCTCTCTCTTCCAAACCTCTACACCTCACGGTAGAAGGGGAACGACTAAGTAAGTAAGTAAGATTTCTAGAACGTAGAACGTAGCTAGGTTGTCTAGAGAACTGCGGAGTCTGGAATGAATGTGAGTCTAAACTGCTCTGGTATAAATATATCTCTGATGAAAGGAAAATGGTTACGTCTAAAACCCGAAACAGGCTCGAATCCCAGATGTTAGCACCTACGTTTAGTTTTACGTCCACATTATGTGAAACACGCGAAATCAAAGATCTGCTCACACGAATTACTTCGCACCAATGCCGAAGCCAGGTCTCTATTAAGATCTAGATAACATAGAATCTACATATATTATCGCCTCCTCTCGCCATCTGCAGAGTTGGTCATAGAAGAATTGTAGCGAGAGTCTTTGATATGGCGGTTCGCATGTTGTAACTTAACTTACAACGAACGAATTCAGGCAGAGGTGATAGACACATTGTCTCCCCTTTCCATCACTGACTGATCTCATTACAGCGATTTTTATGATCGCTGCCAAGAAAATTACAGGTGAGCGAGACCAGGTCTGCTCTTACTCTCAACATCAAAGAGATTAACATGCTAACTAGAAGAAATGACAAAGGTTTGAATATTGGAGGGCCAAGTTCCAACAGGCCCAGGCGACAAAGAAGGCAGAAAAAACGAAAGAAAGGTAAAAGATAGTGATGAATAAAGAAAAGATATAGAAATTTATTAATCATAATCTCTCTGTCACAAAGACCAACTTCAATTGGAGATACTATGACAACACAAGCATGCAAAATTTTGTCAGTCATAAAATTAATGTTAAATATGCATCAATTTACCTGACACTAAAATATTTTATAAGTTTACGATCTATACATTTAAAGGCTTGCCCTTGGACACACATCAGTTTGAGGGCTGTGGCTGGAAATTTACCACTGTGGCTGTAGCTTATTACAAGGCAAGTCATTAGCAGTCAGCCTGGAGTTTTTTCAGCTGTAAAATCTTGATGTGAATTCAGAAACTGTTCAAACTGTTGTTGTTGTTTTGAAGAGATGATGGGTGGAGAGCGGGCACTTAACAGCTGACCGTTATTACCTTTTCTGGTTCCATCTTGGTCTGCCCTGATCAACCTGAAAATTGATTATAATTAGGGTATTTACTGTCATTTTATTTACTAAATTTGTATTTATTTTAAATAACTATTGTCTTTTGCAGTTGCTGATTTTAATTTATATTAGTATTTGTTCTTTTTGAGTTGTTGTTTTCTTTTTCTTAAACCTCGTTGTCTTTCCTTGTCCTATAAGTAGTTAGTAAGTTGTTTTTTTTCTATTGTTTTTTTTTTAAAAAGATTTGTTAGTTCTTGTTGCTTAATTTCTATTTGTTTGAATGTTTTTTCTGAAGTACTAACCTTATATGTTTTCCTTTGTTTTATGTTTATATCTTTTAAGTATTGATTGGGCATCTCCTGGGGCATCTATACTTAAAATCATATCACCTGTCAAGTCTATTTTGTGATTTCTATAGTAAATTTTTAATTCAAGCCTTTGTTGTTCGTACTTTTTACAGTGGATCAGGTCGTGGTCTATGTCATTCTCTTCCTGACATTCTTGGCAGTATGGTTCCTCTATCATAAAGTATGCTGCACGGAGACGCCACAGTTTTTTGTTCGATGGTATCTTTAGTTCTTCTCTGACCTGGCACGCCCTTGTTGGTTCTTTCAGCAGTTTGAACGCATGTCTGCCTTTTCTACTTTTGTTCCATGTTGTCTTCCATTCCTCGTTTATAGTTAGCTTCACTTGGCTCTTGATCTCCGACCTTCACAGTCCTGCTCTTATATTGTTTTTACTTATTCTTCCGTTCTTGGCGTTCTGGTCTGCCAACTCGTTACCAGCTATACCTATGTGTGCTGGAACCCACACTAGCCTCACACTACATCGTTTGTTCCCTAGTGATGTATTAATTCTAGAATTTCTTTCTTTATATCTGGCCAGCTACATTTACCTGGGTGTTCTAGTGCTTGTAGTGATGATAGTGAGTCTGTAAATATCGTAACAGCTTCTGGTGGGTTATCTTCGATTATTTCTAAACTTTTTAGAATTGCTACCATCTCTGCGGTAAAAATCGAAGCCCTTTCAGTTACACTGTAGCTCTTTTTAGTTTCCCACTGTCGTATTTCTACTCCTGCACCTAGTTGCCCACTATCACCCTTGGATCCATCAGTGTAGACGGCCAGACTTTGTTTTGTTAGTTGATCTATGAATTTTCTACTTATCATTTTGGCTTCCTTATCATCTATGTTTAGTTTGATCTTTTCAGTAAGTGAGTAGTCTATGATTGGTGTATTTAGTTCAAACTGTGTCAGAATGCGCTATATATACTGGTTATCCGTCAGTCTGACTTTATTGCTTGTGTATGATTGGATCTCTCTATCTCATTTCGATTGGTCTCTCATTTTTGCCTGCTTCTGCGTTTGATAGGCTCTCTTTATGCACATTTGACTGGTTGTTTCCCTTTATTGACTGTGCATAATTAGGTAACCAATGGAGGACTTTTTTTAAAATCGGAATAAAGTAGGTTCCACCGTGATTCACTTTTTATGGTTGAAAATCCAATAAGAAATGAAATTCCACTACGTCAAATCACAAATTGAATTATTATTAACCATTAAATCATAAAGATACTTATTTTCCACAGCTAAAATTCAGTGAGAATAATATTTACAATCACAATCTCAGAGAAACTTATCATTTATGTTGCAATTCCAGAGTGTTTTCTCCGTCTCGTTACAAGATCCCTAAATAATTTTGGCAGATATTTTCCCTGTTCTGCACACAGCAATATCATCTGCAAACCGTGACTATTTATTTTTCATATGTTTCAATTCTTCACCTAAATCATTTACCATCATAGTAAAAAGTAAAGGACAGAATACTGATTCTTGGGGTATTCCGTTTTGTTGTTCATACAGGTCTGACCTATCATTGTTTACCTCAACAGTAAAATATCTGTCTTGCAGGAAGTTCTCTAGTTATATATTTTACCTATTATTACGCCTATCTTCTTCATTTTAACCTTTAGCACGCTGCATTCTTTTCCCGAAAACTTGTCCTACAGCTGCATTCTTTTTCACAACCCCCCGATTTTATAGTGGGCGACTTGTAACGTCTATACTTTTTGTGTTTCTTGGTCAATTGCTATCATTTTTGGAATTTATATAAATAAATGAATCATGAATCTGATGATATAAAATTTGTTTGTGTACATGTTAGATGTGATAGGAAGAGAGGAAAGGAAAGATGAAAAAAAATATTTAAAAAAATTAAAAAAATTTTTTTTTTTAACTTTAAAATTTAAAAAAAATTACCAAGAAACGAAGAGTCCATATCCCTAGCATCTCAATGAAAGTCATTTGACCAATACAAATCAAATGACGATCTTTTCGTTACACCCATCATCAGTAGCAAAGCAACAAACATCCTCGTCAGCAGTGACATTCGGCCGTAATTCTAAATTTCCTAGTCCTAACCCCTAAAATTATACATACTAGCAATGTCATTCTACTTTCGTTTCCATCTCAGCCATCAAACATATTCCGAGAACCGATATCATCGTTTATAAAGACAAAAATCTCCTCCTCATCGCATCGGCGTCAGAATCCAGTAAAATTATAGCGAAAATGGCCGCGTGTTCGATGCCGATTCATTTCGATTGAAAAAATTCACAGAAAATAAACGCGGATAGCCATCACTAAAATAAAAACCGGAAAAGACAGTGAAATCTCTTTCACAGAAGAGTCAATTTTAACATCCGGGGTTAAGATCACGTGCACACACATTAAAAATCAGTTTCCCGATGACAGCCGCAAGGCCAAAAATATCGCCTCCTGCCTCCTGAAAATAGGCTGCCCTTCTAAAATGCTGGAAATGATAAAGTCATTCCATGACGGCATGAAGGGAACAGTCCAATATGCTGGAAGCACGTCACAGCCCTTTGATATACGAAGTGGCGTTAAACAAGGCTGTGTTCTGGCTCCGACCCTCTTCGGAATCTTCTTTGCCTTACTCTTGAAACATGCATTCAGAGATGCAACTGAAGGAATATGCCTTCACACTAGATCAGATGGCCGTCTGTTTAATCTTTCAAGGCTGAAGGCAAAAACAAAAATCAGAAGGGTCACTATAAGAGACTTGTTGTTTGCTGATGATGCTGCAGTCGTCACTCAAAGCCAACAGTAGCTTCAGAGCTTGATGAATCGCTTCACTAAAGCATGCAAGGACTTTGGCCTCACAATAAGTCTAAAGAAAACGAATGTGCTGAGTCAGGATGTGGGTGCTGCACCAGTTATCACTATCGATAACTATGAATTGGCAGTGGTGCACCACTTCACATACCTAGGGTCTACCATCAATGACAAACTCTCACTGGATACAGAAATCGACAGCCGCATTGGCAAAGCTGCAGCTACCTTTGTCCGCCTCACATCGCGTGTTTGGGGAAACTCTAAACTCACAATGAAGACCAAAGCTGCGGTATATAATGCCTGCGTCACCAGCACACTCCTATATGGCAGCGAGACCTGGACGACCTATGCTAAGCAAGAAAGAAGGCTCAATACCTTCCATTTGCGGTGTCTACGCCGCATCCTCGGCATCTCGTGGAAAGATAAAGTGACAAATGTCGAGGTGTTGTCACGTGCTGGCCTTCAAAGTGTGTAAACGCTTCTTAGACAGCGCAGACTTCGCTGGCTTGGCCATGTTCGCCGCATGGAAGATGGTCGCATCCCAAAAGATATCTTCTACGGACAATTAGCAGATGGCAAGAGAACAGTTGGGCGACCACAGCTGAGGTTCAAAGATGTGTGCAAGAGAGATATGAGGGCTGTGGTGAAGTGGGATGTTATAAATATTTATAGGGGACTTAGTGTACTGACTGAGATCAGCTGTGAAGGTATCTATATCTAATAAGAGTAGTGTATTATAGATAACCTTACTTGCTGCCACATATGTATACCTCAGTCAGAATTATTCTGGAATAGTGTGATGACTACGTTATATGTCTAGGGTATGTGTATGATGAAGTGTAAGTCATAACAACAACAGACAGATAAACAATTTAATTTATTCCACCACACTTGACAACACTGTGACACTCACATACATAAAACACTCTACGAGGATATCTTAAAGGAGTCACTGATAACTTTTCAAATAACAATATGTATTCAGTGCTGTCATGAATGTATATGTGTCCTGATTCAAATACAAAGGGAACCAGGAATCACAATCAATTTTAATTACAAGTTATATGTACAGAATTTATTAATATGAATCTTGTAGTGACATATATTATTAATAGTATCCTATGTGTGTCAGTTGTGTAGTAGTAATATGAGGTAATACTGGTTTTGTTTTGTTCAAGCTCTGTTGGTATTTGTCATCATGACTTCAATAGTTTGTTTCTATTGGAACTAGTATTGGAGATGTTCTCAGTTCCTGGTATTAAAACAATTAAATTCCCCTCTTAATTTTATTTTACAATGTCATTTTAAGATGGGGGTACATAATGTTGAGCTCCATGGCCACACTCTCTTATCTTTCGTGATGACTGCAGTAAAAGACTCCTCTGCTCGATTACTTTAATGAGTTCTGGAGCCACCCCACTGGTTGCTATATGGACCAAGGAGTATGCTGTCCACCTCTGGCTTCAGCAAAGCTCTGACCAGGTGCTGCTCAATAACTTTAAGACCACGGTCCCTGAAACAAGAAGGTTGTACCTTCTACGTCAGAACTAATTTATACTCTATTTCTACACTGAGCACAATACATCACAAACATTGAGTTCAGAGCGTTAGGCCAACTGTCAGCTTCATCTGAAATACTTTATACCAGTATTTCCCTCCCTAATGGTTACTACGCCTCTGCAATTCCAGCATTATTTCTTTCTAGTCAATAATCTAGGTGTCAGTGTACTGTTTGGCCATTCCATGCAGTTTTACTTTCCTCCGACACCTTCTGTTCAGGCTGGAGCACTATAGGCTTTACATCATGTTCGCTACTGAACTACACATATATACAGACATAAATTATCAATTTACATTCAATTTTCATTAAAAGATATTGAATATTTCAAGCTTACCACAATTCATGGAAATAATAAACAGTTTCGTTGACTGGCAATGAATATAGCACAACTCCGATCTGCCGATGTCCCAGGCTTTATTTTATAAAAAATATACACTGGTGCTCAACGCACTGCTTCTTAGTAGGTTTATTACAAGATGTGGCAAGGAACAGACGCTCTGAATTGAGTATATTCGCAGCTCTACCCAATCAAACCATGTCTACACATCTTTTCAAAAAAGTACCCCTTTTCACGTTTCCCCTGACAACACAAGATAGTATTTATAGCCCGACCAATCGTGTTTAGTCTTACATTTGTTGCGCTCCAATCAAATAGGAGTTAACATGGTAGGCTATTTCCGTAACGTAATGTTTTTTCAAACACGTTATAAAAAAATTTTATGAGCAGAAATGATTTCATGCTGTCAGGCACCCCCACTATTTTATTTTGGCCATAACTTGGTAATTCCTAGACTATTTGCGTAACGTTTTACATATTCTTTGTCAGCAAACCCTAAGGAACCCAAATATACGAATTTAATGGAGCCCATATGCATTTTCTTCTAGGATAGTCGTGCTGTTACTACCTTCTCACTTCCAAACTTGAGGGTGTCTGGGTACTGTCATGTTTTCAAACGTAAACCGGTATAATGTCATAATTCCCAATAAGCGTTTTTCAGGATTTTAAAACCTAACTCTGGTATGGGTAGGGTTTTTATCACTGACGATTTGAAAAAAAGCCAGTGCTTGTGGCCTTACACGCGTGATGGCAGCAATTGTGTATCGCGCGACGCGTGTTTAGTGTTGCATGTGTCCTTGCTTTCTGCCTCTCCCCTCTCTCTATCCTTTAGTCCATCTGTCTTTTAGTTACGCCGTGTATAAAATGGAATGAATGAAATATTAAATTTAGGTCATTGATCAGCTTGCGTATCTCAAGGTTTTTCCAAGAAATACAGTACACGTTTCATTGAAGAAAGCGGGTAATAATACAGTAGGCTTTTACTATCAACGTGAAAGCGTTACAATTTGCAGACGAAGGAGAACACAGGGAGATTTTGCGTACAGTCATTGTGACAGCACTGTTCTTTACCATTCTTCTTTCCTTTTATTAAATTTATTTGTTAGGCTTTGCATTTACGTTTTAATTTATATATGGGGATTAGAATAATTCACGACAAGGGCACTGGACATGGATCCAGCAACACGGGAGGATGAAGCTGCCGATCGCACTAAGTGGCGATGCTATTTACGGCGCCACCTCAGATTGGGCGAAGAGAGGCTCACACAAGAAGCAGAGGTGAGGAGAAAACATCGAAAGGAGCACCAGGAAAATAAGCAGCTGAGGGCTGTCACCTCAGGGGCGCATTCCCATAGTCAGTTATGGCTGAAGGGGCTATTATTATTATTATTATTATTATTAGCCTGGAGAACATAGGTTACCTTCGTCGACATTTGTCGATCGCAGCGTGCTAAAGGTTTTAAAGAGAGCACCTTCTCTCCAGCATCCTTCATAAGCCCTGGTTATATACAGTGTGTCCTAAAAGTTACTGTGCAATAAAGTACCTCGTACAACGTTGCAGTACCGCACAGCAATTTCTTCTACAGCAGATGTTGGAAATGTCCACCATGGGCCTCAAGACATGTCTGAACACGCTTCTTCATACAACTCTCACATTAAAAAAAACATTGCTCTCGTCTGTTGTCAAGGTCACGCCTAGGGTAGAACGGACAACTCTCACATCAAAACCGCTACTCTAGTCTGCCGTATATTCAAGTGCACAGTAACTTTTCGGACACCTGTATAAGAATACTACCACCGTATTTTTTTTTTTTTTTTGGTATGAAATCCTAATTTTACTTCATGTTCCAATTGAAGTAGCTGATCCATAGTGCATCTGTTATTCATAAATCCTGATTGAGTCTGACTATAAATTGTCCTTTTTCCAATAAAACTTTAATCTTTTATTTACTATAGTTAATAGCAACGTTTCTCAAACTTTTTTGTTCCTGGAACACTTATTCATTTGAAGTGAATTGACGGAACAGTGATCCTAAAAATTGGCTTTAAGGTAGCATTTTACAAGTTTATAATATAAACATATATATGTGATTAATTAAAATTAAGTTTAGGCCTAAGCTGTGTAAATAAAGAAAGTAATTAATATGGCTAAAATAATAATAAATAGAACCATCAGTAGTTTAATCGCGTTTATATTTTATTACTAATAAAAGTAAAGTACATGCACAAGTAATTGTATATCAATGAGAAAAATGCTTTTGTTTTTTACCATAACATATCTGTTCCTATATTTTGTCTTCATAGCTGCATAGTAAGAAAATCCTGTTTCACGTAGGTATGTAGTGGCTAATGGAAGAAGCAATAGAATGGCCCGTTTTGCAATGTTGGGGCATTCTTGAAAAACACTGCTCCAAAAATCATTTAGGGAAAGTTCATTAAATCTTTGTTTTATTCCTGAATCTGAAGTGAAATCAATCAAACTCTCATCATAAGCTGATAAGCATGCTAGATTGGCTGCAACTGTTAATGGATTTCTCATCCATGTTAAAAATAATGTTTGAAAATAAGTTGTTAGCAACCGGTTCAAAATTTTTTCTTCGCGGAACACCTTTCAATAGCTTGCGGAAGACAGTTTGAGAAATGCTAGTTTATAATATTTTACATAGATAGAAAGTTAAAGAAATTGGTCTGTGTGAATTAGCGTCAAGGGCATCTTTATCTGGTTTTAGCATTGATGAAGAAAAATATCCCGTTTACACGGCTGTTTGTGGCCTATACCAGAGCGCTCTTTTAGTTTCGGTGACCGGAATTCTGACACCGGGTATAAAATTTTGCGTGCACCGTAAAAGACTGTTTAAGTTTTTGGCGGGGAAAATCAGCTGATGTGTGAGTAAAATCAGTAAAATATAAATCATTACACACTCGTTCTGGATAAACACAGCGCTAAAATTCTTTTGTGTACTATAACTTTGTTCTGTGTTCTATTTTTGATTGCATTTTTATTTGTTTGAAATTAGTTTTGACGGAGTTACAGACTTTTGAAAACAGCGTCATCATTTAAGGAAATTCATAAAATAAGTAATCTTTTTATTAATTTAATATCTAAAAATCGGCCCATTCGTTTGAGTTTATAATTATAAAGACTTCTCGAAGGGAAGCTAAAGATTATTTCCACATACTTTTTTTTTTTGGTTTCATATCTTGAGAATGTGTGGTAGTCAGTTTTGTGAGTGTGGCATTACAAGAACAAGCATATTGTCACCAGATTTTATAGCATTTAAATCCCTTTAAACGCATTCCTGATACCCACAAATCTTAAATAAGGTAGTAAAAAAATAACTTTTTGTGAAGCACCATCTGTTTTTGCATTTTCATTCATTTATAATGATATTTAGCTACGTATATAAGCGTCAGAAAACATGTAAAGCTATAGATAGATTACTTCCACATAATTTGATCTATCTTTCAAGTCTTGTTAATCTTCTATTTATAATATGAATTTTTTTTTAATTGTGTGTGAGATAAGGACTGTTCCATTGGTGTTCTTTGGTAGACAATCCTGTGCACACGACGGCTGCCAGCGAATTCTAAGTAACTGTTTGTATATCTTCTTTCATTCAAAGTTACAATGCAGGTAGTAAATTTAGAGAAACCAAATTCTAAATCTAATACCATCCTTTTATCAATGGCTAGAGTCAGAGATACATATGATAATTTAGAAATATTTATGAATGGCATGAAAGCTCAGATAGAGTCACTAAAATATTTAGAGTGGGATGGTAAACAAGTTGTTGTTTTCTTATTCGGGGATTATTTCCTTGTTTTGCTGGAGACACACAGACATGGGTATATTCCTTGAGCTCCAGACAAACCAAACATTTTCATCAAAGACATCCAGAGAGCATACAACTTGCAAACCAAGAAGTTTGGCCATGTTGATAAGAGATTACAATAGATATATGAAATATGGGAAAGGGAATAAAAGGCAAGTGGCACATTACCATAATTGTTTACACAAACCAATGTTAGAGATTGAAATTGAAAATGTAGCTCCTCCTTACCTTCATATTTTATTAGGCATTGTTTTGAAACACCACAGACTTCTAGAACAGGTAGCTGATACAATAGACGCAAAGATATTTGAGAATTCGCAAGAGATACATGCAAACATTAGTACTTTTAAGAACTTGAAGAGATTTAGTAGGAACTGGAAATAGGCAGAAGAATTAGGAGCTAAAATTGAATTTTTCAGGTAGGTATTGAACTTTGTGAGGATAAGGAGGAGACAGATAATTTTAAAGTTAGACTTGAAAATGCACAAGATGCGCTGGCCAAACTTCAGTTTCAAGATCTGTGTACTAGGTCTGGTCCAGTTTGCTCACACATGGACAAGGTACTAGCCAAACACAAAATCATACAACAGGCTTATAATAGCAGAGCATTTATAGGGAATCACTGCCACAGATATCTCACACAAAAAGTTTATAAAGATCTTACAAGAGCAATCATTACACAAACACTGAAAATTACAGACAAACAAGATATAACTAACATAGCTTTTATTGCCCAAGAACAATTCAACTCACTGAAAGAAGCATTTGAGAAAGTACACAACAAAATATCACACAGTAAACCAATTAGTAAAGAATCAATAACAGCATCGATAGAGACTTATATGACTTTGTTCAGAAAGCTATTCCCTAGTAAGACAATTCATAAACAGCACATATTAGAAAAACATTGCGCAGACTGGATCAGAACTCATGATGTATGATTGAGATAATTGTTAGCTCTCATGTTCTGGGGACAATTGGGTGTGTTATTTTAAGGTTATAAATGTGGACATGCAATTTAAACTTTCAATAATTAATGTTTTACGCATGAAACCAAAACAAAACTTTGATATCCATTTTCTGGAGGTTTTCTACTTTTGATTTCTGTAATTTGTTATGCATGTTGATTGTGACCGTTTTAGTGTAAATTTAATTAGAAACAAACCATAACAAAATGTAAAAAAAAAACGTAAATTTTACACTATTTCAGACTATTATATCTTCTGTTCTAATTGTGATAAAATGTTTGTTCTTGTTCTAAAATTTACTCTAACATTTCTAGTCTAGCTTTACGCAAAATTAAAGCCAGTATTTATAATAATAAAGTAGCATAAAAGCAATTCAAACATGTTTTGGGGACAATTGGGTGTGTTTTTTTAAGGTAATAAATGTGGACTTGCAATTTAAACTTTCAATAATTAATGTTTGACGCATGAAACCAAAACAAATCTTTGATATCCATTTTCTGCATGTTTTCTACTTTTGATTTCTGTAATTTGTTATGCATGTTGATTGTGACCGATTGAGTGAAAATTGCATTATAAACAAACCATAACAAAATATAAAAAAAAACGTAAATTTTACACTATTTCAGACTATTATATCTTCTGTTCTAATTGTGATAAAATGTTTGTTCTTGTTCTAAAATTTACTCTAACATTTCTAGTCTAGCTTTACGCAAAATTAAAGCCGGTATTTATAATAAAAAAGTAGCCTAAAAGCATTAATTAAGCCCTATCAAAAGTAAACATCGCCACATGTTTTTCCCATTAGGAAGCTGACCACGTGACCTCTGTCAAGTGGGCTATAAATAGCGTGGTCGGGGAAAAAGGGGAAATAACTAAAAGATCGCTCGCAAACAGCCGTGTTTAACTTCTGATGTGAAAACGTCAATTGGACCGTTAAGATCAACTGAGAGACTATTTTAGGCAGTACCGTAACTATTTGTATTTAAAAAAAAAAGCTTAGCCCGCCATGCTGACCTCTTATTTCTCCCATAAATTAATATTCCAGGCCACAAGGTCGTTTATATTTGGATATGCGCCATAATATAACTGACGGACATTATGTCTAGGTTTAACGGAGCACGCCTCGCCAAAACGAAGCTCTTATTTTTACATTGTGTAGGCATGAGAAAAACATAGGCTACATCTGTTTAGTTACTTGGGGCTGTCTTTGTTGCTTGCCCTGGATTTCTATTCTGGGCAGTCTTCAGCTCATCCCTTGATATATGGTTGCTTAGGATCCTTTTGTGTTTTTCGCCAGGTTAAATTTGACCTACCCCCCACTTCTTTTCCCTTGTGGGTTCAGTGAAGGGCATGTCTAGCTGTTCTGGTTAACTGTTTCCTAAAGGTATGTCTTTATCTATTTCCAGTTTATTTCATTAATCTCCAGCCCTTCTGGATGCTGTCTCAGTTGTCTTCCACAAGTTTCTGCTTGTTGTTTCATCAGGTCATCTACTACAGGGGATGTTTTTGATGCATCTGTTGGTGAATGTCTACAATTTGGATGTGATTATTTTGGTGATGTGCCAAGTTCCCAAATCACGGAGCAGTGCTTTTCAGCCTTTTTTCTTCACGCATAATTAAATAGAAACAGGATATTTAACTGCACGGCTACATGCAAAGAATATCTATGCATAATATGAAATATTAACAAAACACACAGATGCTCAGTCTTCCTCAGTATATGTTGAAGAGTGTGAATGCCAACTGTTCTGTAGCTTGCTGGTTGCATACGCGACGGATGCATCATCTCATATGTCCATCTCGGCTAGCCTTAAGTTTTATGCCCAATTCCAATAGTCTTTACCTTGATTAGTCATCTAGTGCAGTGTCATTCTTTAACGGGCGATCATTCATTGTTCTCTACCTGAGTGTTACCGGGGCCCGAAAGGGGAGCAAAGAATAGTAACTTGTACCCTACCATGCATGTTGTAAAAAGCGAATAAGGAGGGTTTGGCATGGGGGTGGTTACCCCATCCCGTAAAAACTTTCTACCAAAAAACTTCAACAAACATGGACAAGTCAAATACAGAATATAAATCAACTCGGCCGCCCAAGACAGAAGAAAGTCCTCAGGAAAGGAGGCGCATGAAGCAACCCAGAGAAAGCCGAAAAGAGTCTGGGTTGCCGACTAACCTTTTTTTGCCTAAGAAAATCTCCAGGATTGGCACCTGGAATGTTCGCACTCTATGTGAACAAGGGAAAACTGCACAGGTAGCAGCAGAAATGATATATTACAGGGTTGATATCCTGCGTCTCTGTGAGACACGGTGGAAGGGCATAGAGAGGAGGAGATTGATCACAAGAGAAATGGTGTTGTCCTCAGGACATGCGGAGGAAAGGGCCCACCACAGTGAAGGGGTGGCCCTAATGCTGTCTAGGGAAGCACAGAAGGCACTTATAGAATGGGAAGCAATGGGACCCCAAATTATAACAGCAAGGTTTAAATCAGCCAAAAAGAAAGTAAATATAAACATCATCCAGTGTTATGCACCAACAAACGATAAAGAAGAATCTGAGAAAGGAGACTTTTACACCAAACTACAAAATGTCTTGGACAAAAAGAAAAGAAAGGACATCACAATTTTGATGGGGGACCTAAACGCGAAAATAGGAACAGACAACACCGGCTTTGAAGAAATCATGTGAAAGCATGGATTAGGTATGATGAACAAGAATGGGGAACTATTAACTAACTCCTGTGCTTCAAATCAGCTAGCTATAGGAGGAAGCATATTTCCACATAAAAGAATACATAAAGCAACATGGATATCACCAGACCACAGAACTGAGAATCAGATTGATCACATATGCATAAGTAAGAAGTTTAGGTCATCATTGCATGATGTAAAAGTATGTAGAGGAGCAGATGTGGTATCATATCACCATCTTCTGTTGGCTAAAACAAAATTAAAACTCAAGAAATTTACAAGAATATATAGCTATAGACAACAGTGTAATGTGGGATATCTAAGAAATTTTCAATGACAGTATCCAACAAATACCAAGTACTTCAACAGCTGGAAGATGAAACAGATACGGAAGACCACTGACAACAAGTAAAAAATATATGGAACGAGACATGTGAAGAAGTACTGAGAAAAAGAGAACATCAGCACAAAGCATGGATAACAACAGAAACCATTAGAAAGATAGAAGACAGGAAAAACAAGAAAGCAGCTTTAAACAGAAGCAAAACCAGAAGCTCCAAAGCCAAGGCTCCTGAAGTGTACATAGATGCAAACAAAGAATTAAGAAGAAACATCAAAAGAGACACGAGGAAGTATATTGAAGAGTTGGCAAGGGAAGCAGAGGAAGCTGTAGCTGAAGGAAATATGATGGACATGTACAACAACACAAAGAAGCTAACAGGGAAATATAAGCAAGCAAATGGCCTCATAATAGATAAGAATGGAAAATTCCGTAGTAATATACAAGAACAAATGAAGAGATGGACAGAACATTTTGAGGAACTTCTCAGTAGACCAGCTCCAACTAATCCCCCAGACATCCAGCAAGCAGAATAGGAGTTACAAATCAGTTGTCAACGACCAAGTAGAGAAGAAATAAAGAAAGCCATAAAGCTTCTGAAAGATGGAAAAGCAGCTGGTCCAGATGGAATTCCAGAAAAGGCCACCAAAACAGACATTGATACCTCTACAGAGATATTATACAAACTACTTGGAAAAGTCTGGGAGAGAGAGGGAATAGCAGTAGAATGGAAGGAAGGTTATCTGGTCAAGTTGCCTAAGAAGGGAAATTTACAAGAGTGCACAAATTATAGAGGAATAGCATTACTATCAGTGCCAGGAAAAAGTATTAAACAGAATCATCCTTGAGATATTAAAAGATTCCATAGACAAGCAACTGAGAGATGAACAAGCAGGTTTTCGACAAAACAGATCATGTACAGACCAGGTAGAATAGAAGGACTGAAATGGTATGACAATGTCACAAATGTGGAATTGATGACAAGAACCAGACAAAAGTGGAACAAAAGTTGAGGAGAAGACGCTGGCGATGGATAGGACACACATTGAGGACACATGTTGATAGGGATTACAAGGCAGTCCTTGTTCTGGAATCCACAGGCAGAGGTAGACCAAAAAACACACGGAGAAGAGAACTGGATACAGAGGGGAAAATGATGAAGAAAACAGGGAAAGAACTTGAGCGGATGGCACGGGACAGGAAGACTTGGCATGTGTTTGTTGAAGGCCTATGCTCCTTGGGGAGCTAAAGGGTATTGATTGATTCATTCATTGTTCTCAGTATCTCACCCTTTTCCATATCCAGTATCCCCACGGTGGATGTTCTTGATGCTAGTCTGTCAGCTTGTGACAGAATTGGGTAAGAAATTGTTGGGCACTGGGTGGAGCTAAACCCCCAACCCTCATTTCTTCTTGACTGTTATTACCACTCGCATTTCTTTCTCTAATTTCTCTTCTGTGGATGAAAGGGGGATTGCTCGCTGTTACTCTTACTAGGACAGGTTCCCTCCCCTTGCATGTTAAGTTGGTCAGAGTAATCTTTGTAGCGGTTACAACTCTCCATATTGTTTCTTTGAGACCAGGGAAGATTAGCCGCCTCGCTGTCCACGTGCAGAACTTATTACACCACATATTGGCGGTTTCTCTCTTTGTTTGCATGTAAACGTGGGACATTGTTCCTGGAGTTCTGTCATGTTACGTGGTAGTCCGGGCAAAGGAGCGACTTGTTCGAAGACACTTGCGCTGTTGAGATGACGGTCTCCTAAACTTCCCTGTGTTCGATGCCAGGAATTCTGGGACTCTCTATGCATAACAATGTTACGCTAATTCTTTGTAGCTTGTCGTTAGGAAAATTCTCTGGGTAATAGTTACACGTTTTTCTCTACGCACGTGTTAGCCACGGGCGCACACCTGCAACCCTACTATTTATATATATACTCGTATATATATATATATATATATATATATATATATATATATATATATATATATATATATATATATATATATATATATATATATATATATATAACCGAACAACAATAAAACTCTTGATTCTAGAGGCAGGGGCTATATTTATTTTTACAACCCATTCAGTGACAAAGCAAACATTAAACAAATAAACTAGCGAACATAACAAAACTAAACTAAACAAAACAAAACACCCAACAGTGCCCGATGCTAATCTGAAGAAGCAAACAAAGCACAGAATAGTTAAAATCATAATATAATACTGAATGAGAAACACCACGCTCTCACCTGTCAAACTGTCCTACGCCGCCACCTGACACACTCAACTATCACACACACACACACTCATGTGTGTCGTCCAATGCGACTAGTATGGTGTTGTGCGTGGGGCTGGCAATCTCACCATGCAACACAGGTTGCTACGGAAACCACTACTGCAAGAGCACACACTCAGCTATCTCACACACACACACTCATGCATGTCGTCCAATGAGACTAGTAAGGTGTTGTGCGTGGGGCTGGCAATCTCACCATGTAACCCAGATTGCTACCGAAACACTACTGCCCTAGCATATGAATACTTAATATGGAGGCAAACCACACTGTTGGCCCCATGCTCCCTCAGGAGCGGAGAAGAGAAATATTTACCTTGAAGTGAGCCCACGTGCTCTCACAACCATTCCTCACATAACCATAATTAAATAATCATAAAATGGACATAAAATAATATTCAACTATATGTACAACAAATACTCTCAGTAATGAGAATAAGCTACTACCTCGTAACCGATCCACATCAGTATTTGCTACTGCATTCTGAAGCATGTCGTATGTGACGACTGGTGCGCCTGGCAACAAGCGTGTCGTATATGACCACTGATGAGACTGGGAATCTCATCACATGAAACACATCGTTACCGAAACAAATCACTGCCATAGCATATAAATGCTTCATGCAGGCTTCTGTTGGATTCAGCCGCACTGGTGTCGCCCTGCTCCGCAAGGAGCAAACAGCAACATTTATGTCTCAAATGCGCTTTACGCGCAAGGAGTGGCCTAACGCGCTCTCCGGAAATCTAAATACATATCAAGGTAAACCACTAAAGATAAACAGTAGAATAATAAATAATCGTGAAATACACTCAATTACTTTCACATTAAAGAAATAAAATAATTACTCTTGACTTTAACAAAACTGGCATTAACACGAAAACTATCTCTTTCCTTTACTGGGGAAAATTATCTTAATCTGCTTCCCACCCACGTGTCAATTCACACAATATAAAACTGGCGTCTTCTTTATTCACTGCGCCGCCTTTCATAACCACGTGGCCGCCATCTTGATATATTTTGCTAACAAGTCAATATCATCTAAATTCAAGTAATAGATGCTTCTCTGTCCAGTTTCATGTATAAAACACTCTCCTACTAAATTTGCCCGGTCTGATGGATGAAATACTTGATACTAAACTCTTACATACGTGATTTGGTCTTAACACTAGTGAAATATATCCACACATTATTTCCCCTCAATTATATTTCAAGACTAAATTATCAGGTCCTGGAAACACATTCACTTTTTCATTTAAACATTAGAACAGACACGCTGAATACTAATAATAAAACTACAAAATACTAAAGCTAATTTAAATTAACTCACGTGCTCAAGGCATTTACAGCTTGGCTCTGTCTGTCTAACTTCGTCTGTTCTCTCTGGGCGGCTGTGGCAACATAGGCCCGCTTGCCGGCCACTTTCTCTTTTATAAGCACTAGCCTAATCACTCAAGTTACTGCGCGCTGGGCGTATTAATCTTGGCTACTTAAATATCACACGCGATTATCGCTTTAGGAATAGCGAAAACACAAATAAAACCTACAGCTATTTAATATAACACACTAATATCAAATATGACTCACAACTATACACCACAATTAATTCTCATGCTTTATTATGGCCTCATTACATATCTTCTACTTCAGACTTTTCACAACCCAGAATGCTTCGCGCACATCGAAAATAATCTGCCTAGAAACAGGTAGGGGGCGGGCGTCTCCTTTTCGGCCCCAAGCGATAAATCTGCCTAGAAACAGGTAGGGGGCGGGCGTCTCCTGTTCGGCCCCATCATATTTATTATTCTACTGTTTATCTTTAGTGGTTTACCTTGATATGTATTTAGATTTCCGGAGAGCGCGTTAGGCCACTCCTTGCGCGTAAAGCGCATTTGAGACATAAATGTTGCTGTTTGCTCCTTGCGGAGCAGGGCGACACCAGTGCGGCTGAATCCAACAGAAGCCTGCATGAAGCATTTATATGCTATGGCAGTGATTTGTTTCGGTAACGATGTGTTTCATGTGATGAGATTCCCAGTCTCATCAGTGGTCATATACGACACGCTTGTTGCCAGGCGCACCAGTCGTCACATACGACATGCTTCAGAATGCAGTAGCGAATACTGATGTGGATCGGTTACGAGGTAGTAGCTTATTCTCATTACTGAGAGTATTTGTTGTACATATAGTTGAATATTATTTTATGTCCATTTTATGATTATTTAATTATGGTTATGTGAGGAATGGTTGTGAGAGCACGTGGGCTCACTTCAAGGTAAATATTTCTCTTCTCCGCTCCTGAGGGAGCATGGGGCCAACAGTGTGGTTTGCCTCCATATTAAGTATTCATATGCTAGAGCAGTAGTGTTTCGGTAGCAATCTGGGTTACATGGTGAGATTGCCAGCCCCACGCACAACACCTTACTAGTCTCATTGGACGACATGCATGAGTGTGTGTGTGTGTGTGTGATAGCTGAGTGTGTGCTCTTGCAGTAGTGGTTTCCGTAGCAACCTGTGTTGCATGGTGAGATTTCCAGCCCCACGCACAACACCATACTAGTCGCATTGGACGACACACATGAGTGTGTGTGTGTATGTGATAGTTGAGTGTGTCAGGTGGCGGCGTAGGACAGTTTGACAGGTGAGAGCGTGGTGTTTCTCATTCAGTATTATATTATGATTTTAACTATTCTGTGCTTTGTTTGCTTCTTCAGATTAGCATCGGGCACTGTTGGGTGTTTTGTTTTGTTTAGTTTAGTTTTGTTATGTTCGCTAGTTTATTTGTTTAATGTTTGCTTTGTCACTGAATGGGTTGTAAAAATAAATATAGCCCCTGCCTCTAGAATCAAGAGTTTTATTGTTGTTCGGGTCGGTGCGAGTGTGAAAAGAGAGTGATCACACATCACAATATAATCATCATCATCATCTCGCCCACCCTACCACAATTGGCGTCGTCGGCAGGATAAGGCAGACAGTGACACTGAGCAAACAGCAAACGAACAAATATTGTAAACACCCAGCAGTGCATTCCTGCAGCAAGATGGCTAATGCGCCTGTGAAGATATTGTACGTGAAGGAGCCAGAGATAAGGTTGTTTAGTGGAGAGGAGAGGCCCACTTGGCAAGAGTTTGTGGAAGATGTGGAAGCCGCGTGGAAGGTGGCGCCTTTTTGTGCAGAAGACAAGTTAGACATGATATGGAACAACGTTACACCATGGGTATCTAGAGAATTACGGATACATGGTGGAGCCAAGGCCAGCCCTGAGAAGTTACTGGAAATTGTCAAAAGAGCCTACAGCGAGCCACCAGTCAGTGAGATGACCAGGAATTTCCCTTGGGAATATGCTGTTTATGGTGAAAGTAAAAAGTCTGAGACACTGGTCCAGATAGCAAGTGCAGAAGTTCAGAAGGAGAAGGAGGCACTTAGAGCAGAATTATCCCTCCTAAAGTCCCAGATAGCACAGATGTCACAGACCAGTTCGCCAGCACAAGAGGAGGTGCAGAGAGAGAAAGAACCAGGCCAACCGCGAAAACAGCCAAAGCACGACGAGGAGGTGCATGTTCTGGTATGTGAGAGTCAAGCTGTTGTTAACGAAAGCAGTGTACTGACAGTACCGACAAACACAGTTGCACCAACAAGGCGAAAAGGGGTTTGCAAGTGGTACAGTGTTCACAGGGGATGGGGATTCATCACGTCAGATGATGGTGGTATTGATGTATTCGTACATCAGACCAAGATCTACAGAAAGGGATTCCGGAGTCTGGCGAGGAATGAACGAGTAGAGTTTGACAGCAAACCATCGGTCCAGGGCATGGAAGCAATTTATATATGCGGCATTGGCGGTCAAGAGTGTAAGGGCAGCAGGAAGCGACCCATGGCACAGAGGAAGCCCAGAAAGATAAGATGCTACAATTGTGGAGACCTGTCAGACCACATGGCAGCCAAGTGCCCTCAAGGCCCGCTTCCGAAGAGATGTTTTCGATGCAAGTCAACTGAACATTTGATAGCCGCCTGTCCCTCAAAGAGCTCTTTCCCGAGACGTGCTACCACAACCAGGTTTCCTTCCGGGTGCAAGCCAAAAGATGACCGTGACAACTGTCACCCTAAGGGCGCCGAGAAGATTGGTAGTCGGTTAGGGGAGGAAACTCGTCTTAAGCAGAACGGAGGGAGTGCAAGTCAAGGTTCAGAGGAGGAGACACATCAAAAGCAGATAGTGGGGAACGTAAGCCACCGTCCACACAAAATGGGTGTAAAACCCGTCAGGAGCAATCCCTCTTCAAACTCGACAGCTGCAAGCACTGACAGGCAGATGTCACGGGCAGACAGCGACGCGGCACCGGTGAGCGAGTCTTCAAGACCACAGCGGCTGACAGCCCGGCAACGTACAACTGGAGACATGACGACCAAGTGTGTCTCCAGCCGAGTTGTACCGAATACAGAATCTGAGCCCAAAACATCGCCGCTGAGAAATAATCAAACGCAGCACCAACGATCTAAGAGATTTCGACAGAAGTGCCTGAGGTAGTGATGTTGTCGGGACGACAACAAAATCAGGAGGGAGATATGTGATGGGGCCGAACAGGAGACGCCCGCCCCCTACCTGTTTCTAGGCAGATTTATCGCTTGGGGCCGAAAAGGAGACGCCCGCCCCCTACCTGTTTCTAGGCAGATTATTTTCGATGTGCGCGAAGCATTCTGGGTTGTGAAAAGTCTGAAGTAGAAGATATGTAATGAGGCCATAATAAAGCCTGAGAATTAATTGTGGTGTATAGTTGTGAGTCATATTTGATATTAGTGTGTTATATTAAATAGCTGTAGGTTTTATTTGTGTTTTCGCTATTCCTAAAGCGATAATCGCGTGTGATATTTAAGTAGCCAAGATTAATACGCCCAGCGCGCAGTAACTTGAGTGATTAGGCTAGTGCTTATAAAAGAGAAAGTGGCCGGCAAGCGGGCCTATGTTGCCACAGCCGCCCAGAGAGAACAGACGAAGTTAGACAGACAGAGCCAAGCTGTAAATGCCTTGAGCACGTGAGTTAATTTAAATTAGCTTTAGTATTCTGTAGTTTTATTATTAGTATTCAGCGTGTCTGTTCTAATGTTTAAATGAAAAAGTGAATGTGTTTCCAGGACCTGATAATTTAGTCTTGAAATATAATTGAGGGGAAATAATGTGTGGATATATTTCACTAGTGTTAAGACCAAATCACGTATGTAAGAGTTTAGTATCAAGTATTTCATCCATCAGACCGGGCAAATTTAGTAGGGGAGTGTTTTATACATGAAACTGGACAGAGAAGCATCTATTACTTGAATTTAGATGATATTGACATGTTAGCAAAATATATCAAGATGGCGGCCACGTGGTTATGAAAGGCGGCGCAGTGAATAAAGAAGACGCCAGTTTTATATTGTGTGAATTGACACGTGGGTGGGAAGCAGATTAAGATAATTTTCCCCAGTAAAGGAAAGAGATAGTTTTCGTGTTAATGCCAGTTTTGTTAAAGTCAAGAGTAATTATTTTATTTCTTTAATGTGAAAGTAATTGAGTGTATTTCACGATTATTTATTATTCTACTGTTTATCTTTAGTGGTTTACCTTGATATGTATTTAGATTTCCGGAGAGCGCGTTAGGCCACTCCTTGCGCGTAAAGCGCATTTGAGACATAAATGTTGCTGTTTGCTCCTTGCGGAGCAAGGCGACACCAGTGCGGCTGAATCCAACAGAAGCCTGCATGAAGCATTTATATGCTATGGCAGTGATTTGTTTCGGTAACGATGTGTTTCATGTGATGAGATTCCCAGTCTCATCAGTGGTCATATACGACACGCTTGTTGCCAGGCGCACCAGTCGTCACATACGACATGCTTCAGAATGCAGTAGCGAATACTGATGTGGATCGGTTACGAGGTAGTAGCTTATTCTCATTACTGAGAGTATTTGTTGTACATATAGTTGAATATTATTTTATGTCCATTTTATGATTATTTAATTATGGTTATGTGAGGAATGGTTGTGAGAGCACGTGGGCTCACTTCAAGGTAAATATTTCTCTTCTCCGCTCCTGAGGGAGCATGGGGCCAACAGTGTGGTTTGCCTCCATATTAAGTATTCATATGCTAGGGCAGTAGTGTTTCGGTAGCAATCTGGGTTACATGGTGAGATTGCCAGCCCCACGCACAACACCTTACTAGTCTCATTGGACGACATGCATGAGTGTGTGTGTGTGTGTGTGTGTGTGATAGCTGAGTGTGTGCTCTTGCAGTAGTGGTTTCCGTAGCAACCTGTGTTGCATGGTGAGATTGCCAGCCCCACGCACAACACCATACTAGTCGCATTGGACGACACACATGAGTGTGTGTGTGTGTGTGATAGTTGAGTGTGTCAGGTGGCGGCGTAGGACAGTTTGACAGGTGAGAGCGTGGTGTTTCTCATTCAGTATTATATTATGATTTTAACTATTCTGTGCTTTGTTTGCTTCTTCAGATTAGCATCGGGCACTGTTGGGTGTTTTGTTTTGTTTAGTTTTGTTTTGTTATGTTCGCTAGTTTATTTGTTTAATGTTTGCTTTGTCACTGAATGGGTTGTAAAAATAAATATAGCCCCTGCCTCTAGAATCAAGAGTTTTATTGTTGTTCGGGTCGGTGCGAGTGTGAAAAGAGAGTGATCACACATCACAATATAATCATCATCATCATCTTGCCCACCCTACCATATATATATATATATATATATATATATATATATATACCGTCTACTTCTGCTTCTAATTGCTTCCCGCCGTGAGAAGTTAGAAGACTTAACGCCAGCTTGCCTGCTATTATAGAGTGGGAGATTATGACAGTCTTGGTAAGCAAGTTTAGTACTTGGTAATTAGTATAAACTTGTGCTTGGGATGTGTAATAAGTTAGAGTAAGCCTTGATAAAGGGTTAGTAATGTGGTAAATTACAGCAATCATTCAGCCCGAAATCTGAAGCTATAGCCAGTTTTCTTTTTTTGAGAAGGGAATTGTGTTTTTATGCTGCTACTAGTTATAAGAGCCAAATGGTTGTGTGACTTGATGTCTGATATAGTTCATTAAAAGGAATACTCGGCGTCCTCTATATATGGATAACTATGTAATTGAGTCTTTAACACACAACAAGGTTAACCTAAGCAATCGAAATCTTTTGGCCTCAAGTGCGGATAATGTAAATATAATTTTTTCCCACATGTATCTTGAATTTAAGTAAGCACCTGTACATTAGTTGATTATTTTAAACTCACTTATAATGCTTTCCTAGTGCAGATTTCTATTGTTGTCATATGCTGTATGTAATTATTAAATGTGTGGAACGCCAGTGCTACAAGTTCGACTGGTCGGCGAATTGTGTATCTGCCAGTGGGTTAGCCGACCTGACTGATTTTAAGATCACGTCTCGCCAGGTAGAGAGAGGAGGAGAGCAGCCTTGTAAACTGTTGCAAGTGGATTTTATGGAAGGGGAAGTAATCTTTAGAATGTTTTGGACAAATTAAATTTCGAGTTGCAACGCTTGATTAAGCGGATACTTGTTTGACTTTAGGATAGAATTATCTTTTCCTATTTTTCGAGTGACAGAGTACAGAAAAACGTGTGAACGCTGTTTAATCTCAAATGTTGAGATGTATTTACTCTGTACTGTTTTGAGCCATGTGAATAGCTCGCAGCTAGTCTGCATGTATTATCGAGAGCGGTGTTCAAGACAGCCGAGTCTCGTGACGGGTTTTTTTTTGGCGGGACTAGTGTGTGTGATTTGGGAGTTGTGTTTTGGGCGTGGACCGTGTAGGTCGAGTCCCAGTGGTTTTTGGATAGTGTATGCCTACGTAGGGCTTAAGAAAATGTCGACTTATATATTTCGCTGTGTGTACAGCCTATGTGATAAACTGCAGTAAAGATTTGTTTAGGCCATATAAAGATTATTATAGCTGCCGTGTGATGCAGGCTTTATTGAGTAATGGAGTACTGTTTAGGCCTTATGAAGATTATTATAGCTGCCGTGTGTGCAGGCTTTATTGTGTAATGGAGTACTGTTTAGGCCATATGAAGATTATTATAGCTGCCGTGTGAGCAGGCTTTATTGAGTAATGGAGTACTGTTTAGGCCATATGAAGATTATTATAGCTGCCGTGTGAGCAGGCTTTATTGAGTAATGGAGTACTGTTTAGGCCATATGAAGATTATTATAGCTGCCGTGTGAGCAGGCTTTATTGAGTAATGGAGTACTGTTTAGGCCATATGAAGATTATTATAGCTGCCGTGTGAGCAGGCTTTATTGAGTAATGGAGTACTGTTTAGGCCATATGAAGATTATTATAGTTGCCGTGTGTGCAGGCTTTATTGTGTAATGGAGTACTGTTTAGGCCATATGAAGATTATTATAGCTGCCGTGTGAGCAGGCTTTATTGTGTAATGGAGTACTGTTTAGGCCATATGAAGATTATTATAGCTGCCGTGTGAGCAGGCTTTATTGAGTAATAGAGTACTGGTTAGGCCATATGAAGATTATTATAGGCCAGGATGTGGACAGGCCGTATTATATATATTTAATGCAGTGTGGAAATTATATGATTCGATGTACCTGTATTCGTCTATGTCTACATGATGATGTGCTGTGAGTTAATAAACAATAATTAAATATCACCAGTCGTTCCGTACTCGATGACTCCCGTGTGCGCACCTGTTGTGTGAACGACTTTGCCAGTACACAATCACACTCACTTTACCTATACCAAACACGACTATTATCAATACATACCTAAAACTCATCTCAGCGTTAGTCACGGGGAAACCGGTCTTCGTATTATTACGCAAAAGCTATAATAAGCCGGCCCTGCACTTATTGTTTGATGTCTGCTGATCGGACGGTGAGCAGGGGAGAGTAAGAAGAAACTGCGAACCGCCAGATCAAAATTGACCAGCTGAAAGGGGGAATTAGGATAGGTATATGTTTATCTGTACCTATTTCGACCCTGTTTATTTGTTGTGCCGTGTTGTAATGTTTATGATTTAATTTAGCAAGTTGATCACATGGTTTGATCATGTTTTCGTTTAAGCAACCCCGTCATCTCCGGTAGACCGCTGAGCCATCAGACTTTGCCTTCGTGGAATAACGGGGACGTCGTCGACCCATGTACAGCTGGGTTGCATATCAACTATTGTAGTGCTTATTATCATCATCCTATTGTGGGCCCATTGGTGATTGCCTTGCTTGGAAAACATAAATAATTCGTCCACCACCAAGTAATAGGAGCACCGCTCCATAGACAACATTTTTCTTTTCCATCAAGCTACGTCGTCAACTATTATTTACGGCTGCTACCTTAGTAGTGGGCCAATACAGAATGTGGATTTATTCATCTGCATCTATCATATCGTGAGTGTTTCCATCACACCTCTCGGGTACCTGGATTTACAGCCGGGTGCATTTATTTCAAGGATGTATTAGCAGCTCAGGAAAGGGAGAGAGTGAAAATCGTTCCTGTTTGCGGTCAGCTACCAGAGCTGTGAGTCCAGTGGAGCATCAATGCACGTGCCCCAACAAAAAAGGACTTGGGGTAGAGTGCACTCAGATTAATAGAGGGGAGGGTAAAGAAAACTGTGGACCGGAGCAGTTAGTGAAATTTATTAGCAGTGTCGCTGACAGGGAGAAGTCATCGGGATTAGTGTGTATAGGTAGGACTCTTTATTTCAGGATTTCCAGCACAGGATTATTAGTTTAACCCTCACCTCATAATTGTGGGAGTGCGGAACCTACTTGTTTTTTTCTGGAGTGTTCCAAATCTTTATACTAACCTTCTTGTTTTTTGTGTCTCGTACATCGTATTGAGGTTTTTTTGATGTGGTGATAGATTTTAGTGCTAATTTTACCATCGTTTTTTTTTACTGTTGTTAATAAAATATATAATTAACGGATCAGATTTCCATTCCTATCTGTACCGGTACTCTTTAACTTGTAGTCGTACTGTTGTATGTGGACAAACTATAGTGTAATAAACCTTATCTCTTAGTAGGGCAAGAGGCAGGGTGACAGTAATTGAACAAAAAGTCACTGAGTGGCGAGGGGAGAGTCAGTGTAGGTTCTCACCCTCGATAACTATAAGTCATACTATCCACCATCAACACCATTTCTCTTCTATCATCTCAGACCTTTGTCGCGTCTCTGACATCACAAAGACTTGGTGTTAAGTCATATTTCTGAGGTGGATGATGGAGTGAGTGAAAGTAAGGGTCACTGAGGTTGTCAATATTTAAGTTTAACTCAGCGATTGAGTTTGGGTCTGACTTCATGTCAGTATGTTGTGACTTGGGCGTGCGCATGGAGAAAACGTGTTTGGTGAACTAGTCTGGGTGGCTAAGAGAGTACCCGGATGTGACTAGAGGGGAGTCTGTGTTTGATAGCCGAGCTGTGCGCTTGAGGCCGTGTTTTGTGATTGAGCTGTGAGCTAGTATTATGTGACAGATAAGATATTATATAGTGATTATGAATAATGTGATTATGTCTGACATATTGTTGTATAGGTGACGTCTTCCCGTCTAAGAATGTTCTGCAGGAGCTTTGGTTAATGTTCGTGGAGAACATATTAAGGCGACGAGTTGGTCCCGCCTTTGGAGCTACAGTGGAGTAAGGCGTTGAGTATTGTCCGCCTGGAAGCTATATTGGAGTAGAATTTATATGGCGATGTTGCATGCCGCCAATCATAATCACTCAGGTTAAGTGATTTACACCTGTATGGTGAATGGATTCGTGCGAGGATTGAATGCCGCACATAGAAACGTTTTGTGTGTATTGTTAGTGTGTGGACGGTCAGCCAGTCCGTGGAAGTATTGTTATGAGTGGTTTCCTACAGGCAGTGTCAGCCTGAGTGTGATGTAATGCATGCGTAACGATATTATTGATGTTCAGGACTTATGTGAATGTTCTATTAAATGTCATGGAGCTGTACAAGTGACGTCGTGTTATTCATATCCCTAGTGTTGTTAACCTTCTACATACGACACACTCATAATTACCAAGCCCTAACCACTTGGGGAGCTCGCAAAAAGAGTATTTTGGAAACCTGGGACAGCTTTTAGAGAATCAACAGAAACACCCAGTAACATGAGTGATGGCCTAATATGTAGAGGTTGGCTGTTAAAGAAAACAAACTTTAACACTTGGTTTTCGTCTCAGGCAGACTCTTGCATAACTCACTCGTGACACAGCTCTCTCATTACCGCGTACCCTGCATGACCAAGACAGGAGATCCACATCAGCTCCTGCAGGTTCGAAGTTTCTATGAATTTTTTCCATTCATGCCGTAGCCAACCATTCTGAACCTTTCTGAGAGTCTGACTATTTGACAGACTTTGTTAATGAAGTTTCAGTTAGCCACCTTAAGGCTCCATGAGCTGCCTCTACCTACATTCTCATGCTGGAAGTTGTTATCTTGCAAGCCCAGCTATGTTCAGCAACGATTCTGCTCTTTAACCTAGCAGAGAAGCTCCAACCTGATTTCTCCCCACGGATCACAGGCCCATCAGTATACACGATGGCATCATTATGCCCGGCGTGATCATGTATCAGTTGAGTAATTTTTAGTTCTGCTTTCCCATTGCCCCAGGTTCTACACTCTCTGCCAATTTGATTTAATAGATTTGATTAAAATTATTGAAATAAACAGCACGTAATCATCGTCACGAAGGATGGTAAACCTTCATTTACTCCAGCTTAAGTAGGGAATGGCGGAAACGATTATTATTCTGGTGGCGCGCTGGTGGCGCGGATGGTGGCGCGTGACTTTTATATAGTAAAAACGCCTGGTGGCGCGTGACTTTTATATAGCAAAAAATGGTGGCGCGCGGTGGTGGCGCAAAATGGTGGACTTGAGATAACAAGGGGAGGTTATTTTTAGATAACAAGAAGAGGGGTATATTTTTTTATATAAGGAAAATGTGGCAAGATGGCGGACTTGAGATAACAAGAAGACGATGTTTATATAAGGAAAATGTTGCAAGATGGTTGTTTTTTTTATATTATTGTTATTAGTATAGCCAACTTAGGTAGTGGCTGTGTTAGACAAACAGTTTGAGACTTTTAGATAATAGGGAGACAATAGTTAGATGATATATATTTAGACAATATGTATACGTTATATTTAGACAAACAGTTATACAAACAGTTATACAAACAGTTATACAAACAGTTATACAAACATTTAGACGAATATTTAGACAAACATTTAGACGATATATAGGTAACAAAAAAAGCGTTTTAGTTAATATAGTTTTTTATTTTTTCAAATACTAAAGGGCAACTCTCAATCGCTTGGTAGGTTTCTTCTTCTTCTGTGGTGGATTAGGGACATCGGTCAGGTCTGTGGTAGGAAACCAACTCGGGTCTGGGGATACTGGACAGCTAGACTTCATGATTTCGTCAAACAGGTTAGTGGTAGGCTTCTTCGGGGATAGGACATCGGCCAGGTCTGTGGTAGGAAACCAACTCGGTTCTATTGGTTGGTAACAGCTGGAATTGATGTACTGATCAAACGTGGTAGTGTTAGTAGGATAGGTATCCGTGCTTGGTGGTTGTAATCGGTCAAATTCGGCGAGGATTTCGCTCTGTAACGTTAAGAAATGTTCAAACTCGGGTCGAGTTAACGTAATGCCGTGTTTGGTAGGAAATTTGAGGTAGGATTCACCAAAATATCTTCGCACGTGCAGTAAAGGTTGGCCTCGGTAAACACTTACAGACGCAGCCTTCAGACCACTAGCCAAAGGTTTAAGCATTTCATCACTTCTCTTGATGTAGACCCAGTTGGTGGGAGCAGTCATTTTCAACGAGATGTATCTAGTGTGTTAATAAAGTGTCTTCCAAGTGTTTATATCGTATAATCTGGGTTTTTTAAGCGTGCCCTAGCTAGGATTTGATTCGTCGAACATCGAGCGTGTGTTAGGCAGGACGTGATTCGTCGCTGTATTGCGTGGGAACAATGACACATGGCTGTATTGTCGTGAGGGAAAAAATACACCTGTCTATTGATTTCGTCTCTTGTTTATCAAAGTGGGGTTGAGTTTCACTAGCCAGGGTCTGACTAAGCGCGTAATTAATCGATCGTTGGCGTGTTGTCTAGCCGAAAATGGTAGTAGGACCCGCTGCATAGTACCACCTCGTGTTTTGATCAAGATGAAATAAATGGCGTAGAGCCCGCAAACGTTGATGACTACATCTTGTAAATGTCTGGCGTTGTAGTTAACAGGTCGAGTAGAGTTTCTGGTTATAAAATTAACCAGGTCCGAGTGTGTAGGTGGTAGGCCAAAAGAATCAAAATATTCAAAAGTACCAAGTCCGTTATAATATAGGGCGACCCAGTGGTCACCGGGGCGATAGCTAGGATCAGTGTTGATGACGAAAGCAGCCGTCTTGGTCGGATCGATGCGTAGAGGTAATTGGTCACGAGCTAACACTTTAACGAGCCCAGTTCGTTTAACAAATATGTCTGACAGGAGGATGGTGCGTATCTCGTCTGTGTTCATTGTTTAAGTGGTGTAGTCTGTCAAAACTTGGCGCGATTTCGAGATCTCCAAGATCGAGTCTTGCGTGGTGTGACATCGGTGAATGTAGGTTTCTTCTTCTTCTTCGGTGGTGGATTGGGGACATCGGTCAGGTCTGTGGTAGGAAACCCACTCGGTTCTGGTGATATTGCACACCTAGAGTTCGTGTAGTCGTCAAACGTGTTAGTGGAGGTGGTAGGTTTCTTCGATGGTAGATTAGGGACATCGGTCAGGTGGGTGTCAGTGCGTGGTGCCTGTAGTCGGGTAATTTCGGCGAGGATTTCGCTCCGTAAAGTTAATAAGTCTTTAAGCACTTCATCACAGCTCTTGATGTAGACCCAGTTGGTGGGAGCAGTCATTTTCAACGAGATGTATCTAGTGCGTTAATAAAGTGTCTTCCAAGTGTTTATATGTAGGAATACCAGTTCAATCTGGTTTTTTTTAGACGTGCCCTAGCTAGGATTTGATTCGTCGAACATCGAGCGTGTGTTAGTCAGGTTGTGATTCGTTGAAAAGGATAGTTGACGTGGTTGTGTGTGAACAATAACACATGGCCGTATTGGGGTGAGGAGAAACCCGATAGCGAATATTCATAAAAGGAGGGGTAAAACCTTATAAAAAATGCGAAAGAGGAAGGGTTCGCGTTCTTGTGCCGCTGTCTTTTGGTGATGATTTTACTCCTGTTGATCGTTTTCTCGAGCCGCGCGACGTTGTATATATCGTATTAACACCCGCCGTAGGAACTCTACTGTTAGCTCGACAAGGTGGTCATGAGGGACCACCCGTAGAAGGACGTCCTCTAGGTGGATATTAACTAGATCCTCATCCGATGACGTCAGACAGGGATGGGCTAGTTGGTTCGGTTGTTCATCCCGACAACCTTCGCAATACCGAGACCGGTTCGCCTGGAGGTAGCTTAATATGGAAGTAAGGATGTTCCGACGACGTGAAGGCATCTGTAAAAATGGAAAAATAAAAACAACGTTACTATATATCTATAGATAAGCGGGACATATCATAGTTATCAACTACTCAAAAATATGACAGGGAATTTCCGATGTTGGGTGAATGTAATTACATATTGCTGTACACGGGGGTAGTTGCATTTTAAATATTGTATATCAAGATTAATAACGATACTCATTTAGTGATATTTAAATTAACTGTGTTCCTGTCATGCTCTGTCCGGTTTGCTGTTCCTTAGTGTGTGTGTGTGTGTGTGCCTGTGGTTGTTGTTTTACTCCAAGCTTGTCCCACCCCGACCGGTCATCTGGTTAGCATTATGTTGGACTTATTTGGTTGTGTTGTGGTACAAATAGGTTGTTGTATACGAGTTATCGTTACTCTTGTTAAATACTAGTCCCCTATATTTTATTTTTATACCTAGCATCGAAATGACTTACAATTAGTATTTATGCTCTATCTATGTCTAAAGCTAAATTAACACATAACAAGTTATTAAGTTAGCTTTCTTGGTTTGATAGACTCGTTCACTATTGATTATCTGTAATGTTTTAAAGAGTCTTGTTAAGGTATTATTTGTATAATATTGTGTATGTTCGTAAGCAATAACACGGGCTTTTTGTGTGTTTCGTGAAAGTGTAGATACACTACGCAAAAGTGGTCTCACCAGAACTTTGTTATCTATGTAGATGTATTATAGTCTGGTTACAAACAACAAGCTGATTTAGAAGTAACTTTATCCTTTTTATTGGAAGGAGTTGTGTTATTATCGTTTACATGAATATAACAATTGATTGTCCCAAACCCTTCAGACAACTATGTTACTACTTGATTTGAGAAGAAAGACTTTTTATAAACACTCTTGAGTGAATCCCCCTTTGACTAAGCGCTATAGAATAAAGAGGAAAATATAAAATAAAAGAAACGAATTTGGTTTTGTGTTGTGTTGTGTGTGTGTGATGAGAATATAAGATGCTGAGAGGTGAAGTGGGATCGTAGGCAACTACTCCCTAGAAAGAAACCAGATCGATGGCCCCACAAAACAGCGCGTGTAAATTTCTGTTCACGTCACTAGGACAAAACACAATCGAACAATAGTAGGAAATTTATAAAAGAAACATTCCTTCGTTCATGTGTTCAAATCCGCTACTTAAGGTTTTCACTTTTTTTTTTAAATTTTATTTTTTATTTTACAAGTGCGGCATGTGGTGATAGGTTTTTGTATTGTCTCCCAATCGTGCCAAACAGGAGGCGACCATGGAAATATAGTACATTAAATAAAAAGAAATATGTATGTGAGGTGATAGAAATATCCCTGCCAGGTTATAGAAATATGCCATCTAGACGACATAAATATGACCACCGGGCAAACAATATTACATTAGTAAGAGATAAGCAAAGAAATCTCATCACGACAGTAAAGAGACAGGAAACAAGATGGGCAGGGCATATCAGAAAAAACTCTGAACAAGGAACCACCAGAGACACAGTTCAATGTTCCTCAAGCTGAAAACGAGCAAGCTGTTAATACAAACATTCCACGGAAGGAAGAAACCATCACGTCAATCAAGGGGTTAAAGAATGGAAAAACGCCTGACCATGATAACTTAAATGCAGAGCTAGTAAAGTATGAACGTGTGTGTGTATGACCAAAGGCGTTAAAAGAAAAAAAACTACATGTGTTTTGAGTTTTATTAAACATGGATGAGAGAAAGAGATAAAGAAAGATAGAGAGAGAGAATAAACACAGTCTTATATGTAACAAGCAGTTAAATAGAGAGAGAGAGAAAGAAAGAAAGACAGAGAGCGAGAGAGAGAGAGAGAGACACAGAGAGAAAGGGAAAGAGAGCGAGATAGAGAGAAAAAGAAAGAGAGAGAGAGAGAAGAGAGAGAGAGAGAGAGAAAGAGAGAGAAATAAAAAATGCCCCGCGGGCGCGCTGTCAGAAAGATATCGATTTAAAAAACCACGCGCTCACGATACAAGTGACGCCCTATCGTTTAAAATTTGTGTTATAACAAGATCTTGTGTAGTTCAGTACTGTTAAAAAAAAATGCTATGTTCTAAATATTCTCTTTAATTTTCTTTATTTCTTTATTATGTTAACACAAATAAACCTCACATAAATGACCAAAAATACTTGTCTAACAACAGGGGGGAGAAACACGGATAAGTTTAAATAGAAATAATTATTTTAACACCCTAACACAGAACATACTTAACGAATACACAAACAACTAAAACTTTTTATAATGCTATTAAATAGAAATAATTATTTTAACAGCTTAACACAGACATATCTTTTTGTTTAAATATTTAATACAACACACAAACAACTAAAACTTATATATTTTCTAAATAGAAATAATTATTTTAACATCTTAACACAGAGTACCGAATACAAACAAACAACTAAAACTTTTTATAATGTTATTAAATAATTTTACACCCTAACACACGAAAAAACATATATCTTTAAAGATATTTATGGTATCCTAACGAAAATTAGTTGTCTTTTTTGTTTTGTAACTAAGAAGTAAATTTAACAAAGAAATTAGAAATAAAACAGACGAATACATACTATCAGTTATTGTTATGACAAAACAAGTGGTTTCTTTCAGTGTTCTTTCAGAGATGTCTGCGTTGAAGGTTTGTTGGTTGCATGAGTTTTTTTTACACTGCTCTCATTATATCGAGGTTTTGATACAAACACGCGTGTATGAATACACAAGTTGTTTCAGACAATAACGAGATTCAACGACCTTAAACACACCTGTTTACGCCCGTGTACAGTTGTAAATTGTCACGTAATATGGCTCCAAAGGGGGAATACAGTTAGTATTGTCATTGTTTAAATAGAATCTAATTAACAGTAATGTTTACTCACTGCAGGTGTTCTGAAAAAAGAATTTTTCGAATGGTAATAAACCAAATAAGGCTGTTGCTCATTCTTCTTTCGTTTGACACGGATGAATATCGACCCACAGCGACAACCCCGAGCATTTGTTTACTCAGCCACAGATGTTTATAATTTGATTTCTGTTTCGGCACGTCCCAGCATAAAATTAGCAAACATTTTGTTTGTGATACGGACAGATGTGTTGTTGCCGGAAGGGAACAGAATGTTACAAGCCTTTTTTAAAAGTTTGAAATACACTTAACAATAAATATACCAAACAAGTTGAGAAAGACAGAGAGAAAGAGAGACAGAGAGAGAGAGAGAGACAGAGAGAGAGAGAGAAAGAGACAGAGAGAGAGAGAGAGAAAGAGAGAAAGAAAAGGCATAAGACACATTTTAACATCGGTTTACAAAAAAATATCTAACAAGTATGTTGAGAAAGAGAGACAGAGAGAGAGAGAAAGAGAGACAGAGAGAGACAGAGAGAGAAAGATAGAAAGAGAAAGACAGAGAGAAAGAGAGAAAGAAAGGCATATGATTTTTCTTTCCGAGTGCGTTTTAACAAGTGTTTACAAAAAAATATCTAAGTATTTTGAAATATACCAAACAAGTTGAGAAAGACAGAGAGATAATTGTGTAAAGTGATCAGGGGTCTAGTTCATTCATTCTATTTCACGGGATTTTGTGTTAATTTAAATCTGTTAAATTAACCCGTCTCAATAGTTCCAGCTCTACCTCTGTAACACGAACATTCGCCTCTAAACTAAAAATCCCGAGATATATTTCCACCCATGATAACATTGTCATCGGGTTCACTGAGAATTGTGTTGTATGTAATATATGGCGCTCTAGACTGAGATATTCAGGTAATGGCGGAAACGATTATTATTCTGGTGGCGCGGATGGTGGCGCGTGACTTTTATATAGTAAAAACGCCTGGTGGCGCGTGACTTTTATATAGCAAAAAATGGTGGCGCGCGGTGGTGGCGGAAGATGGTGGACTTGAGATAACAAGGGGAGGTTATTTTTAGATAACAAGAAGAGGGGTATATTTTTATATAAGGAAAATGTGGCAAGATGGCGGACTTGAGATAACAAGAAGACGATGTTTATATAAGGAAAATGTTGCAAGATGGTTGTTTTTTTTATATTATTGTTATTAGTAAAGCCAACTTAGGTAGTGGCTGTGTTAGACAAACAGTTTGAGACTTTTAGATAATAGGGAGACAATAGTTAGATGATATATATTTAGACAATATGTATACGTTATATTTAGACAAACAGTTATACAAACAGTTATACAAACAGTTATACAAACATTTAGACGAATATTTAGACAAACATTTAGACGATATATAGGTAACAAAAAAAGCGTTTTAGTTAATATAGTTTTTTATTTTTTCAAATACTAAAGGGCAACTCTCAATCGCTTGGTAGGTTTCTTCTTCTTCTGTGGTGGATTAGGGACATCGGTGAGGTCTGTGGTAGGAAACCAACTCGGGTCTGGGGATACTGGACAGCTAGACTTCATGATTTCGTCAAACAGGTTAGTGGTAGGCTTCTTCGGGGATAGGACATCGGCCAGGTCTGTGGTAGGAAACCAACTCGGTTCTATTGGTTGGTAACAGCTGGAATTGATGTACTGATCAAACGTGGTAGTGTTAGTAGGATAGGTATCCGTGCTTGGTGGTTGTAATCGGTCAAATTCGGCGAGGATTTCGCTCTGTAACGTTAAGAAATGTTCAAACTCGGGTCGAGTTAACGTAATGCCGTGTTTGGTAGGAAATTTGAGGTAGGATTCACCAAAATATCTTCGCACGTGCAGTAAAGGTTGGCCTCGGTAAACACTTACAGACGCAGCCTTCAGACCACTAGCCAAAGGTTTAAGCATTTCATCACTTCTCTTGATGTAGACCCAGTTGGTGGGAGCAGTCATTTTCAACGAGATGTATCTAGTGTGTTAATAAAGTGTCTTCCAAGTGTTTATATCGTATAATCTGGGTTTTTTAAGCGTGCCCTAGCTAGGATTTGATTCGTCGAACATCGAGCGTGTGTTAGGCAGGACGTGATTCGTCGCTGTATTGCGTGGGAACAATGACACATGGCTGTATTGTCGTGAGGGAAAAAATACACCTGTCTATTGATTTCGTCTCTTGTTTATCAAAGTGGGGTTGAGTTTCACTAGCCAGGGTCTGACTAAGCGCGTAATTAATCGATCGTTGGCGTGTTGTCTAGCCGAAAATGGTAGTAGGACCCGCTGCATAGTACCACCTCGTGTTTTGATCAAGATGAAATAAATGGCGTAGAGCCCGCAAACGTTGGTGACTACATCTTGTAAATGTCTGGCGTTGTAGTTAACAGGTCGAGTAGAGTTTCTGGTTATAAAATTAACCAGGTCCGAGTGTGTAGGTGGTAGGCCAAAAGAATCAAAATATTCAAAAGTACCAAGTCCGTTATAATATAGGGCGACCCAGTGGTCACCGGGGCGATAGCTAGGATCAGTGTTGATGACGAAAGCAGCCGTCTTGGTCGGATCGATGCGTAGAGGTAATTGGTCACGAGCTAACACTTTAACGAGCCCAGTTCGTTTAACAAATATGTCTGACAGGAGGATGGTGCGTATCTCGTCTGTGTTCATTGTTTAAGTGGTGTAGTCTGTCAAAACTTGGCGCGATTTCGAGATCTCCAAGATCGAGTCTTGCGTGGTGTGACCTCGGTGAATGTAGGTTTCTTCTTCTTCTTCGGTGGTGGATTGGGGACATCGGTCAGGTCTGTGGTAGGAAAACCACTCGGTTCTGGTGATATTGCACACCTAGAGTTCGTGTAGTCGTCAAACGTGTTAGTGGAGGTGGTAGGTTTCTTCGATGGTAGATTAGGGACATCGGTCAGGTGGGTGTCAGTGCGTGGTGCCTGTAGTCGGGTAATTTCGGCGAGGATTTCGCTCCGTAAAGTTAATAAGTCTTTAAGCACTTCATCACAGCTCTTGATGTAGACCCAGTTGGTGGGAGCAGTCATTTTCAACGAGATGTATCTAGTGCGTTAATAAAGTGTCTTCCAAGTGTTTATATGTAGGAATACCAGTTCAATCTGGTTTTTTTTAGACGTGCCCTAGCTAGGATTTGATTCGTCGAACATCGAGCGTGTGTTAGTCAGGTTGTGATTCGTTGAAAAGGATAGTTGACGTGGTTGTGTGTGAACAATAACACATGGCCGTATTGGGGTGAGGAGAAACCCGATAGCGAATATTCATAAAAGGAGGGGTAAAACCTTATAAAAAATGCGAAAGAGGAAGGGTTCGGGTTCTTGTGCCGCTGTCTTTTGGTGATGATTTTACTCCTGTTGATCGTTTTCTCGAGCCGCGCGACGTTGTATATATCGTATTAACACCCGCCGTAGGAACTCTACTGTTAGCTCGACAAGGTGGTCATGAGGGACCACCCGTAGAAGGACGTCCTCTAGGTGGATATTAACTAGATCCTCATCCGATGACGTCAGACAGGGATGGGCTAGTTGGTTCGGTTGTTCATCCCGACAACCTTCGCAATACCGAGACCGGTTCGCCTGGAGGTAGCTTAATATGGAAGTAAGGATGTTCCGACGACGTGAAGGCATCTGTAAAAATGGAAAAAAAAAACCACGTTACTATATATCTATAGATAAGCGGGACATATCATAGTTATCAACTACTCAAAAATATGACAGGGAATTTCCGATGTTGGGTGAATGTAATTACATATTGCTGTACACGGGGGTAGTTGCATTTTAAATATTGTATATCAAGATTAATAACGATACTCATTTAGTGATATTTAAATTAACTGTGTTCCTGTCATGCTCTGTCCGGTTTGCTGTTCCTTAGTGTGTGTGTGTGTGTGTGTGTGCCTGTGGTTGTTGTTTTGCTCCAAGCTTGTCCCACCCCGACCGGTCATCTGGTTAGCATTATGTTGGACTTATTTGGTTGTGTTGTGGTACAAATAGGTTGTTGTATACGAGTTATCGTTACTCTTGTTAAATACTAGTCCCCTATATTTTATTTTTATACCTAGCATCGAAATGACTTACAATTAGTATTTATGCTCTATCTATGTCTAAAGCTAAATTAACACATAACAAGTTATTAAGTTAGCTTTCTTGGTTTGATAGACTCGTTCACTATTGATTATCTGTAATGTTTTAAAGAGTCTTGTTAAGGTATTATTTGTATAATATTGTGTATGTTCGTAAGCAATAACACGGGCTTTTTGTGTGTTTCGTGAAAGTGTAGATACACTACGCAAAAGTGGTCTCACCAGAACTTTGTTATCTATGTAGATGTATTATAGTCTGGTTACAAACAACAAGCTGATTTAGAAGTAACTTTATCCTTTTTATTGGAAGGAGTTGTGTTATTATCGTTTACATGAATATAACAATTGATTGTCCCAAACCCTTCAGACAACTATGTTACTACTTGATTTGAGAAGAAAGACTTTTTATAAACACTCTTGAGTGAATCCCCCTTTGACTAAGCGCTATAGAATAAAGAGGAAAATATAAAATAAAAAAACGAATTTGGTTTTGTGTTGTGTTGTGTGTGTGTGATGAGAATATAAGATGCTGAGAGGTGAAGTGGGATCGTAGGCAACTACTCCCTAGAAAGAAACCAGATCGATGGCCCCACAAAACAGCGCGTGTAAATTTCTGTTCACGTCACTAGGACAAAACACAATCGAACAATAGTAGGAAATTTATAAAAGAAACATTCCTTCGTTCATGTGTTCAAATCCGCTACTTAAGGTTTTCACTTTTTTTTTTAATTTTATTTTTTATTTTACAAGTGCGGCATGTGGTGATAGGTTTTTGTATTGTCTCCCAATCGTGCCAAACAGGAGGCGACCATGGAAATATAGTACATTAAATAAAAAGAAATATGTATGTGAGGTGATAGAAATATCCCTGCCAGGTTATAGAAATATGCCCTCTAGACGACATAAATATGACCACCGGGCAAACAATATTACATTAGTAAGAGATAAGCAAAGAAATCTCATCACGACAGTAAAGAGACAGGAAACAAGATGGGCAGGGCATATCAGAAAAAACTCTGAACAAGGAACCACCAGAGACACAGTTCAATGTTCCTCAAGCTGAAAACGAGCAAGCTGTTAATACAAACATTCCACGGAAGGAAGAAACCATCACGTCAATCAAGGGGTTAAAGAATGGAAAAACGCCTGACCATGATAACTTAAATGCAGAGCTAGTAAAGTATGAACGTGTGTGTGTATGACCAAAGGCGTTAAAAGAAAAAAACTACATGTGTTTTGAGTTTTATTAAACATGGATGAGAGAGAAAGAGAGAAAGAAAGATAGAGAGAGAGAATAAACACAGTCTTATATGTAACAAGCAGTTAAATAGAGAGAGAGAGAAAGAAAGAAAGAAAGACAGAGAGCGAGAGAGAGAGAGAGACAGAGAGAAAGGGAAAGAGAGCGAGATAGAGAGAAAAAGAAAGAGAGAGACAGAGAGAAGAGAGAGAGATAGAGAAAGAGAGAGAAATAAAAAATGCCCCGCGGGCGCGCTGTCAGAAAGATATCGATTTAAAAAACCACGCGCTCACGATACAAGTGACGCCCTATCGTTTAAAATTTGTGTTATAACAAGATCTTGTGTAGTTCAGTACTGTTAAAAAAAATGCTATGTTCTAAATATTCTCTTTAATTTTCTTTATTTCTTTATTATGTTAACACAAATAAACCTCACATAAATGACCAAAAATACTTGTCTAACAACAGGGGGGAGAAACACGGATAAGTTTAAATAGAAATAATTATTTTAACACCCTAACACAGAACATACTTAACGAATACACAAACAACTAAAACTTTTTATAATGCTATTAAATAGAAATAATTATTTTAACAGCTTAACACAGACATATCTTTTTGTTTAAATATTTAATACAACACACAAACAACTAAAACTTATATATTCTCTAAATAGAAATAATTATTTTAACATCTTAACACAGAGTACCGAATACAAACAAACAACTAAAACTTTTTATAATGTTATTAAATAATTTTACACCCTAACACACGAAAAAACATATATCTTTAAAGATATTTATGGTATCCTAACGAAAATTAGTTGTCTTTTTTGTTTTGTAACTAAGAAGTAAATTTAACAAAGAAATTAGAAATAAAACAGACGAATACATACTATCAGTTATTGTTATGACAAAAAAGTGGTTTCTTTCAGTGTTCTTTCAGAGATGTCTGCGTTGAAGGTTTGTTGGTTGCATGAGTTTTTTTTACACTGCTCTCATTATATCGAGGTTTTGATACAAACACACGTGTATGAATACACAAGTTGTTTCAGACAATAACGAGATTCAACGACCTTAAACACACCTGTTTACGCCCGTGTACAGTTGTAAATTGTCACGTAATATGGCTCCAAAGGGGGAATACAGTTAGTATTGTCATTGTTTAAATAGAATCTAATTAACAGTAATGTTTACTCACTGCAGGTGTTCTGAAAAAAGAATTTTTCGGATGGTAATAAACCAAATAAGGCTGTTGCTCATTCGTCTTTCGTTTGACACGGATGAATATCGACCCACAGCGACAACCCCGAGCATTTGTTTACTCAGCCACAGATGTTTATAATTTGATGTCTGTTTCGGCACGTCCCAGCATAAAATTAGCAAACATTTTGTTTGTGATACGGACAGATGTGTTGTTGCCGGAAGGGAACAGAATGTTACAAGCCTTTTTTAAAAGTTTGAAATACACTTAACAATAAATATACCAAACAAGTTGAGAAAGACAGAGAGAAAGAGAGACAGAGAGAGAGAGACAGAGAGAGAGAGAGAGAAAGAGACAGAGAGAGAGAGAGAGAAAGAGAGAAAGAAAAGGCATAAGACACATTTTAACATCGGTTTACAAAAAAATATCTAACAAGTATGTTGAAATAAACAAGAAAAAGTTATGAGAAACACAGACAAGTTGAGAAAGAGAGACAGAGAGAGAGAAAGAGAGACAGAGAGAGACAGAGAGAGAAAGATAGAAAGAGAAAGACAGAGAGAGAGAGAAAGAAAGGCATATGATTTTTCTTTCCGAGTGCGTTTTAACAAGTGTTTACAAAAAAATATCTAAGTATTTTGAAATATACCAAACAAGTTGAGAAAGACAGAGAGATAATTGTGTAAAGTGATCAGGGGTCTAGTTCATTCATTCTATTTCACGGGATTTTGTGTTAATTTAAATCTATTAAATTAAACCGTCTCAATAGTTCCAGTTGTAAATGTAATGACATACCTGCTATATTATTTCCAAAAGCTAATAGGTGTTAAATGCTTAAATTAACTTTCAAAGTCGCGAAGGAATTTATAAATACACTTTTATATATATATATATATATATATATATATATATATATATATATATATATATATATATTATATATATATATATATATATATATATATATATATAATATATATATATATATATATATATATATATATATATATATATATATATATATATATATATAAGTTAAATACGGATTCTCTTATGGGGTAGTGGATCTCACAATGAATTATGTTAGACACAAGCTGTTCGCGATGATTTGTTTCGAACGCTAACGGCTCGATAACTCGTGTTTAAGAAGAAGCTATTTACCAGTCATGTTTAATCAGTGCAGCTGTTCTGAGAGATCTTTTTTCACATTGTGATAAAATAATTAGAGAAAATAACCCAGATGGCGATATGTGGTTGCATTAGACAAATAGCACAGCTGCTCACACATGCGAGTTTGGACATTCAGAAAACGGACGGCTTTTGTTCAACAAAACTCCGTTCAGATGAGTATACATTATTAACCTCCCTCGAAGTCAACTATTTTACGTGTAAACATAAAACAAAGTTGTGTTTCCAAGCTTGTAAAGAACAATGATGTTAAACACTTTAACAGCTGTGAGTTGCACGTGTCTACATTACAACCAAGTTGTTGTGTGTCTCTCTATATAAATACCTTATATATTCGGTTAGTTGAATCACACCAGCAAACAGCTCTTACATATTTCTCAACGAAGAACGTGAGTTTCTAAAATGGCAGCAATTTTTAGTGTTGGGTATCGTAACACAGATTTTAACTTAGCCGACTTAAAGGCGATGCTCGAAGTAATTCCTGTGAACCCTAGATTTGTTTTTATACCGGGAGACATCAGTAACAGAGCACGGTCGATTTTATTAGAATGGGTTTCAGGTGTTTGTGAAGCTTATAAATGCCAGAAACAAACATTTCAATTAACCATCGCTCTTTTAGAACATTATGGAAGTAAGGAGCAATTAAACATAGAAAACTTTCAGTTTGTCGGCTTAACCTGTCTATTAATAGCTACCAAGTTTAAAGAAGGGGGTGTGTTGAGGGTTCGTAATTTAGTCGACCTATATTGCAACACCCGTACCGCGAATGAATATCTCAGTCTAGAGCGCCATATATTACATACAACACAATTCTCAGTGAACCCGATGACAATGTTATCATGGGTGGAAATATATCTCGGGATTATTAGTTTAGAGGCGAATGTTCGTGTTACAGAGGTAGAGCTGGAACTATTGAGACAGTTTAATTTAATAGATTTAAATTAACACAAAATCCCGTGAAATAGAATGAATGAACTAGACCCCTGATCACTTTACACAATTATCTCTCTGTCTTTCTCAACTTGTTTGGTATATTTCAAAATACTTAGATATTTTTTTGTAAACACTTGTTAAAACGCACTCGGAAAGAAAAATCATATGCCTTTCTCTCTCTCTCTCTGTCTTTCTCTTTCTATCTTTCTCTCTCTGTCTCTCTCTGTCTCTCTTTCTCTCTCTCTCTCTGTCTCTCTTTCTCAACTTGTCTGTGTTTCTCATAACTTTTTCTTGTTTATTTCAACATACTTGTTAGATATTTTTTTGTAAACCGATGTTAAAATGTGTCTTATGCCTTTTCTTTGTCTCTCTCTCTCTCTCTCTCTCTCTGTCTCTGTCTCTCTCTCTCTCTGTCTCTCTCTCTCTGTCTCTCTTTCTCTCTGTCTTTCTCAACTTGTTTGGTATATTTATTGTTAAGTGTATTTCAAACTTTTAAAAAAGGCTTGTAACATTCTGTTCCCTTCCGGCAACAACACATCTGTCCGTATCACAAACAAAATGTTTGCTAATTTTATGCTGGGACGTGCCGAAACAGACATCAAATTATAAACATCTGTGGCTGAGTAAACAAATGCTCGGGGTTGTCGCTGTGGGTCGATATTCATCCGTGTCAAACGAAAGACGAATGAGCAACAGCCTTATTTGGTTTATTACCATCCGAAAAATTCTTTTTTCAGAACACCTGCAGTGAGTAAACATTACTGTTAATTAGATTCTATTTAAACAATGACAATACTAACTGTATTCCCCCTTTGGAGCCATATTACGTGACAATTTACAACTGTACACGGGCGTAAACAGGTGTGTTTAAGGTCGTTGAATCTCGTTATTGTCTGAAACAACTTGTGTATTCATACACGCGTGTTTGTATCAAAACCTCGATATAATGAGAGCAGTGTAAAAAAAACTCATGCAACCAACAAACCTTCAACGCAGACATCTCTGAAAGAACACTGAAAGAAACCACTTGTTTTGTCATAACAATAACTGATAGTATGTATTCGTCTGTTTTATTTCTAATTTCTTTGTTAAATTTACTTCTTAGTTACAAAACAAAAAAGACAACTAATTTTCGTTAGGATACCATAAATATCTTTAAAGATATATGTTTTTTCGTGTGTTAGGGTGTAAAATTATTTAATAACATTATAAAAAGTTTTAGTTGTTTGTTTGTATTCGGTACTCTGTGTTAAGATGTTAAAATAATTATTTCTATTTAGAGAATATATAAGTTTTAGTTGTTTGTGTGTTGTATTAAATATTTAAACAAAAAGATATGTCTGTGTTAAGCTGTTAAAATAATTATTTCTATTTAATAGCATTATAAAAAGTTTTAGTTGTTTGTGTATTCGTTAAGTATGTTCTGTGTTAGGGTGTTAAAATAATTATTTCTATTTAAACTTATCCGTGTTTCTCCCCCCTGTTTTTAGACAAGTATTTTTGGTCATTTATGTGAGGTTTATTTGTGTTAACATAATAAAGAAATAAAGAAAATTAAAGAGAATATTTAGAACATAGCATTTTTTTTTAACAGTACTGAACTACACAAGATCTTGTTATAACACAAATTTTAAACGATAGGGCGTCACTTGTATCGTGAGCGCGTGGTTTTTTAAATCGATATCTTTCTGACAGCGCGCCCGCGGGGCATTTTTTATTTCTCTCTCTTTCTCTATCTCTCTCTCTTCTCTCTCTCTCTCTCTCTCTCTTTCTTTTTCTCTCTATCTCGCTCTCTTTCCCTTTCTCTCTGTGTCTCTCTCTCTCGCTCTCTGTCTTTCTTTCTTTCTTTCTCTCTCTCTCTATTTAACTGCTTGTTACATATAAGACTGTGTTTATTCTCTCTCTCTATCTTTCTTTCTCTCTTTCTCTCTCATCCATGTTTAATAAAACTCAAAACACATGTAGTTTTTTTTCTTTTAACGCCTTTGGTCATACACACACACGTTCATACTTTACTAGCTCTGCATTTAAGTTATCATGGTCAGGCGTTTTTCCATTCTTTAACCCCTTGATTGACGTGATGGTTTCTTCCTTCCGTGGAATGTTTGTATTAACAGCTTGCTCGTTTTCAGCTTGAGGAACATTGAACTGTGTCTCTGGTGGTTCCTTGTTCAGAGTTTTTTCTGATATGCCCTGCCCATCTTGTTTCCTGTCTCTTTACTGTCGTGATGAGATTTCTTTGCTTATCTCTTACTAATGTAATATTGTTTGCCCGGTGGTCATATTTATGTCGTCTAGAGGGCATATTTCTATAACCTGGCAGGGATATTTCTATCACCTCACATATATATTTCTTTTTATTTAATGTACTATATTTCCATGGTCGCCTCCTGTTTGGCACGATTGGGAGACAATATAAAAACCTATCACCACATGCCGCACTTGTAAAATAAAAAATAAAATTTAAAAAAAAAAGTGAAAACCTTAAGTAGCAGATTTGAACACATGAACAAAGGAATGTTTCTTTTATAAATTTCCTACTATTGTTCGATTGTGTTTTGTCCTAGTGACGTGAACAGAAATTTACACGCGCTGTTTTGTGGGGCCATCGATCTGGTTTCTTTCTAGGGAGTAGTTGCCTACGATCCCACTTCACCTCTCAGCATCTTATATTCTCATCACACACACACACAACACAACACAAAACCAAATTAGTTTTTTTATTTTATATTTTCCTCTTTATTCTATAGCGCTTAGTCAAAGGGGGATTCACTCAAGAGTGTTTATAAAAAGTCTTTCTTCTCAAATCAAGTAGTAACATAGTTGTCTGAAGGGTTTGGGACAATCAATTGTTATATTCATGTAAACGATAATAACACAACTCCTTCCAATAAAAAGGATAAAGTTACTTCTAAATCAGCTTGTTGTTTGTAACCAGACTATAATACATCTACATAGATAACAAAGTTCTGGTGAGACCACTTTTGCGTAGTGTATCTACACTTTCACGAAACACACAAAAAGCCCGTGTTATTGCTTACGAACATACACAATATTATAGAAATAATACCTTAACAAGACTCTTTAAAACATTACAGATAATCAATAGTGAACGAGTCTATCAAACCAAGAAAGCTAACTTAATAACTTGTTATGTGTTAATTTAGCTTTAGACATAGATAGAGCATAAATACTAATTGTAAGTCATTTCGATGCTAGGTATAAAAATAAAATATAGGGGACTAGTATTTAACAAGAGTAACGATAACTCGTATACAACAACCTATTTGTACCACAACACAACCAAATAAGTCCAACATAATGCTAACCAGATGACCGGTCGGGGTGGGACAAGCTTGGAGCAAAACAACAACCACAGGCACAACCACACACACACACACTAAGGAACAGCAAACCGGACAGAGCATGACAGGAACACAGTTAATTTAAATATCACTAAATGAGTATCGTTATTAATCTTGATATACAATATTTAAAATGCAACTACCCCCGTGTACAGCAATATGTAATTACATTCACCCAACATCGGAAATTCCCTGTCATATTTTTGAGTAGTTGATAACTATGATATGTCCCGCTTATCTATAGATATATAGTAACGTTGTTTTTATTTTTTCATTTTTACAGATGCCTTCACGTCGTCGGAACATCCTTACTTCCATATTAAGCTACCTCCAGGCGAACCGGTCTCGGTATTGCGAAGGTTGTCGGGATGAACAACCGAACCAACTAGCCCATCCCTGTCTGACGTCATCGGATGAGGATCTAGTTAATATCCACCTAGAGGACGTCCTTCTACGGGTGGTCCCTCATGACCACCTTGTCGAGCTAACAGTAGAGTTCCTACGGCGGGTGTTAATACGATATATACAACGTCGCGCGGCTCGAGAAAACGATCAACAGGAGTAAAATCATCACCAAAAGACAGCGGCACAAGAACCCGAACCCTTCCTCTATCGCATTTTTTATAAGGTTTTACCCCTCCTTTTATGAATATTCGCTATCGGGTTTCTCCTCACCCCAATACGGCCATGTGTTATTGTTCACACACAACCACGTCAACTATCCTTTTCAACGAATCACAACCTGACTAACACACGCTCGATGTTCGACGAATCAAATCCTAGCTAGGGCACGTCTAAAAAAAACCAGATTGAACTGGTATTCCTACATATAAACACTTGGAAGACACTTTATTAACGCACTAGATACATCTCGTTGAAAATGACTGCTCCCACCAACTGGGTCTACATCAAGAGCTGTGATGAAGTGCTTAAAGACTTATTAACTTTACGGAGCGAAATCCTCGCCGAAATTACCCGACTACAGGCACAACGCACTGACACCCACCTGACCGATGTCCCTAATCTACCATCGAAGAAACCTACCACCTCCACTAACACGTTTGACGACTACACGAACTCTAGGTGTGCAATATCACCAGAACCGAGTGGGTTTCCTACCACAGACCTGACCGATGTCCCCAATCCACCACCGAAGAAGAAGAAGAAACCTACATTCACCGAGGTCACACCACGCAAGACTCGATCTTGGAGATCTCGAAATCGCGCCAAATTTTGACAGACTACACCACTTAAACAATGAACACAGACGAGATACGCACCATCCTCCTGTCAGACATATTTGTTAAACGAACTGGGCTCGTTAAAGTGTTAGCTCGTGACCAATTACCTCTACGCATCGATCCGACCAAGACGGCTGCTTTCGTCATCAACACTGATCCTAGCTATCGCCCCGGTGACCACTGGGTCGCCCTATATTATAACGGACTTGGTACTTTTGAATATTTTGATTCTTTTGGCCTACCACCTACACACTCGGACCTGGTTAATTTTATAACCAGAAACTCTACTCGACCTGTTAACTACAACGCCAGACATTTACAAGATGTAGTCACCAACGTTTGCGGGCTCTACGCCATTTATTTCATCTTGATCAAAACACGAGGTGGTACTATGCAGCGGGTCCTACTACCATTTTCGGCTAGACAACACGCCAACGATCGATTAATTACGCGCTTAGTCAGACCCTGGCTAGTGAAACTCAACCCCACTTTGATAAACAAGAGACGAAATCAATAGACAGGTGTATTTTTTCCCTCACGACAATACAGCCATGTGTCATTGTTCCCACGCAATACAGCGACGAATCACGTCCTGCCTAACACACGCTCGATGTTCGACGAATCAAATCCTAGCTAGGGCACGCTTAAAAAACCCAGATTATACGATATAAACACTTGGAAGACACTTTATTAACACACTAGATACATCTCGTTGAAAATGACTGCTCCCACCAACTGGGTCTACATCAAGAGAAGTGATGAAATGCTTAAACCTTTGGCTAGTGGTCTGAAGGCTGCGTCTGTAAGTGTTTACCGAGGCCAACCTTTACTGCACGTGCGAAGATATTTTGGTGAATCCTACCTCAAATTTCCTACCAAACACGGCATTACGTTAACTCGACCCGAGTTTGAACATTTCTTAACGTTACAGAGCGAAATCCTCGCCGAATTTGACCGATTACAACCACCAAGCACGGATACCTATCCTACTAACACTACCACGTTTGATCAGTACATCAATTCCAGCTGTTACCAACCAATAGAACCGAGTTGGTTTCCTACCACAGACCTGGCCGATGTCCTATCCCCGAAGAAGCCTACCACTAACCTGTTTGACGAAATCATGAAGTCTAGCTGTCCAGTATCCCCAGACCCGAGTTGGTTTCCTACCACAGACCTGACCGATGTCCCTAATCCACCACAGAAGAAGAAGAAACCTACCAAGCGATTGAGAGTTGCCCTTTAGTATTTGAAAAAATAAAAAACTATATTAACTAAAACGCTTTTTTTGTTACCTATATATCGTCTAAATGTTTGTCTAAATATTCGTCTAAATGTTTGTATAACTGTTTGTATAACTGTTTGTATAACTGTTTGTATAACGGTTTGTCTAAATATAACGTATACATATTGTCTAAATATATATCATCTAACTATTGTCTCCCTATTATCTAAAAGTCTCAAACTATTTGTCTAACACAGCCACTACCTAAGTTGGCTATACTAATAACAATAATATAAAAAAAACAACCATCTTGCAACATTTTCCTTATATAAACATCGTCTTCTTGTTATCTCAAGTCCGCCATCTTGCCACATTTTCCTTATATAAAAAAATATACCCCTCTTCTTGTTATCTAAAAATAACCTCCCCTTGTTATCTCAAGTCCACCATCTTGCGCCACCACCGCGCGCCACCATTTTTTGCTATATAAAAGTCACGCGCCACCAGGCGTTTTTACTATATAAAAGTCACGCGCCACCATCCGCGCCACCAGCGCGCCACCAGAATAATAATCGTTTCCGCCATTCTCTACTACTCTTGTGAGGGTTAGGCTTTAAGGGCACACTCCAGTGGTGTTTGAAAACATCTTTTGATTTATTGATAAATAATTTCATCACACTGTGGTGAAAAACGAAAATAACGTTGGCTATTTTCTTTGTCTTTTTGTTCTAGTAAATCACCTTTTTTCATATTTACACCCCCTCCCCCGTTGAAAAACAAATTTTTTTAATGCATTTGACAACTCATTTAAAAATTAATAATTTTGCATATCTTCAGCAAAACTAGAAACCCTGGCTATAACGGACACAAAGAAAAAAGGACAAGGAGTCATGGATCTCGATGGCAACACGCTGCTCTACAATGGTGTACCCACATCTGAATGAGCTAAAGGGGGCGTGGGTTGCACTGTGGCCAAAAACCAAAAGATAGTATCAAGGGATGGAACTTTGTATCGGAGCGCATTATGGTTGTAAAACTAAAAGGAGAAACCATAGTCAACCTGGTGATAGTGTATGGGCCAAATGAGGATGAGAGAGCAGAGGTCAAGGAGGAATTCTTCGAGCTGCTTCAAAGGACATTGGAGGACTGCCTAGATGAAATTATCATGCTCGGAGATTTCAATGCCAAAGTTGGAAATGACCATGCTAGATGGGGTGGAGTTATCGGAAGATATGGAGAAGATATGCTCAATGACAATGGAAAGCAACTCCTTAGATTCTGCAGTGAGCAGAATCTAACCATTACAAACACAAAGTTCCCCCATAAGCGCATACATGCATACACTAGATGTGATCTAACAAAGAATGAGAAGTCAGTGATCGACTATGCCATTGTTAGGAGGAGCTCATTCAAATATGTCCGGGATGCTAGAGTCTGGAGGGGGCCAGAGATTGGAAGTGATCACTACCTGCTTACAATCGAAAGAACAACTGAAAGAGTTGCTCAGCCTTGGAACTGCCCAACATCACGCAAGAAACTAAATAAACGAACGTGAGAAATGAGCATTAAGACCTACAAGCTGAGATAGCCAGAAATTAAGACCAGATATCAGAGGCTTATTGCTGCAGCGGTGAGCAACACAGAAGAACAACCTGAAGACTTGGAAACCCTCTGGCTTAAATTCAAGGACATCATAGACAGCTGCCGCAGAAGCATGTGGTGAAGTCCGACTTGGGAACAAGAGAAAGAGGACACCTTGGTGGACAGAGGAAGTCAAAGAGAAAATAAGAGAGAAGAAAAGGGCATGGAAACAATACTTAGGAGCTAAAAACACAACAGGACAAATAGAGAAATATAGAGAATATGTGACACTCAGAACAAAAGCAAAGAACAAGGTGCTAGCAGCAAAACAGAAGTCCTGGGAAGAATTTGGAGAAAAGCTAGAAAAAGATGCGCAAGAAAACCAGAAATTGTTCTATAAGACCCTAAGGAACACGAAGAAGGAAAAACAATGCCCTCTAAAATTTATAAAGGACAAGCAAGGCATATTGCTTACTGCCCCGAAGGAAGTAATGGAAAGATTGAAAGAATATTTCTCAGAACTCCTGGATGGTGAGCAAGGTCAAGCATCAGAAATGATAACCACTAGCACAGAAGTGAAAACCAATGATGGTGAAGATGACATAAAAATGGAAGAACTGAGGGTAGCACTGGAGAAAATCAAGATGGGCAAAGCAGCAGGGCATGATGGTATAACACCAGAAATGGTTAAGTATATGGGAGCATCAGGCGACCTATTACTCTTAAGGGTCCTACAGGCAGCGTGGTGCAACAAGACCATACCAAAGGATTGGGAGATTGCCATCATAACACCAATTTTCAAAAAGGGTGACAATCGACAATGTGGAAACCATAGAGGTATATCCCTTCACAGTGTCCCTGGTAAAATCTACACTAGAATCCTAGAGCAGAGACTCCGACGCCTAGCTGAGCCACAATTAGATGAGGTCCAGTGCGGATTCTGAGCATACCGAAGTACTCAAAATCTAATCTTCACACTCAGACAGCTGAGTGAAAAGGCCATTGAGTATAAGAGTGAGATCCATCTTTGTTTCATAGATCTGGAAAATGCGTTTGACAGGGTCCCCTGGAGCAAACTTTGGGACTGTTTGGCAAGGAAGAACATTCCAGCACCTCTGATTCATGCTGTACAGAGCTTCTACAAGTCTTGCATAAATTATGTGAGGATAGCAAACCATAAGTCAGAAGAGTTCAGGACCACCACTGGTGTAATACAAGGTGATATCATGTCACCTTATCTTTTCATACTCCTCATGGACGATGTCATCAAGGCATGTAAGGAGAGAACAATAAAGTATTCAGTGGGGTACTGGAAGATGAGACAGGTCTGTATTTCAGAGCTGGCATTTGCTGATCTGCCATCAATGGTACCTATACCTTGTAGCGGTATGGCAGCTTGTGTACCCTGACAATCCCCAGAGCTATGCCAGTGGGAGTTTTACTCCTGGTAGGTTCAACCATGCTGGACTGGTCTGCGTGGGTAGGGGTCAGACAAAAGCTGGTACCCTGGTCCTCCAGGTTGGGGGTTTTAGCACAGGGCCGACACCCCTGTCTGTGTAAAAAATCACACACGTTACGGAAACAGCAATAAATGGAAATACTTTGATGCGGGACGGACATCCGGAGTCTCAGGCTCGTATGACTGACAGTGGTGAAAGCCGAAAGGAAGCCACTGGCATGAAAACGGATGCCCAGACCGCAAAACACGAAACCAGAATTGGTTTTTGGAATGTCAGAACTATGAACGAGGCAGGAAAGCTGAGACAGATTACAGCAGAGATGAGGAATTACAAACTACATATCCTGGGAATAAGCGAGAGCAGATGGACAGGGATGGGGAGAAAAAAAAACAGCTACAGGGGAAACAGTACTTTATTCTGGTAGAGAGGATGGTCAGCACAACGAAGGTGTAGCCATTATCCTTAAGAAAGGAATGGAAAGGTCTCTACTGGAATGGAAACCCATTAACAACAGACTAATAAGAGCAAGACTGAGAGGGAGATTCACCAACACCACAATTATACAATGTTATGCACCAACAAATGACAGCGACGAAGAGATCAAGGACGAGTTCTATCAACAGGTACAAAAGGAAATGGAAACTGTACCCAGGTACGATCTTATTATAGTAATGGGAGACCTAAATGCGAAAGTTGGAACACACAATAATTATAACGAAAGAGTAATGGGGAAATGCGGCAGTGGAACAGTAAATGAGAATGGGGACAAATTAATAAGCTTCTGCAGTATTAACAACCTGGTCATCGGAGGAACACTTTTTCAACACAAAGAAGTGCACAAGTTAACATGGGAATCACCAAACGGACGAGACAAAAACCAGATAGATCACATAATGATCAATGGCAGATGGAGACATGCACTACAAGACGTGAAAGTAAGAAGAGGCGCAGATGTGGGAAGTGATCATCACCTAGTAGTAGCAAGACTGAAGGTGAAACTCAGAGCTGCTGGACCAGTTGCAGTCAAACAGAAAAGATACAACATCACGAAACTTAAGGACCCCCTCACCAGAAAAGCGTTTGTGGTCGACGTAAAGAGACGATATCTGATTACCAAAAGCCAGGAAAGAACAGAGACCGACGATGTGGACCAGAAATTCAACACCATCTCAACAATATATAAAGAAAGCAGCAAGTCATGCTTGGGATTCCAGGAAAGAAAGAGCCAAGACTGGATAACACCAGAAACGCTAAACACCATAGCGAAGAGAAAGGAAATGAAAAGGAAGAAAACAGAAGCTAAGTCTCCCAGGTTAAAGGCAATATATAGTGAACAGTACAGTCAGCTGGACAAGGAAGTAAAACGTCAAACCCGTGCTAACAAAAGGACATTTCTGGATGACCTTGCAAGACAGGCAGAAGAGGCAGCACTGAGAAATGAACAAAGCACAGTTTATAAAATAACTAAAGCTATCAGTGGAAAACGAGGTGCAAACAACATAACGTTAGTAAGAGACAAGCAAGGAAATCTCATCACCACAGCACAGGGGCAGGAAACAAGGTGGGCAGAGCACTTCAGAGAAACACTGAATAAGGAACCACCAGAGACTCAGCTGAATGTTCCTGAGGCTGAAAGTGACTTAGACGTAAATACAGACATTCCACGAAAAGAAGAAATTATCACAGCTATCAAAGGGCTAAAAAATGGAAAAGCGCCTGGTCACGACAATCTGAATGCTGAGCTATTCAAGACAGACCCTGAACTAGCAGCAGAACTATTAGAACCACTATTTGCACAAGTCTGGGAAACTGAGACAACACCAACAGAGTGGAGTAAAGGAACAATTGTCAAATTGCCCAAGAAGGGCGACCTTGCAGACTGCAACAACTGGAGAGGAATTACCCTCCTCTCAGTTCCCAGCAAAATACTAGGCAGGATAATCATCCAGAGAATTTCAAAAGCAGTTGACCATAAACTGAGGAAAGAACAAGCGGGCTTCAGAAAGAACAGAAGATGTGCAGATCATATATTTGCCCTCAGGAACATTATAGAGCAGTGCTCAGAATGGCAGAGACAGCTGTACATTAACTTTGTTGATTTTGAAAAGGCTTTCGACAGCATACACAGGGACAGCCTATGGAAAATTCTGAGGGCTTATGGAATTCCCAGCCGCATTGTTTCCATTATAAAAAGCCTCTATTCTAACTTTACGTGCAGTGTTGGATCGAGTAATGTAACTTTCGAAGTGAAAACAGGAGTACGACAGGGATGCCCCTTATCAACAACATTATTTTTGACAGTCATAGATTGGGTGATGCGCCAGACAACAGAGGGCAGTCCAAGAGGAATTAGATGGACAACGTTTTCTACACTGGAAGATTTGGAATATGCAGATGACATTGCACTGCTCGCGCATTCACACCAACACATTCAAGACAAAACTGATAGACTGAATAAGTATGGCCAGCAGGTTGGCCTGAACATCAATCTGAAGAAGACGGAGGTCATGACACTAAATGTGGGCAATCCTGAGCCAATAACAGTAAGGAACCAGAAGTTAGAACAGACAGACACATTTACTTACCTAGGAAGCATAGTAACACCTGACGGCGGAACAAGCAAGGACATTAACAACAGAATGAATAAAGCGAGAACAGCCTTTGCTATTCTCAACAACATTTGGAAGTCTTCCCAGTACAGCACAAACACCAAATTAAGACTGTATGAGAGCTGCGTACTTTCTGTGCTTCTCTATGGTGCGGAATGTTGGAGAGTAACAGAGAAGGAAATGTCGAAACTGTCCTCCTTCCACACAATCTGCCTAAGGAAAATTCTCCGAATCTTTTGGCCAAACACCATCAGCAACCAAGAACTACTTATTCGGAGTAACCAGGAGGACATGCACACCATCATAGCTGGCAGACGCTGGAGTTGGGTTGGCCATGTCCTCAGAAGGGACCCTGATACCATCGCAAGAACAGCTATGCTATGGACCCCCGAGGGAAAGCGAAAGAGAGGCCGACCAAAAACAACTTGGCGGAGAACTGTGGAAGCTGAGATGCAAAGAATGAACCACAGTTGGGGCACTGTACGAAGGATGGCCGCCGACCGAGCAAAGTGGAATCAATTTGTTGCTGCCCTACAAGACGCCACCAGGTGTGATGGCCGCTGACTGCTTTGACGGTTGGCGGTTATGGATCAAAGAAGAAGAAGAGATTTGCTGATGATGTTGCACTGATTGCTAAATCAGAGGCACATCTCCAATCCAACCTACAATCCTGGAAGGAAGAGCTGGAGAAGAGATGGAAGGTCATAAGCAGCTCTAAATAAAATCCATGATGATATCACGAGAAGAAAGAAGACATCAGATTAAGCTGGGAGAACAGGCCCTGGAGCAGGTCGACCACTTTAAATACCTCGGAGCTATTATAGACCGAAAGGGAGGCATCAAAGAAGAGTTGGCCACTCGAAAAGCAGCAGCTGGGAAACTTTTTCAGGCCATAAATCGAGGATTCCTCAGCAAGAGAGAGGTTGGTAAGAAAACGAAGATGGCTGTATACCGCTCCACCTATGTCCCAGTCTTGACATATGGATGCGAGTCATAGGCAGTGCCTACAACACACAAAAGCCAGATCCAAACCTCAGATATGAGGTATCTGAGGAATGTGGTTGAAGTAACAAGAAGAGACATGATCCGCAACCAGACGATACGTCAAGGCCTAAAATCTCACCCCCTGCAGACCCAAGTAGAACAGTCCCAACTAAGATGGTTTAGCCATGTCTGCAGAATGGGAGAGGATCGGCTACCACGACAAGCATGGGAAACAGAGAGCCAGGGATCCAGACCCCCCAGGAAGACCCAGAGTCCGCTGGGAGGACAACATTAGACAATCTTTGAAGGACCGAGGACTAGAATGGAACCAGGCCAGGAGGAAGACAGCCGATAGGATAATCTGGCGCTCTCTCTTCCAAACCTCTACACCTCACGGTAGAAGGGGAACGACTAAGTAAGCATATCTTCACACATCACAGAAGACCCTAGTAGTTAAAAAGCACTGGTAAGAAAAGTTTGATTTGAATAACATATTTGGCGTGGAAAAAAATAAAATAAATAAACTACAGACTACGACATAAAATTGTGCACTTATATGGAATTATATGTATAAGTATGGTATATGTGTAAATGTGACAAAACGTCTGAACATGCTCTTTTGTGTGATATCTCACACCTTCAGCCCTCCGGCAGTATCCTTTCTTTATCTTCATTTTTCTCACTCATCGCTTTTAAGGTAAAGGTACAGGATGCCGTTACACGCCCGTTGAGGCATATTGGGAATATGGTGTTAGGCCCATATTTTCTTGACCATCGGCACACTAGGGGTGATGTGGTCAGCATCACGCCGGCCGCCTTAACATTCCCAGAAGTTGCTCTGGTACCAATTGAGGCTGAGATGCAAAGAATGAACCAGAGTTGGGGCACTGTACGAAGGATGGCCGCCGACCGAGCAAAGTGGAATCAATTTGTTGTTGCCCTACAAGACGCCACTAGGCGTGATGGCCACTGACTGCTTTGACGGTCGGCGGCTAAGGATCAAAGAAGAACGAAGGATGGCCGCCGACCGAGCAAAGTGGAATCAATTTGTTGTTGCCCTACAAGACGCCACTAGGCGTGATGGCCACTGACTGCTTTGACGGACTTGTTGTTAATGGGTTTCCATTCCAGTAGAGACCTTTCCATTCCTTTCTTAAGGATAATGGCTACACCTTCGTTGTGCTGACCATCCTCTCTACCAGAATAAAGTACTGTTTCCCCTGTAGCTGTTTTTATTCTCCCCATCCCTGTCCATCTGCTCTCGCTTATTCCCAGGATATGTAGTTTGTAATTCCTCATCTCTGCTGTGATCTGTCTCAGCTTTCCTGCCTCATTGTGGTAAAGTGGGATGAGATAAATAGTTATAGGGGACTTAGTGTATTGACTGAGATCAGCTGTGAAGGTATCTGTATCTAATAGGTGTAGTGTTTTACAGATAACCTTACTTGCTACCACATTTATACCTCAGTCAGAATTATTCTGGAATATTGTGATGACTACGTTGAATGTCTAGGGTTATGAAAATGATGTAGTGTAAGTCACAACAACCACAGACAGATAAACAATTTATTTTATTCCACAACACTGTATAACACTGTGACACTCACACACATATAACACTTTATAAGACTATCTTAAATGAGTCAATGGTAAAGTTTCAAATATATATGTATTAATTACTTTCACTAATAGATATCCTGATTCAACTACACAGTGAACCAGGAATCACAATCATATGTAATCACAATTTATATGTACATAATTTATAAATATGAACCTTGTAGTGACATATTTTATTAGTATTATCCTATGTGTGTCAGTTGTGTAGTAGTACTATGAGGTAATACTGGTTTTGTTTTTCAAGCTATGTTGTTATTTGTCATCATGACTTCAAGTGTTTGTTTATCTTGGAAATAGTATGGGGAAAAAAACGGATAGATTTAATAAATTTAGCCAGCAGATGGGCTTGAACATCAATTTAAAGCAGTCTGAGGTCATGACGCTCAATGTGAGCAACCCTGAGCCCATATCAGTAAGGAATCAGCAACTGGTACAGACAGATACCTTCACATACCTAGGAAGCATAGTAACACCAGACGGTGGGGCAGGCAAAGACATCAACATCAGAATGAATAAGGCAAGAACAGCCTTCTTTAGCCTAAATAACATCTGGAAGTCCTCCTAGGGGCAAAGTCTACAGACAGGGGGTATGATGTGCTGGTGTTGTGGGTAGTGGGTTTCCCCCCTTGCTTCACCCTAGGCCTAGTGAATTCTGTTCATGAAAGGAGCGACCATTGCGGTGTTAGTCTCTTGGCCTAGCAAAACCTCTCATACCCCAAGATCGTTGTGCGTGGTGAAGAGCCACACCCTCCTCGAGGTAGTCCTGGTAACTGAGGGTGCGAATCCTCAGGCTAAACACAACGGATCTAGAGGAGCAAACCTCGATAATAAAACCGGTGCACTACACCGTACACGCCCTCTGTGGGTGGGAAGGAGCCAGATGGATACTGAACAAGTCTTGGGAGTGGGAACGAGTGTGGACTGCTCCCTGAAGATCGGAACCCATCGTACAGGCACAGAGACTCAGGACGTGACGATCCTATTGCCTTCAACTCTTGGTCACATGCCTAGAGCCTCGGAGAACTCGGCGTAACCAGCAGGCAATTTGGTGGCGGGGAAAGAGCACTGTGAGCCCTACCTTGGCTACGTATCACAAGGAGACGCAGAAACACCCCCTTTATCTCCCCCAGAGCTGGCACAGTACACTTCTGGCTTCTACCCGGGGCGTTAGGAAATCCACAGGCACCCCAGCATCACAATGCCAAGAAGATGACAAAGTTGGAATTTACTAACTCAAACCTGGCAGAGCAAGTCCTCCAACAGATGTGGCCGATGCTGGGCCCACTGGCGCGTGGACACGTCCCGATCCCCATCGAGACTTGCCCGGGGAGCCCACCCCGGCTCAAAAAAGCAGAGAAGGCCACTCTCCAAACCTCCGATGTCTTGCGGGCAGTGTTAGGATGTGCAAGAACATGGAAGGAAGACTCCACAACTTCCCCACTGAAGACACGCCCACGGCGACCGTTGCCTCAACTGGCTGTGTGTGGTGTACCCGGAAACGGGGCCTCCCAGTACTGAGACACAGTTAAGTCCCCGATGTCATTTATCGGTGCAGAGTTGAGAGAGATGGCTGAGCATCACAATCCCCCCTGTGTTGCAGCATGATGAGAACCCAGAATTGCACACTGAGCTTGGGGGGAATCACTTGGGCACCAGACTTAATACTGGCTCTTGACTGGATGGCCGCATGCAGGAGATTTCTACAATGGGGGGTTGGCAGGTGGTGGGTATCTGGAAGTGGCTCTGTGCAGGACGTGAGGATTCCTTGGGTGAGCCCAGAACCAGAGCACAGCATTGTGCAAGCTCTGCATAGTTGGAGAGCCCCCTGGATGACGGGGAATGCACAGTGTGCTACCCCACCTGTCCCCAACTGCTAACTTAGAACCAGAAGTGGGGTCCTCTGTATGCGTGCCAGGCCAGGATAAAATGCCTGGGAAAGAGACTGGAGCTCAGAACTCCCTAACTCAAAGTTGCAGGATGGCAGGAAAGACAGGGCTATTTTGAAGATAATGCAACCATATTTTCACCATACGAGCTCGGACGCCGCCTCGGTAAACAAGGTCCGCGCAGAGCAGTGACACCCCCAGGCTGCTTGCGAATAGTCTACTACTGGGAACATAAACAGATTAGGGATGAGCCCACTCTCCCGTTGAACAGGTGCTAAAGTCATAGATACTGGGCCAGAAGGCGCACCGGAAACCACAGTATCACGCAACTCGCTTTTTTTTTCTATGGAGAGTACACCGTCAAATAAATCTCGTACTGGTGCTCGCCCTGTGGAGCTCCACCAGGCAGGTGCAGTGCCGGGCTCTGAGCCTCGACAGAGCCCACCCTCAGCTACTGGAGGACCCTCTAGACCGTCTTGTGGAGTCAGCAGACGGCGGAGGAGAACTACTGACCAAAACAAAACAGAAAAAGAGAAACCCAGAGTGCCACTTGTCATGATGCACTGGAATGCAGAGGGAGTGAACAGCAAGCAGGCTGGATACAGCAAAAAGACAGAGCTGGAAAACATCTTGTATGAGAAGCAAGTCAGTGTTTGCTGTATCCAAGAGACTCACTTGAAAGCAGATCAAACCTTTAAAATAAGGGGATATCAATGCTTCAGATCCGACAGAAAAGATAGACGAAAAGGAGGAGTACTTACTCTTGTAAGGAATAACATTCCTGCACACGAAAGGAAAACCTTCATGGATGGAGCAGAATATCAGCTGTTGCAGATAAAGGTAGACAAGATGGAAATAGAACTCCTGAACTATTACTGTCCGAACAACAAACCCCTGAGTCTCAGCTCTATACAGGTACCAGCCACCAACTTTATAGCAGTTGGAGACTTTAATAGCCACTCCCAGAGCTGGGGCTATAACCATCTGGATCACAGAGGTGAAGAGGTTGAAACTTGGCAAGATGATCACTCCCTAATCCTAGTCAATAATGCCACAGATACTCCTACCTTCTACTCCAGAGGATGGCACACAACTTCAACACCAGATCTTGCCTTCTCCACACCAGATATAGCTGGATCTATTAGTAGAGAAGTAGGAGACCAACTAGGGGGAAGCGACCATCGCCCAATCTTTCTTACTGTCCAGAGTGCAACTCTCAGTACAGGCCCAGCCATTACAAGATGGAACTACAAAAAAGCCAACTGGGGTTTATTCAGGCATCAGGTGAACACGCTGCTGTCTACCCTCAAGGTACAGAACAGAGACATTAATGAAGTGGTAAAAGACTTCAACAGATGCATACTACAAGCTGCAAAAGAAACCATTCCCAAAGGATGCCGGCGTAACTACATACCATACTGGTCCAGCACACTCCAAGAACGTCAGGAAGCTATGGACAGGGCTAGAAAGGACGCAGAGTCTCAGCCTTCACTTGAAACTCACAACAAATGGAAAAAGGCTGTAGCAGAGTTTCAGAGAACAAAGCTAGAAGAAAAACGGAAAAGCTGGAGAACTAAAACGGCATCGCTGAACCTTGAGAAAGACGGCAGGAAACTTTGGAGATTAGTCAAGTCTCTAAATGAAGAGCGTTCCTCACCTAGGCAGACTATCACATTGGATGAAGGTGGCAAACTTTTCAGAGGAAAACAAGCTGCAGACTTGTTTGCTAGAAGATACAGTTCAGAAAGCAACTTACCCATTAACATAGATCATCAGAGAGAGATAAGAAAAGAAATACTGGCAACCATGGGACAGACAGATACTCCTGCCCCAATGAGGGAACCCATCACACTAGGAGAACTACAGAAGGCTATTTCCAAGCTTAAGTTTCAAAAGTCACCCGGCCCAGACAAAATCAGCAACGAAATGCTAGTAAATCTGAGCTCAGCAGCAAAGACAAAACTGCTTGAGATATTCAACCACAGCTGGTTGAAAGGAACGGTACCCCAAGTATGGAGAGAAGCCATCACAATACCCATACTAAAGAAAGGGAAATGTAAGACCGAGGCTGCAAGTTACCGGCCAATCAGTCTCACAAGCTGTGTTGGGAAGACTATGGAGCGAATAGTCAACCACAGATTGAAATGGTATTTAGAGTCTGAGCAGATCCTGGTGCCGGAACAAGCTGGATTTAGAGAATGCTACAGTATAGAAGACCAAGTTACTTACTTGTCTCAAGCAATAGAAGATGCCTTCCAGGAGAAGAAAAAGGTCCTAACGATCTGGGTCGACTTCAAGCAGGCCTTTGACAAGGTGTGGAAAGATGGCCTCATTGCAAAACTTAGGAGAAGTGGAATCCAAGGCAACATGATGAAATGGATCCAGTCATACTTGCATAACAGGAGAACTAGAGTCACTCTTGACGGTCTGCAGAGCAGAAAAGTGTTGCTCCATCAGGGGGTACCTCAAGGAGGAGTAATTTCCCCAACACTCTTCCTTGTTTACATCAATGACCTGGTGAAAGATCTCCCTGCAGGAGTTAAAGCTGCCTTATATGCAGATGACCTAGTACTCTGGTGCGCTGATGAAAATGTCACCACAGCAAATTATAGAATGCAGCGGGCAGCAGACATGCTAGTGTCATGGGCAGAGAAATGGCTTATCACAATAAACACAGACAAAACCTCCACAACACTGTTCTCCCTCGCCCCCAAGGACAAATCAGCTAACATACACCTAGGGACAACCGTGATCAAGGAAGAAAGCTACCCCACCTATCTTGGGGTGACATTTGACCAAAGGCTTACATGGAATAAGCATATTGAAAATGCAGAAGGAAAGGCCCGAAGACGACTAGGCATACTCAGAAAATTAGCAGGTACCAACTGGGGAGCAAATGAACGAAATCTAAAGAAGATTTATAATGGAGTAATAAGACCACACTTAGAGTTTAGCTCAGCAGCATGGTCATCAGCTGCTAACTCACATCTGCAGTCTTTGGACAAGGTGCAAAATCAAGCTCTCAGGCTCATTACAGGAGCCATGAAAACTACACCAATAACAGAGATGCAGAAGGTTGCTGGATTACAGACATTGTCCCATAGAAGAGACACAAAAACCATGATCCAGATGGAAAAGTACAACAGTATGCCAATGCACCCAATGAAGGCAAGACTAGATGATCTGGCATTGGGACGTCTAAAGCGTAGCAGCTTTGTGCATCGGGGAAAAGACTTATAAGACAGCATCAAGAAGACCTATCCATGAAGACAACACCACTGAAGCCCACCCTATACCCTGTACCATGGGAGCAGGCCAGCAGTGCCCTCCAAATTAATACATCAGTCAGTGGTCTCACAAGTGGATGTGAGTATAATGATCTGCAAAAACGAACTGCTACATTGAGTATGATCCAAGAAAGCTATCCCGATCAATCATGGATACATGCCTATACAGATGGATCAGCAACTAATGCTGTTAGGAATGGAGGTGCCGGTATCTTTATCTCATATCCTGACAACCACTATGAGACTAGGCACATTCCCACTGGTAAATTCTGTTCCAACTATACAGCTGAGGTTCAAGCTCTAGAGCAAGCTGCAAATATGATTTATAACACCAACTCTGACTGCCACCAGGTAGTCATCCTCACAGATGCACTGTCTGTCCTGCAAGCTCTCAAGGGTGGTAAACTCCCGCATCTGAGAAATGAACTAAACAAGGTAGCTGCCAAAAAGAGAACCATACTTCAGTGGGTACCATCTCATTGTGGTGTACCCGGAAATGAAAAGGCAGATAAACTTGCAAAAAAGGGAGGAGAATGTGAACAAGAAGATAATGAAGTCACATACTTTGAGAAAAAGAGAGCTATCCAGACTATCAGAAGAGAACAGAACCAACCCAAAGACGACTATCACACTCTCGACCGGCAGGGACAGATAACTATTTTTCGACTCAGGACAGGGCATAACAAACTGAATAAACACATGCACCATCTACGATTGCTTGCTTCACCACTGTGCACATGTGGATTAAACGAACAAACTGCTGAGCATGTTCTACAGGACTGTCCTCTGTATGACCAGTTAAGAAAGATATACTGGCCGAATGACTCAACACTAAACTCAAAGCTATATGGAGTTAAAGAGGAACTTCAAACAACAGTCGAATTCATCATGAGAACTCGTCTGACGGTGTAATCATCAAAGATGCGATCGCAAGAAGAAGAAGAAGAAGGAAGTCCTCCCAATACAGCACAAGCACAAAAATAAGATTATACCAGAGTTGCGTGCTTTCTGTGCTTCTCTATGGTGCGGAATGCTGGAGAGTCACAGAGAAGGAAATGTCAAAATTGTCCTCTTTTCACACAACATGCCTAAAAAAAAAAATAAAAAAAAAAATTCACCGAATCTTTTGGCCGAATACCATCACCAACCAAGATCTGCTTACTCGTAGCAAGCAAGAGGACATGCATACCATCATAGCTGGCAGACGCTGGAGCTGGGTTGGTCATGTCCTCAGAAGAGACCCCGATGCCATCACAAGAACAGCTATGCTTTGGACCCCTGAAGGAAAGCGAAAGAGAGGCCGACCAAAAACAACTTGGCGGAGGACTGTGGTGGCTGAGATGCAAAGAATGAACCAGAGTTGGGGCACTGTACGAAGGATGGCCACCGACCGTGCAAAGTGGAATCAATTTGTTGTTGCCCTACAAGACGCCACTAGGCGTGATGGCTACTGACTGCTTTGACGGTCGGTGGTTAAGGATCGAAGAAGAAGAAGTATGGGGAAAAGTTCACAGTTCCTATCAATTTAAACAATGTATTGTCCCTCTGTTTTACTATAATGTCAATTTTAGAGGGGGACACATAATGTTGAGCTCCTCTGGCAACAGAAGCTTATCTTTCGTGATGGCGGCAGGAAAAGACTCCTCTGCTCGATTGCTCCCCTGTGTTCTGGAGACACCTCACTGGTCGCTATCTGGACCCAGGAGTATGCTGTCAGCCTCTAGATTCAGCAAAGCTCAGACCAGGTGCTGCTCAATAACTTTAGGACCACGGTCCCTGAAACAAGAAGGTTGTACCTCCTATTTCAGAACTAATTTATAATCTATTTCCAGACTGAACACAATACATAACAAACACTGAGTTCAGAGCGGTAGGCCAACTGCCAGCTTCATCTGAAACAATTTACACCAGTATACTCCTCCCTAATGGTCACTACGCCTCTGCAATTCCAGCATTAGTTCTTTCTAGTCAATAAGATAGGTGTCAGTGTACTGTTTGGCAATTCCATGCAGTTTTACTTTTCCCCGACACCTTCTGTTCAGGTTGGAGCACTATATAGGCTTTGCCTCATGTTCGCTACTGAACCACACACATATACAGACATAAATTATCAATTTACATTCAATTTTCATTAAAAAGATATTGAATATATCAAGCTTACCACAATTCATGGAAATAATACACAGATACGTTGACTGGCGATGAATAATGGCACAAATTCCGATCTGCCTCTGTCCCAGGCTTTTATTTAGAAAAATATGCACTGGCTTTCAACGCACTGTTTCTTTAGTAAGTTTATTTTAACATGTGGCACTGAACTGACGCTCCTAATTGCCTGTATTGGCGGGTCTAACCAATCGAGCCATGTTTACACAAGCGTTTGAAAAAAAGTACCCTTCCTTCCGTCTCCCCTAACAACAAAAACTAGTATTTGTAGCCCGACTAATCGTGTTTAGCCTTACATTTACTTCTATCCAATCAAATAGGATTTTACATGGTGGCCCATTTCCCGTAAAATAGTGGTTCCAAAACATGCCACTGTGCGATTATTATTTGGTGTTGTCTGACACCCTCACTATTTACTGTTGGCTATAATTTGTTAATTCCTAGACTATTTGCGTAACGTTTAACATATTCTTTGTCAGCAAATCCTAAGGAACCCAATTATATAAATTTAAGGGAGCTAGGTGGCTGCGTTCAAAATATGCATTTTCTTCTACCTCCCGTTCACTTCGATCGATGTGGTGTCTGGGTACTGTCAGGCTTTCAAACGTAAACCAGTATAATGTCATGTTTCCCAATAAGCATTTTTCAGGTTTTTAAACCTAACTCTCGTATGGGTAGTGTTTTTTATCACGGTCTATTTGAAAAAAAGTTAGTGCTTGTGGCCTTACACGCGTGATGGCATTAATTTTGTATCGCGAGACGCGTGTTAGGGTTGCATGCGTTCCTGCTTTCAGCCCTCCCTCGCTATCCTAAGTTCATCTGTCTTTTCATCACGCCGTGTATAAAATGAAATTAATGGAAGTATTAATTTAGGTCATTACGCAGCTTGCCTAGCTCAAGGTTTTCTTAGAAATACAGTACACGTGTTATTGTAGAAAGCGTGTAGTGATGCAGTAGGCTTTACTATCAACGTGAAAGCGTGAGAATATGCAGACGAAGCATAAAAAGGGGTTTTTATTGTTCAACTAGCATGACGTTCTATTAACACAGGCGTACGCTATTGGAAAGCACGGGTCTTTAACCCTTTCTCTATCCTTTTATTGAATTTATGTGTTAGGCTTTACATGTACCTTTTAATTTATATATGTGTATTTAGAATGTCTCACGACACTCATTCATAGTTCTGACATTCCAAAAACCAATTCTGGTTTCGTGTTTTGCGGTCTGGGCATCCGTTTTCATGCCAGTGGCTTCCTTTCGGCTTTCTCCACTGTCAGTCATACGAGCCTGAGACTCCGGATGTCCGTCCCGCATCAAAGTATTTTCATTTATTGCTGTTTCCGTAACGTGTGTGATTTTTTACACAGACAGGGGTGTCGGCCCTGTGCTAATATCCCCAACCTGGAGGACCAGGGTACCAGCTTTTGTCTGACCCCTACCCACGCAGACCAGTCCAGCATGGTTGAACCTACCAGGAGTAAAACTCCCACTGGCATAGCTCTGGGGATTGTCAGGGTACACAAGCTGCCATACCGCTACAAGGTATAGGTACCATGATGGCAGTCACTGTTTCTTAGTCACTTAAAAAAAAAAAAATGACATGATGGCAGTCACTGTTTCTTAGTCACTTAAAAAAAAAAAGAGCTTACGTGTTTTATATTTATACGTTTAAAGTGCGTAAAATAGTGCTTCTTAATCAGGGGTGCATGCACCCACTGGAGGTACGAGACCCACCTTCGGAAAGGGGGGGGGGGGGGGGTGCAAGACATGCCAGATATTTTAGAAGGTGATTCATCATAAACACTACATAATATATAGAGCTAAAACATTTTGTACAAAATATAACCGTGACAACATGAGTTAAATACCGTTGTATGTTGTGAATAACATTTTCTCAAAGCATTCTTTTGTCTCTTTTTCACCTTTCTGACATATTTTACGAGCTAGAAGATAATGTGTGCAAGGTTTCTTAAGATGCTTTAAAGTGGTGCGAGGCTTCATAAAATGCTATAAAAGGGTGCGGGATCTCTAAAACACAGGGGTCGGCAACCCAGGAGCTTTTAGGATCTATTTTAGTTACACTCAGCCTTATAACGATCTACGATATGTATGCACACACACACATACATACAGGGTGTCCATACAAGAGTGTACCCTTTTCAAAAAAATTATTCTCGGCCCAATGACGTGGTACGAGGATGCTTTCTATCACAAAAGTAAGATAATCTCTGCAAGTTTTTAAACATACCTTACAAAGACTCAAAAAGAATGTACCTATTTCTTTTCTTTTTTTCACCTGCTTGACCAGAGACATGTAACAATTACCGGTTGCAACTCAACTGCGAAAGTTTCACTTGAAATACCCGCTGCGCGTATTCGCACGTTTTTGGGTGATATCAAAATAAGAATACAAAAAGCAAGAGGAGCTTTCATTGCATTGGGAAACATTAAGATGACTCTGACAAAAACCTTATCAACAATACTAAGAAGAGAGATGCCTCTGTAATTATTGCAATCACTTCTGTCTTCTTTATTTTTATACAGTGTTACAATCTTGGCATGTCGCATGTCTTGAGGAATAGTTGTCTCTTCCCAGCACTGGCTGTTACAAAATGGAATTTAGGGCGACCTCTTTCCGGTCTCTCTTTCACTAAAGGCAGTAATCAGTTATATTTTCGTACTGATTTTATTTGCGTTTTTTCCATGGTCGCACCCTTTTCTTTCTATTTGCTATGTAGCAAAGAGTTTGTTTGTTCAAACATTTGACACTCCTTGTTGATGATAAACACATCACATTTGCAAGGAGCGACTGAGGTAATATTGAACGTCAGGCACGTTGGTAATTCTTGTGTACCAAAGCTTGGCCGCTACAGATTAGCCCTACAATCGCCAGCGTGTTTGCTTAAATCGTCGATAAAGGCCAGAGTGCGGGACAGATAACGAGATTACCCGTCTGCGAAAAGATTACTTTCTGATAAAGTAATAAATTGTTACATCTGGAACACATTGTCGTATGAGTTTACAGATGTATTGGTGAGTTCACATATGAGGGATCGGATATTTTCATGCCATATACGGAAGAGTTGACCCCTACATTTTGTTCAAAATGTTTCCATGTCAGGAATAATTTGAAAGGGAGGAAAAGATGAAAGAAATGATGTACATTTTAATTATAATACTTACTTTTTTTTTTTTCAAACCAGTGTAAATGTCGATGTTAACATATTCACTTTAAAATTAAGGGAAGTTTCAAACTTTTCAAATCAGTGTAAACATAAATGAAAACATATTCAATGTATATTGTGAACACTTTCCAGTGAGTGGAGATGTAAATGTAAACATATTCTATCTGTACTATTAACCTTTTCATTTAAATGTAAAGTAACTATAAAAAGCTATTCAATTAAAATGAAAAGAAAGTTTTCTCTCGAGGGACTAAAGTTAATTCTCATCCAGGGCAAATTCTGAGTAAATTGGATGGTAGAACAGGAGAAAGGGGACATTTAAGTATGTGTCGGGAAACGCAATACTCAGGAGAGCGTTTCGTTTCTATTCTTTTATCATAGTTGGTGGTGATGCCATTTGAAGGGTACTATCTCTGGAACAAGAAGGGAACAATGGCCTGCGCTTTAAGATGAGGGACCAATTTTGTAGACTCTCCCTGACACTCCTGGGAACGAGTTGCACCCTACAACCTTGAGTAAATAAGAGGTGGGGGCTTGAACGAGCTAAGATTAATCATTACTTAATTCTTCACAAAAGTTGTCGGCAGATTCTAGAATTAACGTACTCAGCCAATGCAGCATTGTTTTCGCTTATCTGAATATCTTGTGGAAACTCCATTGAGATAGAAGCGTCATTACCATTCTTTTTACAAATCTGCCAAGAGTAATCTTGTGCGAAAATAGACATCTTTGAAGCCATATTAGATACTCTTGAGTTTTGGCCACTGTTGGACCACTACTGCAACGCAGGGGAGGCAATACTGTCACAGCACCCTATACAGCGGATGTAATAGCGTGCTCTTACAGCATTTGATTAAATCCGGAGGAATCCCATCACCGACTGGTGCTTTGCCAGAGGCCAAGCTATCAATGGCCTTGCTGAGTTCCTCTGATGTTGATTCAGCATCCAGCTCCTCCATAGCTGGCAGACATTTGACAGCATCAAGGGCTGCAGGCGTGGTGGAATTTTCTCTAGCGTAAAGCTCAGAGTAGTGCTCGACCCACCTCTCTATCTGCTTACCCTTATCGGTTAGCTTCTCTCCGCTGATGGTTTTTAGCGGTGCCGTCTTACTTTTCTGGGGACCGAGGGCTTTCTTTATACCGTCATACATTTGTCTAATGTTGCCTGTTTGCGCTGCGGTCTGGATGCTCTCACTGAGCTTGAGCCAGTAGTCATTTGCACAGCGTCGAGCAGTTTGTTGAACTTTGCTTCTTGTAGCCTTCAGGATCTGTAGGGTTCTAGCACTCGGTGAACGTTTGTATACAATCACAGCACTGCGCTTAGCTTCAATGACAGGTGTCTTCACATCTGATGAAGCATCTAACCAGTCATTAGACTTCACTGTTTTCTTACCAAAGGTGGTAAGTGCAGTACTTTGAATGGTGTTCCGCAGGTGCTCCCAGTTCTCTGTAACAGTATCACTATGCTGAGGGCTATTGAGCACTTTCTTGAATGTCGTGGTAAATTGAGCGATCATGACAGGGTCTGACATCTTGCTGGTATCAATGCGTGGTTTCCCTTCATGTCTGACACGATGGAGTTTTCTTTGTTGTGCTCTGATTTTGCAGCAAACCAAGGAGTGATCTGTATCATAGTCTGCACTATGGTACGAGCGCGTGGAGAGCACAAACCTGAGAAGTGGCCTTCTGACGAGAATCAGATCCATTTGGTGCCAGTGCTTGGATCGTGGGTGTTTCCATGACACAAACATAAAGGTATGTTTTCAGGCACTCGTAAGAAATAAAGAAGTAGAACACTAGACAACAGAAAAACAACAGACATGAGTGGCTTACCCAGGATTTGAACACTGGACCTTCCGTGCGACAACCCCGCCTAGCTATGCAAGCGAATCACACTATCCTCCCTGCCATCTATGCATCACCAAAAATGATGCTTTGATAACAGGTCAATAGTGTGAACCGAAAGACATAATGGAAACACCTTGTGCTGGGGTTTTGTCAGAAAGCAGGTGTTGGTCACGCAGAGGTCATGATGGACACACAACTCCAAGACGTTGTCCATTTTCAATCATCTTGCCAATGCCAAACCTGTCCAGACATGAAGGCCATGAAACATTATCGGCACCCACTCTAGCGTTAAAGTCACCAAGGAGAACAAGCTGTTCTTGCCTGGGTATGCTTTTGATGAATGCTGCTAGATGCTCGTAGAACTCGTCTTTAACTTCCGAGGCAGAGTACAGAGTAGGAGCATACACACTGGCAAGGGAGATGGGACCTGCGCTAGTTAGCAGGCAGAGCGTTAACAGGCGTTCTGATCCATTCTCACCTGGTTCAACCATTTTAGTTAGCGATTTTTTTTTTAAACCGCTAAACCTACTCCGTGTTCTCTAGCTTTCCCTTGCCAATAAAATGTGTAGTCCTTCTCGCTCACCATTCCAGAACCTGCCAGACGCGTTTCCTGAAGTGCAGCTATATCAACCCGACGTCGTTTAAGCTCGTCATTAATTACAGCTGTCTTCCTGACATCGTTTATGTCCTGTAGGTTTTCGGACAGTCCAGTCAACATAGTCCGGACGTTCCAGCATTCCAGTCTGAGAGTTTGCTTATTTCTATTATGATAATTGCTTGGTGCAACATTTTCTGTCCACAGTTCTTCTTCTTCGTTCGTCCTGAAAAGGACGTTGATTGCGTTGTGTCCGTTTACAGCGTGGCTGCGATATTTGCGCCTTTCGGCCGACACATCCGACTTCAGCACGGCATTTTTGGGACCGGGTTAGCCTTCCCTCTTCGATCCCTACTCACTCAGCCAGACTGCAGTGATGCAGCCTGTTTCCAGGACCACCACTTGGAGGCGGAGTAGGGTCTTGGTCAGCTCTGGTTCGCTGACCCTGACGCAAGCAGTCTAGCTATGGGTCGCTAACTGCATTTCTAACTTTTGACGCGTCTTAGGTCCCGGACATGATTCTTGTTGAATAAAAAAGTTAAATAAAATGGAAAGCAACAACAAGCTAGCTTGTTCGTATCGGTTGTCCACAGTTCAGGTTTGACCCTCATCCCCATGCACCCAATGGGGAAAGCAGACAGTGGCGGGACAACACCTAACTGACTGGGGGCTGCCTAGCTTGAAGCGGGCGGTAGCTGTCCAGTGAGATCCTAGAACCTCTCCCACTGTCGGAAGTAGCCTCTGGCGCCTTGCCCTACGCAAATTGGGCAACATGCTTATAACCGGTAACTGCTACTTCCCGTGTTTTTGCCGACACCTATAGGGTGAAGCTGGAGTGTCCTCTCCAGGGCGCGAGCTTGGGCAGTTATATGGAGATCAAGCTGTTGCCCATGCAGCATGTTCCCCCTCTCCGCGCAGCCTGTAGGTCCAAAGAAACGGCAGTAGCCGATACAGTTTGGTACCAGCCACGTCGCAGGAGTTGCCAGAATAATGTCGAATCAACATTAGACTGCCTTAGGGACTTCGACTCCATATTTATCCTTGGGGTTTACTCCCGAAGCCTATTCCATAAATTGATATTCCCGCAAGGCAGCGGTGGTTTGAATTCAGTGTTCCTTCTCTTAGATAAGCTACCGACCGAGGTTCACGAGCCCCATCTGCCGAAATGATTCTACGACCTTAATATTCGATCGGTGTTCGCTGAACACTGAGGAGGTACGGGCCGCGTTGGCGTAGATGGCAATCCTTTTCAGGACTTAGTATCTATCAACGCTGATCGGGCTAGCAGTCCTTTTCAGGACTAATCCTTTTTAGACAGAGTTCACTTATTTTTGACTGGCAAATTGCGCTCCGATATAATCAACGGACTTAAGTCTAGGTTTAAAGAGCCGTGTCTCGCTATAAATAGGCAAAACACTCAAAAAAGAGGAGAGGGGGTGATTCTAATGGGTGCTCAAGATAACTTTCACTTACTTACTTACTTAGTCGTTCCTCTTCTACCGTGAGGTGTAGAGATTTGGAAGAGAGAGCGCCATACTATCATATCGGCTGTCTTCGCCCTGGCTCCATTCTAGTCATCGGTCCTTCAGAGATTGTCTAATGTTGTCCTCCCAGAGGACTCTGGGTCGTCCCGGAGGTCTGGATCCCCTGGCTCTTAGTTTTCCATACTTGTCGTGGTAGCTGATCTTCTCCCATTCTGCAGACATGGCCAAACCATCGTAGTTGGGACTGTTCTACTTGAGTCTGCAGGGGCTGAGTTTTTAGGCCATGACGCATCGTCCGGTTGCGGACCAGGTCTCTTCTTGTTACTTCAAAAGATAACTTTCACACAAAGCAAATTGCAATGCGCGTCGTTTCTGTATTTTTCCGAAAGCTGGTATGACTGTTTCTTACCTTCAGACGTTTAGTCATTTCATTCCAGTGAAATTAATATTCTGGTTCCTAGTTTCCTCTTGCCAGTTTGCGCTGTGCTCATCTGCACGTTATCTACAACTTTTAAGCCCCGCCCCCACTCCCTTTAAAAGTCTTGTGTAAAAGCATAGAAACAGATCATACCCTCACAAAAAAAAAAAAAAATGTTGATGAGGCAGAACAGTAAGAAAGGCAAATGCCGTAAAAATTATATATATTTAGGCCATTTTTATCAATAATTTATTTCGGTTAAAAACAAAGTTGCAACAACTTTATTTATAGTCAGTAGCGGCTCTTGACTCCGATGAGTGAGGGTGCTGCTTCATAAAGTTACATTAAATTGTCTTGGTTATAAGACATTTAGACATAGATAGGTAAAGGTAAAGGATCCCGTTACACGCCCATTTGAGGCATATTGAGAATATGGTGTTAGGCCCATATTTTCTTGACCATCGGCACACTAGGGGTGATGTGGTCAGCATCTCGCCGGCGGCCTTAACCTTCCCAGTGTAATATGAATACATTAAAGTACGAACCACACATTGTAATATAATGCGAATCTTGACATGTACGAGATTCTGTAAATAAACATGGCTACGAACTGAACATGCTTTTACTGAGTGCTTTCTGAAACATGTGTGTGCTTGTGTAGATGACGAGGTAATGATTATATACATACATCATAACATTACATGGTGGCAGCGGTCGATACCGGACTGACGCAAAACAGCTACACGATAACACGTGAGTACAGTTTATTCGGCTAATTTTCGTCATCGAGGTCAGCCATGGCGGCGGAACAATATCGCAACGCACCGCAAATGAGATTCGCCGGTCAAGACGATAAGAGTGAAGCTTTCTTGTTATGGCGCCAACGCATAGATCTATATTCCAAGACCACTGGTCTGGAAGGATGTCACGAAATGGATTTAGGACTAGAGACTGTCTACATATAGTGACAAGACAATAGTAAGAAGGAAGACTGGAAAATTAGATTCAGATAGAAATATAGTGCAAAAAGTGAAAGTTGAGACCATTGGCTCCGAGGTTGAGAACCGAGGTTGATTCTTTCCTCGCCACTTCGGACGTTTAAATTGCTATGGCCTCGAACCACCTCTAACTACCCTATGGGGATAAGGTTCAATTAAGATTCACAAACACCAAGGTACAGACAACATATAGCTACTGTACTAAAGGAAATGACTGATGCCAGCTACAATTTATACAAGTTTATTATACACCTATAAACAACAAACATATCCATGTCCCATACATCAAGTGCGAGGATGCACTCCTGAAACAAAATCAAGCACAGTTAAAAATGCATCAACCCCAACCCTTCTCCCACAATTGCAACCTGTATATAGAAAGAAGGTAAGGTTAACTGAAATGAACTACACTGCACTTGATGTCGCCTACACTCCAAACTAGCTGTTCTAAATTCTAACTCTAACTCTACGTCCACTGATAGCTGGAACGACGGCGAAGTGACTACACAATCTCTGCACAGACTTCGGTTCTACACAGCCTATCCTGGAATCTCCTGAACACCACTAACTGCACCTCTAACTTCAGCAGCTGTCCTCTGCTATGATTCACCAAAACTAACAGTTCTGCCTATCTGTGCTGACTTCAGTAGAGAGAATGTTACCCTATCTCTCTCCACTAACTCTGGACTTGATGACTGAGGGTTAACAGAACCCCACTGGATTCTGGACTGGAACTGTAGCGGACTTCTACCACTCGGAAATTACCTGCCCGAGTACCTATAACTGGGCTGTCGGCTTTATTATGGCCGTGAAGAAACGAACACAAAATTACCACACCGCTGGCAGCCTGCCAAATCTGCGTGTGTAACGAGCGTCAGAGCTCAGGATTTATCCACAAAAATCCTATTCGCTGGAAAATGTCTTCCCCTGGTTGGGAAAACGTATTTTCTTCCTCTCCGTCCACTACTGGCAACTAACGTAAAACCCTTGCGGTTCTGCGAATGCCCCAACTTTGCCGTGGGAGGAATTTTGTGGTCTCAAAATTCCGCTCTCATTCCCACAAAGCCGGTACCTGCTGTTTTAGACAAAACAAAACAACAGCTAAACAAACCATAATAATACATTTCAAATAACAATTAACTTCCTTACTCTTCACCACGTCACTCCCCTCTCTACCTGAGCCTACAAAGTAAACATTGGCTAACCCAGATCGCTTGTTCTGCCTGACTAACTCCAAGCAACAACAATATTTTCAATGGCCCGTCTGGGCAGACGTACTGTGGCCTACTTCTTATGCTGACACTAATGCCGTAATGTTTAACACAACTAAAACTAGCCTTCTCTAGGAATTCCTAAAATTCCCGTCAATAATAGTAATCACATTCAAAATGAAATACAAAATAATTCCCTTAACATAAATAAATGTCATCTCCATCTTCTGAATACACAGAATAACCAAGCACAATCAATAACCTATAACCCTGTTTACGCTAGCATCTACATGCCGTCAAAAGTTATACATAACCCCTGATTATCAAATTGAAAACCCCGTAGTTCAACCACGTGTTTATAATTTTATGACCACGTGCTTATCTCCCCCTCGTCCCTCTGAACGTCGTATCAATAACAATTCCGTAACCAACGCGCCCACGCGCTTCCAAATTATGCCTCTTTCACTCCCGTCCACAGATATATGCGTAACTATATAAATAGCGAGCATCAATACTCTCACTAAAATCACAAATAAAAATACACATTACGCGCTCCCGACTATTCTGAAAATAAATAAAATTCGCAGATGCGAGTTTCTCTCCCGACCGACTTTGCAATAATACAAAGCGGTGATATCTCAACTTTTAAACCATGCCGCTATTCTTTCAACAAGGAATTAAATGGACCTAGTTTCTCATGTCTATCACTCAGATCGAATTGATGGCTCTGGAGTTAAATTAAACTAAACTGCCCAAAGAAACTTAAATGATCGGCTAGGACTAGAAAAATTAAATAAAGTCCTCACGCAAAAATTCATGCTTACCAAATCTCGAATGTCCAACTGAAGGGCAATCGACTTGACTGGCAACCGGCTTGGCAATTAATTTTCATTAAAAGAGAAAGAACTATGAAATATAGGCCTTTTATAATCAAGACCCCCACGCGCCGACTTCGTGACGTCATATGCGCGGCGTGGTTGTAAAGCCAATGAGAGCTCTGCATTTCAACTGCAGTTATCTCTCAGCCAATCAGAACCTTAGATCGTTCTGATGTAACGTGCATGGGTTTTAGACAAAGAAACGAGATTAAGCCTAGCCCTATACTGCGGAAATGAAGCAAAAATGGCCGCAAATAATTTAACTCCCGAAAAATGCGTATATGGCCACGCAATATCTTTAAAAAAAGGACACTCTGGTGCCAATCCTGATCTAGCCTCTATAATCTTAATCTAGAATAATACTTTCTAATTCCCTACACCCCCATTCTAAACACATAAAGAAGAACCATAAAGCAGATGAGATCAAACTCCCTCGTGATCTCATCTTGAAAAAACGTAAATAATAGAAGGAGAAGAAACATGGAGAAGGATTTCCTGTAATCCCTCCTAAAAATAGTGAACTAAATGCAAGGAGAAAAAGACATGGGCCATTTGAAAGACAGAATCTCAGTACTCTCGTCACATCACTCCCCCCTTTTAAAGATTGAGCAACGATCTCCTTACTGAAATCTCTGTGTTTCACATTGGCCCTTATTCCTGTCTACAAGGCTGTCTGTCCTTTCCCCTCCCACTCAGTGTTCTTCGACCTTCCTCTACTGCGTTTCCTCCTTCCTCCTCTCCTAGAATGAGCTCCTATGCTCCATTGGGAGAGTTGATCTCTCTTCAGACCTGTGCCGTCTAATGGCGGGTCTGAACTTTCCCTTGCTATGACCGTCAAAAGGCTGTTCTGGTCAGCTGATGTGACCGGCGGGCGCTGTGGCGACCTCGCGATGGCGACTTCCTCGCTGCGCGTCAGCAGGGTTGTGACTGCTGGTACCGTGCGAAACTGATGCAACGTCTCGGGTTCCTCTGGTGTAGAGCCTCCGATTTCTTGCTGGGTGTCTATTGGATCACGATCGACCTCAATAGCTTCTACCTTTGAAGAAAGGTAGGTAAGATCTGCCCCTGGCAGTGGTTCTGGACTCGCTCTTCCCCTACCGATATGAAGCGGGACAAAGCTCTCCAAAGTAGCTCCTTGCAAATGTGTAAGGTCGCTTTTCTCACTCTTTTCTGGCCTGAAAAGTTGGTGAGATGAAACTGTAGACCACGGGAGCTCTCCGTCTAACACCCTGGTTCTACCTTCAACCTTGCCTTCCCCTGTGAGAGTTACTGGCGTCAGTTGGAATGTGTCCTGCAGTGACACTTGACGGTTTAAGATCCCGTTAGATCGCGGAGAATCTGAGATAAAGCTCTCAGTGACTGGTTCCAATGTTCCTTGAAACAAATTGGAAAATATAGCCAATTTTTCAGGCTCCTCGTTACAAGAGTCGTTTCCTGTAAACGAGATATGAGAGTTGTGGGGCCCATCTCCGTTTATAGGCAAACGGATACTCAGATCACTGTCCTCCTCCGTTTGAGTAAAGTGCTGGTCGGATGGGGCTCCAGGGCTGGTTGGAACTATATGCTCGCTCAGACCGCTATCTTGTGCCCTATGAAGATGGCGCTGGTCGTTGACATATGTAATACCTCTCTTGTCAGTATGTCCCTCATTTGAGGAAGCTAATACCATCGGGGGCCTAATTCCCGACAACAAAGAGTGTACTTCCTGAATCAGAGGCGTCGTCACCGCTGTTTGGCCGGTTGGCTGAACAGGGCTGGCGGGCGAATTTGCCTCTGCACATAACATATCACTGTCGTCAGAGGCGTTGCACCTCTCCTTGGCACGACAGCTATGTTTGAGCTCGCTCGGGGCTCCGTGAATTAGGGGTTTTCCTTTTTCACTTATCTGGCCTGCAGTAGGCCCCCTTGCATCAGCAAGGATCGGTGTGGTCGGGTTCCCCAAAACTAAATATGGGTTACCGAGAATGACGTCATAGGCTGGCTGAGCCATCACAGCTGCCTTGATGGTGCCAGACACGAACCTACACTTCACCTCAATATTGGCTACCGGAAAGCACTGTGAAGTCCCTTTCCTTAAAATTCCACCAATATTCACTTTTTCCTTGGTCATCTGCCAGGGCTTCACCAGATGTTGGGCGACTATGCTGGGGTAGGTAAGCCCACTGTCAAATAAGCAGGTTGTCTCAGTCCCGTTCACTTCTGCTGGCCCGCTGTTGGAAAACAACTTCTCTGACTGGAAGGGTTTCCACTTCTTCCCTTGTTTCACCCTCACAGGCCTTAAACAAGCCACCTGATGAGTGGGTTGTTTGTTTGGGCACCGTGTTGTCCAATGAGAAGTAGTCTGACAGAACCTACAATATCTCTCATTATCTCCCCGGTTCCTGACGGGTTCATGAGAAGTCGGCCCCTGTGTTCTGTTAGGCGGCTGTGAGCGCATGTTATGACTGGGAGGGGGCTCCTTGCGAGACGGCCCTTGCGGTTGGTGAGCTGAAGAGGAAGGCGAATGCGATGAAGATGCTCCTTTGTCCGGGGCTGGCAGGTCAGGGTGTTTTCTTTTCTGGCCCAGTACTTCGGCCTGTGCCGTCTGGAACCTTTCAGCAAAAAGAATTATCTGGTCCAGTTGCAGTGCGCCCTGCTCCGCCAGGTACTTCCTTAAGTCCGGAGACATATTGGCCTTTATCTGTTCGCACAGAACTAATTCTTCCAATCCTTCAAAAGATTTAGCCAAACCCGACAACTCTCTCCAGCGAGTGAGGTAATTCCTCAGCCTCTCTGCGAACTGGGGAAAACTTTCTCCTTTCTCCAGTCGACTTTCCCTAAACATCGTTTGGCACTTCCGGGGAGTCCATTGGAATCGCTGTAACAGGGCGTTCTGCAGAGCCTCAAAGTTACCTTGGTCATCTACCAGCATCTTGCTATAGACCTCATACGCATGTCCTCTTAGAGATTGAGATAATTTGAGACACCAAAGACTATCATCCAGCCCGTATGCCTTTGCCATCCGTTCAAATTTTTCTAAAAATACCTCAATTTTCTCATTCCCGTTAGGAAAAGAGTCCATCGGAAAATTCATGGCTGCCATCCGGGGCCCTCCGTTTCCTGAGGTGTCTGTTGCCCCTGCTCCGGGAGAATCTCCGTTAGCCGAACTGCCTTCCGAAGATCGGTACTGCAGTTCCAGTGAACGCAGGGCAAGTTCATGCTGTCTCTCTGCTGCCTTCTCCCTCTCTTGGGCTTCCCTCTGTGCTAACTTCTCCTGGGCTTCCCTCTGTGCTATCTTCTCCTGGGCTTCCCTCTCTGCTATCTTCTCCTGGGCTTCCCTCTCTGCTTTTCTCTCTTCTGCCTGTCGGGTCTTCTCTTCTTTCTCTGCTTCCAATTTACGCAGGTCTTTCTCCGCTTCCCTTTTCTCTCTCTCCGTCTGCCGGTCCTGTTCCCTCATAATGTAAGCCCTAGTCTCTGCCTCATTCATCCCCATGCTTTTAGCTGCGTCCTTCCATGCAGTAAGTAGCTTGACCAATTCAGCCATCTTACCTGACAAATCAGCAGTACTCACAACGAGGGGAAATGACAAAAAAGGAACAAGAAAAATTTACTGTTACCTACTAGGAATATGCTGTCGCAAAAACCCGCACTCAGACTAGCACCAAGTCTGACTAATAACTACCTGAAAAAAATTCAAGTTATCCAGCTACCCAAAACCCGAATTTACTTTCCTGTCAAGAAAAAAATTCCATTAGCCATCAATTACTTCTAAGTCATAAACAACCTTACAACCACTATCATCTATACTAACTGGAACCTGTGGAAAAAAACTTATAGCTGGATCAGTCTTAATATAGCTCAAGTCTAGGGGATATTATAAAGAAAATCTATTTCCCAGAACTTCCTACAGAGACAATCTATGAATCTAGAATTGATCCCAAGGACGATGCCACCCACTTTGTCAAGATCACAGAATTGAACGTAACAAAGATGATCCCGGACGAGCCCCCACTTTGTCACGAAATGGATTTAGGACTAGAGACTGTCTACATATAGTGACAAGACAATAGTAAGAAGGAAGACTGGAAAATTAGATTCAGATAGAAATATAGTGCAAAAAGTGAAAGTTGAGACCATTGGCTCCGAGGTTGAGAACCGAGGTTGATTCTTTCCTCGCCACTTCGGACGTTTAAATTGCTATGGCCTCGAACCACCTCTAACTACCCTATGGGGATAAGGTTCAATTAAGATTCACAAACACCAAGGTACAGACAACATATAGCTACTGTACTAAAGGAAATGACTGATGCCAGCTACAATTTATACAAGTTTATTATACACCTATAAACAACAAACATATCCATGTCCCATACATCAAGTGCGAGGATGCACTCCTGAAACAAAATCAAGCACAGTTAAAAATGCATCAACCCCAACCCTTCTCCCACAATTGCAACCTGTATGGAGAAAGAAGGTAAGGTTAACTGAAATGAACTACACTGCACTTGATGTCGCCTACACTCCAAACTAGCTGTTCTAAATTCTAACTCTAACTCTACGTCCACTGATAGCTGGAACGACGGCGAAGTGACTACACAATCTCTGCACAGACTTCGGTTCTACACAGCCTATCCTGGAATCTCCTGAACACCACTAACTGCACCTCTAACTTCAGCAGCTGTCCTCTGCTATGATTCACCAAAACTAACAGTTCTGCCTATCTGTGCTGACTTCAGTAGAGAGAATGTTACCCTATCTCTCTCCACTAACTCTGGACTTGATGACTGAGGGTTAACAGAACCCCACTGGATTCTGGACTGGAACTGTAGCGGACTTCTACCACTCGGAAATTACCTGCCCGAGTACCTATAACTGGGCTGTCGGCTTTATTATGGCCGTGAAGAAACGAACACAAAATTACCACACCGCTGGCAGCCTGCCAAATCTGCGTGTGTAACGAGCGTCAGAGCTCAGGATTTATCCACAAAAATCCTATTCGCTGGAAAATGTCTTCCCCTGGTTGGGAAAACGTATTTTCTTCCTCTCCGTCCACTACTGGCAACTAACGTAAAACCCTTGCGGTTCTGCGAATGCCCCAACTTTGCCGTGGGAGGAATTTTGTGGTCTCAAAATTCCGCTCTCATTCCCACAAAGCCGGTACCTGCTGTTTTAGACAAAACAAAACAACAGCTAAACAAACCATAATAATACATTTCAAATAACAATTAACTTCCTTACTCTTCACCACGTCACTCCCCTCTCTACCTGAGCCTACAAAGTAAACATTGGCTAACCCAGATCGCTTGTTCTGCCTGACTAACTCCAAGCAACAACAATATTTTCAATGGCCCGTCTGGGCAGACGTACTGTGGCCTACTTCTTATGCTGACACTAATGCCGTAATGTTTAACACAACTAAAACTAGCCTTCTCTAGGAATTCCTAAAATTCCCGTCAATAATAGTAATCACATTCAAAATGAAATACAAAATAATTCCCTTAACATAAATAAATGTCATCTCCATCTTCTGAATACACAGAATAACCAAGCACAATCAATAACCTATAACCCTGTTTACGCTAGCATCTACATGCCGTCAAAAGTTATACATAACCCCTGATTATCAAATTGAAAACCCCGTAGTTCAACCACGTGTTTATAATTTTATGACCACGTGCTTATCTCCCCCTCGTCCCTCTGAACGTCGTATCAATAACAATTCCGTAACCAACGCGCCCACGCGCTTCCAAATTATGCCTCTTTCACTCCCGTCCACAGATATATGCGTAACTATATAAATAGCGAGCATCAATACTCTCACTAAAATCACAAATAAAAATACACATTACGCGCTCCCGACTATTCTGAAAATAAATAAAATTCGCAGATGCGAGTTTCTCTCCCGACCGACTTTGCAATAATACAAAGCGGTGATATCTCAACTGTTAAACCATGCCGCTATTCTTTCAACAAGGAATTAAATGGACCTAGTTTCTCATGTCTATCACTCAGATCGAATTGATGGCTCTGGAGTTAAATTAAACTAAACTGCCCAAAGAAACTTAAATGATCGGCTAGGACTAGAAAAATTAAATAAAGTCCTCACGCAAAAATTCATGCTTACCAAATCTCGAATGTCCAACTGAAGGGCAATCGACTTGACTGGCAACCGGCTTGGCAATTAATTTTCATTAAAAGAGAAAGAACTATGAAATATAGGCCTTTTATAATCAAGACCCCCACGCGCCGACTTCGTGACGTCATATGCGCGGCGTGGTTGTAAAGCCAATGAGAGCTCTGCATTTCAACTGCAGTTATCTCTCAGCCAATCAGAACCTTAGATCGTTCTGATGTAACGTGCATGGGTTTTAGACAAAGAAACGAGATTAAGCCTAGCCCTATACTGCGGAAATGAAGCAAAAATGGCCGCAAATAATTTAACTCCCGAAAAATGCGTATATGGCCACGCAATATCTTTAAAAAAAGGACACTCTGGTGCCAATCCTGATCTAGCCTCTATAATCTTAATCTAGAATAATACTTTCTAATTCCCTACACCCCCATTCTAAACACATAAAGAAGAACCATAAAGCAGATGAGATCAAACTCCCTCGTGATCTCATCTTGAAAAAACGTAAATAATAGAAGGAGAAGAAACATGGAGAAGGATTTCCTGTAATCCCTCCTAAAAATAGTGAACTAAATGCAAGGAGAAAAAGACATGGGCCATTTGAAAGACAGAATCTCAGTACTCTCGTCACAAAGGACAAACCCTAACTCCATATATCCTAGAAGCATTGGACGATGAAGGTTTGAAAATCTACAACAGTTTTGCTACCGCCATGCCGGTTGAGTCGGCAACCGACCCCGTAGCCATATTGGACGAATTTGAAAAGCGTCTGACCATAAAGCACACAAACTTTAGAGCGGCAAGATTAGAGCTTCACCACCTGAGACAGAAACGTGGTGAAAGCCTAGATGATTTCTTCACTCGCATTAAGGAGAAAACAAGAGTATGTAAATTTAGCAACGAAGAAGAAAAAGAGCGAATTATTGAACAGATTCTTCTTAGCACACCAATGCCAGAGTTCCAGAAATGGCTACTGAGCCAGAGTGATACGCTAACTTTACAACAACTTCTGGATGAAGGCAGGAAACACGAGGCACAAGCACTAAACATTAAACAAATTCAGCAAGGTACATTAGCAGCCCAGGTGGATGCAGTGAAAAGCTATAAACCCAAACAAAACAAAGCAACTGGTTCGAAGCAACAAGAAAAACACAACACAAGCAGAGGTGCTATGTGTAAATGTTGTGGCCTAAACCACATACAAAACCACTGTCCAGCTAAAGACTCTACATGTCATTACTGCAGAAAGAGGGGCCACTGGATAAAATTATGTTTCAAGAGGAAACAAGACAGTGCTCAACACAACCTTCACAGCAGAGAGTCATCAAAACAAACACACTTTATGATGACTGAGGACCTTGACTCCAGTGAAGAAAGTGATCCTTCCACATTTGATACTGTGAAGATACTAACTTTCAGTAATGAACCAAAGAGAACGCAGGCTTTCTGCAAGGTACAATTCCGAATACCAGGAAATAAAAGGCACAAAGAAAGATATATTCGGTTCAAGATAGACACAGGTGCCCAAGGTAACACTCTACCCTTAAGAATATTCAGACAGATCATGCCTGACAAGGTGGATGAGCAAGGATTTCCCACAAGGGATGTAAAACGTAGGAGTGGCAGGACAAAGCTAAGAGCTTACAATGGAACAAGTATAGACTGTTTCGGAGCAGTAACACTTGAATGTTCATACAGAGACTCTGAATGGACATCGTCAACATTTTACTTGGTAGATGTTGAAGGACCTGCAATTTTGGGTTTACCAATGTGCGAAAAGCTGAGTGTGGTAACTATTAACAACATTAAAGAGGATGTAGGTCTTGCAGATGCTCTCAGCAGACTACCAAACCCCAACAAGACAGCAGATCTTACCCCAAACATCAAAGCTGATTTTGTCAAGTTTAGTGATAATCGGCTTGAACACATCAGAGAAGACACAATGAGAGATCCTATCCTTAACTCTCTCAAAGAACTGATATACCATGGATGGCCAAGCTCTATCAGGGAAGTTCCAACACACATCCGTCCATACTACTCGATGAGGGACGAGTTAAGCATCGAAGATGGTCTGATCCTTAAAGGAGATCGCATTGTTGTACCAGAAACACAACGCGATATCATCCTTAAACAGCTCCATAATAGTCACCTTGGTATTGTGAAGACACAACTGAGAGCAAAGAAAGATGTTTACTGGCCACAGATAAACAAGGACATAGAAACACTATGTAAAAACTGTTCAATTTGCCAAGAACATGCAAATAGGCAGTGCAGAGAACCTCTCATACCATCAGACATACCATTGAGCCCTTGGAGCATTATAGGAACTGATATTTTCTCAATCGACAATAATGACTATCTTATTATTGCTGATTACTACAGCAAATTTCCCATCATTGAGAAACTTTCACAACCCTCACCATCAGCTGTTATTGCAGACATTACAAAGAAGTATTGCAGCATGTTTGGCATCCCAGATGAAATTAGATCAGACAACGGTCCACATTTCTCAGGTCAAGCATACAGAAACTTCACTAAGGACTGGAAGATCAAACACACAACATCATCACCTAGATACCCTAAATCTAATGGTTTCATTGAGAGACAGATACAAACTATCAAGTCAATCATGAAGAAAACAAGAACAGAGGATGTACACCTAGCACTCTTGAGATGGAGAACAACACCGGTAGACAGTAAGATCGACAGTCCAGCAGAACTTATGTTTGATAGAAGAATTAAAGACCTCCTACCATCTAAGGTCCACTTCCGTCCACAACATAGAGACAGCACATATGATCAATTTCAGCATCGTCAGCAAGTTCAGAAATCCAACTATGACAAATGTGCTAAAGACTTACCACCATTATATCCTGGTCAGCATGTGACTACCTACAACCACAACAATGACACATGGTCAAAAGCAACAATCATTTCCAGAAACCCTGAACCCAGGAGCTATACTTTAAGACCAGACAGCAGCAGCAACCTCCTGAGGCGAAACAGAGTGGACATAAGAGAAATCCCACAGAATACAACAGAACAGAGAATTCCCATGCTTTCAACAGACAATGCAGTAACTCCAGACTTTGGTGCCCCACAAAACCAACAAGCGCCAAGGCCGAAATCACAACCAACTCAAGCTAAACCAGGGACTTCCGCAGAACCACCAGCACTTTACACCACTCGTTCTGGCCGTACAGTGACACCTCCCAGCCGATACAGACAGTGACATATATACTCACACTGAGCATTACACATACTTATCCTTTCTCACATGAAACATTTCGTTGGAAATGTTTGCACACATTTTTTTTTTCAAAAAAGGGGGGATGTAATATGAATACATTAAAGTACGAACCACACATTGTAATATAATGCGAATCTTGACATGTACGAGATTCTGTAAATAAACATGGCTACGAACTGAACATGCTTTTACTGAGTGCTTTCTGAAACATGTGTGTGCTTGTGTAGATGACGAGGTAATGATTGTATACATACATCATAACATTACACCCAGAAGTTGCTCTGGTACCCAATTTTTGAGGCTGGGTAGACCCCGGAGCCGTTTGCGGTCTAAAAAAATCCCACCTCAACTGGGGATCGAACCATGGACCACCGAGCTAGGAAGCCAATGCACTAACCACTGCGCAACCGCGGCTCCACATTACATAGATAGTAATAGTAATAATAAGCAAGTTAAAAATAATGTAAAACTTTAACTGGACACTTAACCATTGACATGCTTGGGTAATCTTGACATTTCATATAAAAATAAAATCCATTCTTCGATTTTTATTTGTTGAAAATAGATTAATAGCCTTTTCATGCAAGTTTGGTGCTCTGTTTATCAAGCTTTTCTCTATTGAAAACATTGCTAGAGCATTTAGCACTCCACTGAAAACATTGCTAGAGCATTTAGCATTTCCTGATTCATAGTGCTCCTTTAAAATGTTTATTTTTTTGGATCATTTTCAATGACGAATGGCAGCCTAATCATCGGAATGGTCAAAATAATTGTTATGAGTTTTGTTCATCAAGAATTTCGGATAGATTATTTTTCGAGATTTAAAAAAAAAAATTAATGATGAAAAATATCCAGGTTAAACCTCTGATGGGTTATAATATATATATATATATATCTATATATATATATATATATATATATATATATATATATATATATATATATATATATATATATATATATATATATATATATATATATATATATATATATCTTGTTTTAAATTCCAAACTGTTGTTTTTCTGTTGTCTAGTGTTCTACTTCTTTGTTTCTTTCGAGTGCCTTTATGTTTGTCTAATGTTTACATCACAATTACCAATTATGCTTGTATGTTTTAAAAAAAAATCCCAAACAAACAAAAACGAGACAAAACCTAACAAAACCATTAAAAAAAATAATATTAAGGGGGAGGGTTGTAAAGGCCTGGTGTTTCCAGTTATATAACTGACTTTAATATATACAATTGACTTTCACCTGTCAAGTCATATCATATGTATTGTAAAAATAGCATCCGACCTACACCTCCCCCTTTGCTATATATTAACTTTTGTTCTTGTTAAAAACTGTTTGCTATTTTCTGACATAACTTTCAGCAAGTCAGTTAATTTGCAATACTTGTGTAGATCATGTCTGCTATAGAAAATTTGTAATTGCGTCACAAGTTTTTCTCTTTCAACCATGGGACATGCCTCCGTAGTTTCCCTTACCCCTTCCATGGTCAACGATTAAATCGGCACTGCTCACTTCGCAGTTCCTTTGACTCGTTTTATCGCCTATAAAAAATGTATTGGCATTGTCAATTTGGCTACCCAGAGACTAGGCATTGACTCAACCATTGGGAACAAAATGTGGAACTGTCTAGTGCACAGTTCTGCTTACGGTTAAACTTGAAAGTTGAAAACGATTTCATGTTTTAATCGTTATTGAAGTGATTATTGGAAACAGGGGATACTTTGTGCGGGACCTGTTAATAAAAATATTTATTGCGTTGCATTGTTCTTCACAAAATGTAAAATAACTCTATTGATTGTATATTCAGATTTTAAAAACTGGGGATTCTGCAGTTCCGCAGTACCTACCAACGAGCCGCCCCTGTTTATAAGTGAACAGCTACTGTCATTTTGGTAATTTCCTATCTTTCGTACCTTTTTGCTCCGCAGTGAATATGTATAGTCAAGTGTTGTTTCGTGGCGCTTAGGGTTAGGATTAGAATTAGGGTTTGTGTTAGGGTTAGTGTTAACCATAATACTAACCCTAATTCTAACCCTAATCCTAACCCTAAGCGCTACGAAACAACACTTGACTACATATATTCACTGCGGAGCAAAAAGGTAAGAAAGATAGGAAATTACCACAAAAAGGTACGAAAGATTAAAGATAGGAAATTACCATTTTGGTAATTTCGTCATTTTTGTTTTTCCCGAAGTTATGTGTCTTTGTCTAACGCTCAGTGACGGTGGATCAAACTATATATACTACTGTCATATTTGTGTGTCACCGAGAAGATACCATTTGCAAATAAAACGTTTTAACCGCGGTAATTAATATACAGTACAATGAAGTATACAGTTTTGATTTTAGTAACTGTGGGTATTTTATACTTGCTACATGGTAAGTAAAAAATAAAACTTTTTCTACAAAAAAAGTCTTGTTTTAAAGTTGAAATAGAGCATGCCGCATATTTGCAGGGAGTACAAGTTAATCCCATCCGCTGCAGACCCAAATAGAACAGTCCCAACTAAGATGGTTTGGCCATGTCTGCAGAATGGGAGAAGATCGGCTACCACGACAAGCACGGGAAACAAAGAGCCAGGGATCCAGACCTCCAGGACGACCCAGAGTCCGCTGGGAGGACAACATTAGACAATCTTTGAAGGACCGAGGACTAGAATGGAACCAGGCAAGGAAGAAGACAGCTGATAGAATGGTCTGGCGCTCTCTCTTCCAAACCTCTACACCTCACGGTAGAAGGGGAACGACTAAGTAAGTAAGTAACAAGTTAATATAATTTTCTGACGTCTCCAAAAAGAAAAAAAAAACTTTGCTTTGGTTAAAAAAATTTTTTTTTTGACAAAGTATCCCCTTCAACCTTTGATGGATTATAATTAGGAAATATAGTGTAGTAAATTCAAGACAATAAAATCGGATTTTCGATATTTAAATATATATAGTTAGCATCTCCCCCTCCACACAGTCCAAATTGTGTGTGTGTGTGAGACCTCCCCTTTCCTAGAAACAAACAAACAATAAAAAAATAATAAAACAAACAGATACAAACAACAAAAAGTAAAGTCTCTCATAACTGCCGAGTTGTTAACAAGGTGAAAATGGGTGAGAAAGAACAACAAAATCCGATTTTATTGTCTTGAATTTACTACACTATATTTCCTAATTATAATCCATCAAGGGTTGAAGGGGATACTTTGTCACAAAAAAAAAAATTTAACCAAAGCAAAGTTTTTTGTTTGTTCATATTATTTGGAATTGAAAACAATATATATCCTAATTATAACCCATTAGAGGTTGAACGGGATATTTTTCTTCATTAACTTTAAAAAAACCCAATTATCTGCCATCATCCACACGAGCACCCTATCAGACTACCCCTTACCCTCACACCATCATTGATCCTTATATATTAATTTTAGTTCTTGTTATAAACTGTTTTACTATATTGTGCAATTCTCTAGGTCTATCTATTCTCATCACCTGTTCTGCAGTTATGGATGAATTGCATGCTTGTAAATAATCCAATATTAAATTTTAGTAGGAAATGCTCTGTTTTTTTTTTTCTAGACACTCTGCACAGTAAGGTTCTTATCTTCTAAACTACCCCATTCCTAGTTGCAGTCTAAGAATTTTCTTATTGCTAGGAATTGTTAGTTCTCTAGACACCTGACATGTTCTTGTTGGAGTCTTGAACAATTTATATGCTTGTCTGCCCTTCAGACTAGGAATGGGATATTTCAGAATAGAAGAATCTTACTGTGTGGAGTGTCTAGAAAAAAATAATATAGAGCATTTCCTACTAAAATGTAGGAAGTATCAACAACAGAGAAAACCAATATTAGATTATTTACAGGCATGCAATTCATCTGTAACTGTGGAATAGGTATTGAGAATAAATAGACATAGAGAATTGCACAATATAGTAAAACAGAATATAACAAGAACTAAAATTAATATAAAAGGATCAATGATGGTGTGAGTATAAGGGATAGTCTGATGGGGTGTTAGCGTGGATGATGGCAGATAATTGGTGGATTTGGTGTAATTTCAGACACCCCCAGGCTTTCTCACCATTTTTCACCTTGTTAACAACATGGCAGTTATGAGAAACTTTACTTTTATTGTTGTTTGTATTTGTTTGTTTTTTATTTTTATTGTTTGTTTGTTTCTAGGAAAGGGGAGGTCACACACACACATACATTCACATAATTTTGTTTTTGATTTACTCTATTTGGACTGAGTGGAGGGGGGAGAAGATGCTATATTTAGATATCAGATTTTACTATCGTGAATTTACTACATATCATCATCATCATAACCCATCAAGGGTTGAATGGGATACTTTTTAAAAAACCAAAATAAACATTGCCATTAAGAGGTCAATAATTAAACAGCCAGGGGAGGGAGGGGGGGGGGGGGGGGCGCGGCACGTTGAATGTTAAATATTAAGTCATTATCTTATTTTTCTGGTGTTCAATTTCAATTAAAAACATTTTGTGTGAGCTCCTTACCGAATGCAAAACAATAACAAAACGAAAACCTAGGAATTAAATCCACGGTAATAAAAAAATAATAAGCTGACAAAAAATTTAAAGAAACCCACACAAATTAGGCACACTAATAGCCCCCCAGACACTTTGGCATGACCTTAGACCAACAACTGAATTGGTTTAAAGATATCATTAACTTTTTGGAGAGTTGCAGAGTACTCACAAACCTGATCAGATAATTAAAAGGAAATGGATAGGGAGCAAGCATCAAGGCAATTCTTCTTTGATCCATAACCGCCAACCGTCAAAGCAGTCAGCGGCCATCACACCTGGTGGCGTCTTGTAGGGCAGCAACAAATTGATTCCACTTTGCTCGGTCGGCGGCCATCCTTCGTACAGTTCCCCAACTGTGGTTCATTCTTTGCATCTCAGCTTCCACAGTTCTCCGCCAAGTTGTTTTTGGTCGGCCTCTCTTTCGCTTTCCCTCGGGGGTCCATAGCATAGCTGTTCTTGTGATGTTATCAGGGTCCCTTCTGAGGACATGGCCAACCCAACTCCAGCGTCTGCCAGCTATGATGGTGTGCATGTCCTCCTGGTTACTCCGAATAAGTAGTTCTTGGTTGCTGATGGTGTTTGGCCAAAAGATTCGGAGAATTTTCCTTAGGCAGATTGTGTGGAAGGAGGACAGTTTCGACATTTCCTTCTCTGTTACTCTCCAACATTCCGCACCATAGAGAAGCACAGAAAGTACGCAGCTCTCATACAGTCTTAATTTGGTGTTTGTGCTGTACTGGGAAGACTTCCAAATGTTGTTGAGAACAGCAAAGGCTGTTATCAAGGCAATGCTTATTGGTCATTCATTAAGGAAAAAAAATATATATAAAAATAACAAAAAAAGGATCAGGTGAGTATAGTAAATGACTCAGTGGCTTTCAGCAACAAGAAAAAACTCAACAGAATACAGCACAAGGCACTATGAACAATTGCAGGAGCAACATAATCAACATTACTAGAAGCAGCATTAGAAATAATGCACCTAAAGTAAAGAAGAAAAGAACTTTGATTAAACTACATGTTTGAAGCAGTAATAGACAAAAATAATCTAACATACACATCATTAGTTGTAAATACACACCTGTGGTGCTCCTATATAAACTCAAGAGATCAAACATTGACTATTATCTTGCAGAGTCAGGGTAAGAAAAAAACTATAAAAAACATAGTCAAGAAATAATATAAAATAAATAACTATGGACAGCTGAACAATGTTCATTGACAGATTTAAAACAGAATAAGATTAAAAACTTGGTATTCTACTTCTCTCTATCCCCAGGGATTTGAGTTTCACTCTTTATCCTTTTTGTATCTGGGGATGAGAAGAACTTGGTATAGGCATATGTGCCCCAACATGGAAAATAAATAACAAGTTTTACTTGACTAGTATCAGTGTAAAAAGTGACCATCAAGTTGGCTAAGCAGTTAGATCACTTGCATCTCATGGCAATGATTTGGAGTTCCAGGATCAAAATATGTTAGCATAACGATCCAGTCTACTGAGCTGTAAATGGGTACCTGACACAGCTTTTGATTTAAGAAAGGCAAAGGCAGTGAGGAAGGGAACTAGTCTCTAACACTTCACTCCCCTATGGCAGTTTCTGGTATGGGACTATCTTTACGTATGAAAAGTAATTATTTACTATCCCTTAGCACAGCTAATGGTCATTATTAGTAAATATGATAAATTAAACTTCATTCTTTACCTTTCATTTCCTCATAGAGCAGAGGCCTTCAACAAACATATTGAAAGTCTTCCTGTCACATGCCATCAGTTCTAGAAATGTTCTATGTCTTCCTCATCACTTTTATTTCTGCCTCCAGTTCTATTCTCCAGTTCTCTTCTCCATGTGCCTTTTGGTCTAATATGGACTTGCCAGCAGTGCTATCAACAGATTTCCTCAGTGTGTGTCCTGTTCATCTCCAGCATCTACTTTTCATTTCCTGTTCACTGGCCCCTGTCACCAGTTCTACATTGGTGACCCTGTCACTCCAGTGCTTCTACACACAAGCACCATTCCCTGAAAATCTGTAACTACTTGGTTGTTACTTTTGTTGCTCTCCATGTTTCAAAGTCATGCAGTAGGACTGATTTGACCTTAGAGTTGAAGATTCTTATTTTTGTTTTGCACCTGATTTTCCATACATTAACATCTAGCTTAAACTTATTCTAGAGCTCACATACCTAGGAAGCATTTTTTCATAAAATGGATGACATGACAAATAAATTGAAACAAGATATCAAGAAGCCAGTGAAGTGACTGACCAGCTGTCACCACTACTCAAACATCAGAATATGAAGTAAGGAAACTAAACAACAGCAAATAAATTATATATCCTTACCAATTCTTCGGAATCAGTGTCAAACATGGTACCTGACCAGAACACAGGAGAGGAAAATCCCATCCTGTGAAATGAGATGTTTAAGAAAAACCATTAATGTTACCATGAGAGACACAATGTGAAATTATGACATTAGAGAAATTGTAGGAAAGACATGCTGCATCAAGTACACGGACAGACAGAACATTAACAGTTTTGGCCATCTCATGAGAATTGAGCCCAGTAAATTACCACCACATGCCTACAAAAGTAGAAGATCTGGTTTCAGGGCACAGGGAAGATCAAGATGAATAGAACACATCACCAACATTCAACAACACAGGCTGACAACAGCCAGTGTGACACACTTAACTGTAGAGCACAAACTTCAGCTGCCCACTATGCTTCAAAGCAACTGTGGACAGAAAAAAAAGTTCAGTAAGTAAGTAACCTTGGTGAATAATAACAAGTACATGACAGAAAAGAGAATCAATCATTTGTAGGAGTTATCATTTTATTTACACTGGGAAATCACAAAATTTTCTCTGGTCTATACCTCTCTTTGTCCCATCAAGTTCACGGGGTCAAAAAAATAAAATAAAGAAAGAATAGGCCTAATGCATCCTCAGGCATGTTATACAAGGTGACTAACAAGGGGCTGGCAACCTCGTGATGTAAAACATTGCCACAGAAACATGCGCTGCCAGGAGTGTGTGACATCTTGGTGCAGGCTTCCCACAAGGGGACCAGCTGCAGTGGGGGCTCCATTCTCCATAATGAGCGCAAAGGAAAATGATGATGACATGATATCGCTCTTTGATCTCCAAAAAAAAGGAGTTAACTGTAGATCTGACAATCTGGCTGAATTAACCTGTTAGATCACCGATTTTCATAGTTGTTAGAGCCATTATAGCATACTTGTCAATCCCTGGAGATGAAAAACCTGTACAAAACATCTGACACACCTGTACAAAAATAAAAATAAAAACCTGTACAAAAAATTTAAAAAACTATACAATGGCCATTTTGTTTTTTGAGAAAACAAAAGAGCATTTTATTTTCACCCATGCTTTCGCATGTAATTGTGTACTGCTTTTTCCTTGTTTGTATTGAGCACATTAGGTACAATTCTTCATGTAGCATATAATAGGAAACTCAATAAGGAGCATTACAACAATATAAATATATATATATAAATAATTAGACAAAAAACTTGTACAGAAAATATGTACAGCTGTTCAAATTTGTACAGAATCAGAGTAACCTGTACTAGTTGGCATGTATGTTATAGTTAACTTTGCCACTCATAGAAAATATTTGTCTTTTGTAGTTATAATTTGCTGTAAATGATATGAACATACCTGTAATCAGCTGCACTCATATGAGAAACACACTAAAAGATCAGGGCCATTTGGCATGTACTAAGAAAACATTTAGATGAGGAAACTAAAGTCCTGTAGCCCTGTGCTTCAAATATGCCACTGACAGTGCTTAGAGACATTAGTAAGCTTTGTAAATGGAACAATGATTATTACATTTAGTGTTGTCATTTTGTGGTGTTAAATAAAATCTGTGAAGTATTCCACAGTAAAGTATTATCACCATAAAGCTTTTGCAGTGTTTCTATTTTAAGCAATATGTTTATTGATATTCGCCAGCTTCACAGCTTTTTACCCACCCAGAAAACATTTCCTCCTTCACTTCCATCCCACCCACCTCATAGCAAAAATAAATAAATAAAGAAAATGCATAAATACACCATTAGTACAGGGTGTTTAGCATGTCACGTGTTGATTATAGATGATATAGTGAATTGACCACCTGGGCAAGTGGTTATAAGTATCAACAACTTGGCAGTGAAACCACACACCAGGCAAGAGACAAGAAAAACAGAAATAATTGGCACACTGAAGGTTTGAGCCCAGTGAAAATATAATCTCACCATTATTTCTTTATTTTCTGTTATTTGGCTTGCTTTGACTATTCATCATTCTTTCATTTCTGTTATATGGTGTGTGCTGCCCATTCAGCATGTTTACAATCTGATTGCCCTGTCATTTTGCTGAATCTTCTGTGATTTACTAACAAGTCTCAGGTTTCTCAGCATCCATACTTGTCAGGTATCAATCAGTTAATCATAATGACAGCCTCCAGATTCCATTATATAATTTATGTAGCAACATGTACATCACCTTAAAGAATAAGGTTCAGCAATTTAATTATGTTTTTAACCAGTTTCTGGGCTAAACTTGAAGGTTGTGTTTGAGTTTGTGGGCTTGCATGTGTGTTTTCCTTAAAAATTCTAAGTAACTGAGGCTCTTTTCATCTATGTATATTGTTATTTCTGTATTCCCAAGTTTTATATGTCTAACTCAGCCATTCTTAAACCTTTTGTCCCGGAGGAACCCTTGAAATAATTTTCAGGTTCCACGGAACCCCTGTATAAAAATTATTATATCTACAGCTCATGGTATGTTAGTGTGATCAGTAAGTTGTAAATATAATAATAATTGTCAATGCACTTTTGAGTAGAGAATTATTTTTTTTTCTGTAGATCTATTTGTTTTGGCCAACTTATAAGCCTACTCTTTTTTTTTTGTGCTTCCCCTTCCCTACAAAGGACACGAGATCTAATACAAGTCAGTAGTATAGATAGAAGAAACTTCAGTTCTTTCCTTTTAAAATTTCCTACTTCATTTTTTTTTTTAACCTTATTCACGTAGGTCAAAAAGTCTTATCATAAATTTCTACTCTACAAGGCGTTAATCAAATATGATATGTGCAGGAGTAGTTTTCTTCCCTATCAATCAATATCCTTTAGCTCCCCAAGGAGCATAGGCCTTCATCAAACACATGCCAAGTCTTCCTGTCCTGTGCCATCTGCTCAAGTTCTTTCCATGTGTTCCTCATCATTTTCACCTCTGTTTCCAGTTCTCTTCTCCATGTGTTTTTTGGTCTACCTCTGCCTCTCTTTCCCTGTGGATTCCAGAACAAGGACTGCCTTGTAATGCTATCAACAGGTTTCCTAAATGTGTGTCCTATCCATCACCAGCGTCTTCTTCTCAACACTTGTTCCACTGGCACTTGTCTGGTTCTTGTCATCAATTCCACATTTGTGACTTTGTCATACCATTTCAGTCCTTCTATTCTACGCAAGCACCCGTTTATAAAAGTCTGTAGCTTTTTGGTTGTTGTTTTTGTTGTTCTCCATGTCTCAGAGCCATACAATAGAATTGACTTGACATTTGAGTTGAAGATTCTTATTTTCGTGTTGGACTTGATTTCTCTTGTTCTCCATATGTTTCCCAATGCAATGAAAGCTCCTCTTGCTTTTTGTATTCTTATTTTGATATCACTGTCTGTCCCTCCAACTTTGTCTATATTACTTCCAAGATATGTGTACGATTCTACATCTTTTAGTGGTGTTTCTTCAAGTTCAACCTTGTTATCATTTCTTGCATTTATTCTCATAATCTTTGTCTTTTCCCTGTGTATTTTCAGGCCCACTTGTTGTGACCTCTCATCGAGAATTTTCATTTTCTCTTGCATCTGATTATGGTTATGGGACAGAAGAGCCAAGTCATCTGCAAAATCCAGATCATCAAGCTGTTTAATCAGATTCCACTGGATTCCATTTCTGTTGTGTGATGTCGAAGTTTTCATGACCCAATCTATTGCTAGTAAGAAAAGAAATGGAGACAAGAGGCATCCCTGTCACTCCCGTTCTAATATTCCCTATTTAATACTAAAAATGACTTTTTAGTCAACCTTTCTAGACACACACAAGCACAAAAAAACAGGTAGTTGAGCTTAGCTTAGCTTTTTTGAAATTAATAGCTTCCTTGTTCTTTCATAAATTGCAAAAACTCATATGGCAAACATAATAAATTTCTGTCAAATAAATGGCTTATGCCAAAATTAGATTTAATTTTTCTAAGGTAGGCTCAGTAGATTTAATTTAAATAAAGGTTGTAAATTGATTTTAATTAATGCTATTTACAACATTAAAATGTATTGAAAGTATTGTATAGTAAAGCTACCAACAACATAGGCCAAATGAATATGAATTAAAATATAGCATAAGACACAGTTTTATACAAGACTTTGAAAAAACACATTTATAAATTTTTTTTCAATCAAGATCTCTGATGGAACCCCTAGCAACTCTTGTGGAACCCTAGGGATCCATAGGTCCTTGTTTGAGAATCCCTGGTCTAACCTTTCTTTCACATCTTGTATGTTCATCCTTATGCTTTTAGTCATTATTCTTTCGGGACCTAAGATGCGTCAACAGTGAGGAATGCAGTTAGCGACCCATTACTAGACTGCTTGCGTCAGGGTCAGCGAACCAGAGCTGACCAAGACCCTACTCCACCTCCAAGTGGTGGTCCTGGAAACTGGCTACATCACTGCAGTCTGGCTGAGTGAGTAGGGATCAAAGAGGGAAGGCTAACCCAGTCCCAAAAATGCTGTGCTGAAGTTGGATGTGTTGGCCGAAATATCGCAGCTTTGTTGTAAACTGACACAACACAACCAATGTCCTTTTCAAGAAGAAGAAGTCATTATTCTTTCTATTTCCCTAAAATTATACATAGTCTACTTGTTTGACTTTTACTGTTTCATGTTTTTCACAAGACCAAACTGTAACAGTATACTTGCACAGAAGCAGAGGTAAGCAGCACATTTTCATCAAGGATTCCCAGAGTTTGTTGACAACATACCTGAGGTGATGAAAAAAACAAAAACAGCAAAATGGATGCAGAAAAGAAACATATCTATGGAATACATAAAAAAATACACCAAACCACAGAAGGAACCCAAATATATACAAATGGATCAGCAAAAAGAGCTTATTAAAAAAAAAACAACAGAAGACAAGCAAACGACAGAACATAAGCTTCAGGAATATTGAGTCCATGAGAGGAACAGATTGACAGCAGGTCCTTTACCTGCATTAACAAGAAAATTGTGTGGTGATAAGAAAAGCCTGAGACAGACGACACATTTTAGGAGAGAAATAAACGGCTTATGTGAGAGCAAATGAAGAAGACGAATTATGCTTGTTTCATGGATGACTTTATTATTAATAGTGTGGAAATAATTTATACAATGTTTGCATACTTTATATGTGTATGTATGTTGGATACATCATTAATGATATTATAAATTCTTCTTTGTGTAAACATTCCTCATATTTACTTTTTCCATGATGTGTTTTCACTGAAGAAAAAGTACTACACCATATTAGAAATGTATATATATATATATTACGCTTAATTAAAAAAAAAAAAATCATCCCATGTTTCAGATGCACGTTCAGATAGGCCTAATATTGAGCATCTACAGAAAATATATGAAAAAAGCAATCCTGGAGAGATGGTCTGTTATTATGATGGCTCTTTATGCACAAGAGGAGAAGAATTTTGTAGTATCAGGTCTAAAACCTGTGAACCTCTTTTCCCACTCCATGCATCAGCAGAAACAAAGCTGGCTATTTGTACAGACATAATATTGAAAAATGATACAGAACCAGGAAAATACAGTGAGTGCGTATACTTCTTTGGAGTCTTGGAAAAGAACAGAGGTAAAATATACTCTTCACTGTATTAATTTTTCCTTAATTCTGTTAATCAGGTTTTGTGTTCAAATTCCATGTTGTCTAACTATTCATTCATTCGTAACCCTCCACCCCCAAAGGAGCAAAGGCCTTCAACAAACACATGCCAAGTCCTCCTGGCACATATAATCATCTCAAGTTCTTTCCATGTTCTCCTCATCATTTTCACCTCTGTTTCCAGCTCTCTTCTCCATGTGCTTCTTGGTCTACCTCTGCCTCTCTTGCCCTGGGGGTTCCAGAATAAGGACTGCCTTGTAATGCTATCAACAGGTTTCCTCAGTGTGTGTCCTATCCATCGCCATCATCTTCTTCTCATCTCTTGTTCCACTGGCACTTGTCTGGTTCTTGTCATCAGTTCCAATGTTGGTAACCTTGTCAAACTATTTTAATCCTTCTATTCTACGCAAGAACCCATTTATGAAAGTCTGTAGCTTTTTGGTTGTTGTCTTTGTTGTTCTCCATGTTTCAGAGCCATATAATAGGACTGACCTCACATTTGAGTTGAAGATTCTTATTTTCATGTTGGATCCGATTTCTCCTGATCTCCATATATTTCCCAATGCAATGAAAGCTCCTCTTGCTTTTTGTATTCTTATTTTGATATCACTGTCTGTCCCTCCAACTTTGTCTTTATTGCTACCAAGATATGTGTACGATTCTACATCATGTAGTGGTGTTGCTTCAAGTTCAACCCAGTTATCATTACCTGCATTTATTCTCATTATTTTTGTCTTTTCCCTATGTATTTTTAAGTTCCAATTGCTGTGACTTCTCATCAAGTGTTTTCAATTTGTCCTGCATCTGATTATGATTATGGGACAGAAGAGCCAAGTCATCAGCAAAATCCAGATCATCCAACTGCTTAGTCAGAGTCCACTGGATTCCATTTCTGTTGTGTGTTGTCGACGTTCTCAAAACCCCGTTTATTGCTAGTAAGAAAAGAAATGGAGACAAGAGGCATCCCTGTCGCACTCCCGTTCTTATCCCAAACGGTTCTGTAAGCTGTCCTTCATGAAGTCCTCTGCATGTCATGTCTTCATATGTTTTCTTTATTAAATTAATGATCTTCAGGGGAACTCCATAATGCCTTATCAATTTCTAAAGTGATTCTCGGTCTACACTGTCAAATGCCTTTTCGTAGTCCACAAATCCAATGTATAGTGGTGAATTCCATTCCTGACTTTGTTCATTTATTATTCTCAAAGTGACTATCTGGTCTGTACAGGACCTGTTTTGTCAAAAACCTGCTTGTTCATCTCTCAGTTTCTTGTCTATGGACTCTTTTAATCTCTCGAGGATAATCCTGTTTAATACTTTTCCTGGGTCTGATAGTAACATTATTCCTCTATAATTTGTGCACTCTTGTAAATTTCCTTTCTTAGGCAACTTAACCCAGATATCCTTCCTTCCATTCTGCTGGTATCTCTTCCTTTTCCCAGACTTTACCAAGTAATTTATATAACATCTCTGTAGCCATGTCGACATCTGCTTTGATGGCCTCTGCTGGAATGCCATCTGATCCAGCCACTATTCCATCTCTTAGAAGCTTTATGGCTTTCTTTATTTCTTCCTTCGTTGGTCTTTCACAATTAATTTGTAGCTCTTCTGGATGTCTGGGGGGTTTTGTAGAGCTGGTCTATTGAGAAGGTCCTCAAAATATTCCGTCCACCTCTTCATTTGCTCTTGTATGTTGTCTAACTATGCTCAGCGTAATTTTATGTATATCTTTAAAGCTTCCTGCATGTTACCAGGGCTAGAAAGAATAGTAATACTGTAACCTACCAGGCATGTCATAGAAGATGACTTAGGAGGAATGGGGATGGGGGCCAGCTACCACATCCTGTAGGCACTTTAAGCCAAAAAAAAAAACTTCAGCAAATATGAAAAGTCATCCAAGGCACGTATTTCAATTAAATCGTCAGCCTTCCAGAATGGAAGAAGGACCTCTATTAAGTAGGGTAATGACACTGCCTGGAGGAAGCCAGAAGGAGTCTCTGCTTCTTACCTTTTTCTTCAATGAAAATATCCAAATTTGTTTCCATTTGTGTACATTAAATGAACAAGAGAAAACTGTACAAGTGGCAGCATAAATGTGGGTCTTCAAGATTAATATTCTGGGACTGCATGAAACATGTGGAAGGGAGTAGTGTAAGCTGGCTGAAAAACAGCTAAGTTAACTGTGAAAAATCAAATAAGGAAGAAATAAACAAAGCCATAAAGTTCCTAAAAGATGGAAAAGCTGCTGGCCTAGATGACATTCCACCAGAAGCCATCAAATCGGATATTGACATGAATGAAGAGTTTTACACACATTACTTAGTAAAGTCTAGGAGACATAAAAAATACCAGCAGAATGAAAAGATTGATATCTGATAAAGTTATTTAAGAAGGGGAATTTGAAAGAGTGAATAAATTATAGAGAAATGATGTTACTATCAGTGCCAGGAAAAATATTAAACAAGATCATCCTTGAGAGATTAAGGGTCCATAGATATACAACTGAGAGATGAACAAGCAGGTTTTTGATAAAACAGATCCTATAGAGACCATATCGTTACATTGTGAATTATAGCTGAAAAAAGTTAGGAATTTAACTGACCTCTTTACATTGGATTTGTGGACTATGAAAAGGCATTTTACAGTGTAAACAGAGAATCACTTTGCATACCTGTCAACTTGTACGAATTTTTCGTACAATGTACGGATTTTTGATACTTTTAGCAGTGTACGGCCGTACAGACTCGCTGTACGGATTTTTCTCCCCCTCCCAAAAAAAAGAAAAAAAAAAAATTTTTTTTTTTTTTAAAATTCTAAAAATATTTTCCAACCCAAGTTTTTTTAAAATTTTAAATCAGAAAATATTTTCTAGCCCAGGATTTTTTAAAACCAATTTTTTTTATTTTAAATTCCGGAAATCTCGGCATTCGTTTTTAAACTGGGGTCTCTCCCAGCAATCACTCAAATCCTTTTATACCCAAGAATTCGGCAAACACCTTGAATTCGGCCACAAACGCTTTCGGTTTTCAGCGTGACATGATGTATTTTTAAAGTTACCTGTTATTAACGACGACGCTTGCTTGCCACCACACTTCGACGCCATTTTGTTTAAAAAAGCTAAGTACTTATAACTTATTAAATATTGCTGTTGTTTTGCTTTGTTGCAATTTAATCGCTGCCTTAATCTTTCCAGTTAGGCCTACATCTTGCCCCTCAATGTATTTCCGATAAATTGTCATAATATTCTGTGTAGGCCCTACATAACTAGAAAAAAAAAAGTTTGTTTGCGTTGAGTAGGCCTACTTTATGCCAGCTCTCGAGATTCGCTGCTTTATTTTTTAATAAAGTGGCAATGTGTTATCACAGGTCTAGGCTACCAACTCGTAAATAATAATTTTGTAAATTTTTGGTGGTACGTTTTTTCTTCCTAGATTTGATATTCTGTTCATAATTTTGTTTATTATTATTTTTTTTTTTTTTGGCTGTTAGCCATTTGCTTTGTTCGTTGTATTTTTTATTCGTTCTCTTCGTCTACAAATATTATTAGTTGAAATATTTCATCCACTGAATGATGGCTGAGCCTAATTCAAAGAAACAAAAGCTTGCAGGTCATGGTAAGTTTCAAGTCGAATGGGTTAAACTCTTCCCTGGCATTGTAGATGCATCCAAGTTAGGATCAACCCATGCTTTTTGTAGATTATGCAGCAAAGATATTAAAGTAGTAGCTTCAGGATTATATGATCTGAAAGTACATTTTAAATCAAAATTGCATGAAGAAATGTTTGCAATGCAGAAGGGAGCATCTATTAAGACCTTTTTTGCTCAGCCAAAGCAGGAAGAGGGTGGCATTATAAGGGCTGAAGTTTTATTTGCAGGAGGTTTATGAATGCGGACACACTTACTTCTATTTTACAGTGTAAGATTAACATTGATACATGCTGTGCAGACTTTAAGCCCACAAATGCAATTCTGCAAAGTGCTAAAAGTGCATGTGTTGATTATAATACAAAACACTGTACATCGAAAGAATAGTGTACATCATGATCACTAAGTTTTTTATACGTAAAGAACAGATTGAGACGATTAGCATGTTTTATATCACAATAATTCAAATGCTAATAGATTTGTATATGTAATTTCTCATTTTAACACTGTATTGCGTTTAATTTATTAATATATTTTTTGCGTAAGGATTTTTGGGTGTTTGTAAGGATTTTTTGGGTCCGGCGTACAGATTTTTGTCTCAGAAGGTTGACAGGTATGAAACTGATCAGGCTTTATGGAGTTCCTCTGAAGACCTGACCTGTAGAATTCTTCATGAAGGACAACTTACAGAACTGTTTGAGATAAGAACTGTATGTGACAGGGATGCCTGTTGTCACAATTTCTCTTCTTAATGGTAATAGAATGGAGCTATGGGAAATGTGCCATTGTTTTGATCATTGCTACAACAATAAGGCAAGAATTGCTTGTTGGAGTTCTGTAGATAATAACACTGTGGATTTTTGTTTTTGCACGTATGATTTTTTTTTTCTCACGCATCTCACATTGAATGCAGAATAATTTTGATGTGGTCCAACATACAGCCAGTTTGAAAGTCATCATATGGATTGTGCTTGGTAGGCATTGAAGAAAAAATTGAGCAGTTTAGAAAACACAAAAGTAGGAGGTGGGCGTTATAAGTATTCTACTATTCATGAAAGACTGAACTCAACCTCCTATGTATATGAAGTACAGAGCATGTGTATTACATTTGTGAAACCATTGGGACCTTCCTTTGTAATGACTCTCATGAAGAACACATGGAGACGAAGAATGGAGACAGAAATGAAAGGAATGAGGAATGCATGGAAAGACCTTGAGCTGATGGCATGGGACAGGGAAACTTAGCATATGTTTGTTGAAGGCCTATGCTCCTTGAGGAGCTAAAGGGTGATGCTGATGATGAAATAATCTATAGAACATTATTATGTTCATTGTACATGCACACCACCCATGACCTTTCAAACATCTTGACATGTTAGTTATCCTCTGCAAAACTCTACCAGTCTAACTATATGTTTGTTCCAGTTCAGCTGTTGGTCTATTCTAGTGTCACTCCTAGGTATTGGGTGGTTTAGATTGACCAATTTTTTACCTCTATATGTTTATCTCAGTTACTTATTTTTAACAACCCTACATCTATTGAAAATCATTCCCACTGTCTAATGTTATTAAGTGCAATCCCCATGTTGTCACACATTTATATACTTTATTTTTTTGTTTTTGTAGATTGTTATATAATTTCAGTAGATTTTTTCCAGTCCTCCATAATCAACATTACTTGCAAACTGTGACAAACTATTTTTGATATCTTTAAATTCTTCATTTAAACCATTTACCATTTGTAACAATTGAAGGGGGCCAGTACTTATCCTTGGGGAATTCCATTCTGTTGTTCATACACTTCTAACCATAAAAAGATGCTTGCTTGGAATAGAAGGATTGAAGTGTTACAATAAGGTCATCAATGTGAAACTGATGACAAGAACCAAATAACTGCCATTGGAACAAGAGATAAGAAGAAAACACTGGCGATGGATAGGACAGACATTTGGAAACTGATTGATAACATTACCAGGCAGTGCTTATTCTGGAATCCCTAGTGTAAGAGAGGTAGATAAAAAAACCAAATGGAGACGAGAACTGGAGACAAAAATGATGATAATGAGAAAGACATGGAGGGAACTTAAGCTGATGACATGTAACATGAGGACTTGGCATGACATCAGGACTTGGCATGACATCAGGACGTGGCATGAGTTTGTTGAAGGTCCATGACCCTTGTGGACAGGATGGGTAATGAATGAATGATTAGTGTGAGAGAATTGTTTGCATAATGTATATTGAATTCTAGTTAAAATCTGAACTATTTTTATGGGTTTTGTTATTTATTTGTCAGTTCTTTCAGATGATGATGTTAAACATCATGACGAAAATAATCCCCAAGGGTCACACTCTGTGCACAATGCAGGCAAAGAGTTTTGTCCCTTGGCTGGCAAATACTGTGAGCTTGGAAATGAAATTTGCAACTCCACCTCCAGAAAGTGTGATCCACTGTTCCCACCTGGTGCCAGTGATGAAATGAAGCGGCACATGTGTAAGGAAGTGATCAAGAATCATATTTCGGCCCGTTTGGATTGTTGCATATATGCACTGGGAATTCTAGGCTGTCCCAACAGTAAGTTCTTAAGGATATTTTCTTGTTGATATCATGTTTATTAAATTTACTAGTGCAGTCCTGTGTTTACTTAACAAGATATGATGTTTATTGTTCTCTCTTTTATTATTGTTTTGTTGGGTGAAGTTAAATTGGGTGTTATTGCATTGGGAAAAAAAAGAAAGAAAGAAATTAAAAACAAAAATGCAAAACATTATTTAAACCCCAAAAAAAAAACACTAAAGGAGAAAAGCGAAAAAAAAAAAATAAATACAACAAATTACACTCCCCACCTCCTTCAGTCTCAGAATTGTTTTCCATATCCACTACACTCTAACATCACCTTATCACTGGAACACTTAGACTGCCAAATTCCTTTTTAAGTATTAATGGCTATCATTCATCATTCTTTAGGTCCTTGTGTATGTAGGCCTTCAACAAGTTCATGCTAAGCGTTCCTGTCATGTGCCATCCATTCAAGGTCTTTCCATGTCTTCTAAGTCCCCTTCCATGTCTTCTTTGTCCCTGTCTTCAATTCCCTACTCTGTGGGTTTTTTTGGTCTCTATCTCTTCCTTAACCTAGAGTTTTCAGAACAAAGACTGCTTTCTAGTGCTATCATCTGGTTTCTTCAATGTGTTTCATATCCAAAAGCAGCGCTTTTTCTATACGTCTTGATCCACTAGTATTTGCTTGGTCTTTCTTCATCAATTCCTCCACTGGTGATTTCAGTCCTGTGTTTTTTTTTAATCTTCTGGTTTTTGTCTTCTTGTGGCAAAGCACAATCCATTTAGCCTAGACAAGACTGCCAGTTGAATCGCAATAGCCATTAAAAAATAAGTGAACTCTGTCAACTCAAGTGCAGTGTTGATAATTAAAGCCTCGAAAAGGATTACTTTTATATATCCACTAAATTGGAGTAGCCCTGAAAAGGGCTCTTATTGAATGAATGGAACTGTTCTATGGCAACATAAGCTATGTCTGTGATATTCTTATTACAAGTATCATTGTTTGTTGACTGCTTTTGAAAGATCTTTATAAATTTTTGATGTCAGATTTCTGTGGCAATGAAATCTTTCACTGAATATTTTACAGAGCAATGCTTTATTCAGTCGTATACAAGTAGGACAATCCCAGTCACAAAAGTGTGACACATAACAATCAAAAACGCTTTATTAATACTGAAATCTGGGTAAAAAACAATGTTCTGTGTTGTATTGCGCGGTCTGTTCTTGTAATGCCCATACTAATAATATAGACTATCCTGCATTTATGGGGCATGGTTTGTTTTTTGGACCATGCACTTGAAAATCGGTGTTTGTCATGTGCACGGGATATCCTGTTCAACCCTATATGGGTTATAATTAGGGTATATATTGTTCATCATTCAATATAGCATATTACTTTGTTGTTTTTCTTGTGTATTGGATCTTCCAGGCTGTAATTTATCTGCCGTTTATTGTGGCATTGTTTAATGCCTATGGTGTTTGTAATGTATCCGCTTCCATGATACTATATTGCTCTCTCTCTTGCTATCGGCATTCTATTAAATGTATCTACTAGGCATTTGATGGTTTTTGAATTGGTAGTTTTGTTGTTTGAGTTTTTTTTTCTTGTACTGATATTACATGGACATTTTTAAAACTTATTTGTATTTTTTTTTTTTTTTTTTTCCTTGTCATTCTCCCATGCCATCAGCTCGTCTTTCCATGCATTCCTCATTCCTTTCATTTCTGTCTCCATTCTTCGTCTCCATGTGTTCTTCATGAGAGTCATTACAAAGGAAGGTCCCAATGGTTTCACAAATGTAATACACATGCTCTGTACTTCATATATATAGGTGGTTGAGTTCAGTCTTTCATGAATAGTAGAATACTTATAACGCTCACCTCCTACTTTTGTGTTCTCAAGTATTCCATGAGTGGTTTTCTATGCTGTTCATATTTCTTGCATGTTAACACATAATGTGCGGGTGTTTTTCTCCAGAAAAGTTACACAGTAGGGTTCCTCCACCATGAAATAGCCTGTTACCAGTTGAAGTATAATCAGTTTTCTGTTGCATGGTATTTTTGGTTCTCTAGATACCTGACATGTCCGTGTTGGATCTTCTTATGTTTTTTTTTTTTTAATCAGGGCATGCATCCAAGATCTAATTAAGTGGAGATAATCTTTAGTTTCTCCTTGAGATTTTTGTTAAGTTTTAACTGCCTCTGATATTTAGGTCTTCAGATGATAAATAAATAAATATATTACCCCTGGTTACAATTTCCAGAAATGAATGGTTAGTTTGCTGTGTTCTAAAGCCTATTACAAAGCTAAATATTTTTATTATTATAATCTATACAGAGATATTACTTTGCCAGTAATGTATATTTTTACTAAATTATTTTAGTCCTGCAGCTATCAGGTTTGCAGGTAAAATGGTTTAAATTTCACCAATCTTAAATTGAGATTTCCCACCATAGCTAAGGCCATTAAGCGTGCCTGCTACAAGATTTAATACCTTCAGGTCACAAGAGGAAAGAAGGCATCAGATTAAGCTGGGAGAACAGGTCCTGGAGCAGGTCAGCAACTTTAAATACCTCAGTGCTGTATTGGACTGGGGGAGGGGGGGGGGGGCATTGGAAAGATTTAGCTGCCTGGGGAGCAGCAGCTGGGAGACATTTTTGGGCCATAAACCAAGGATTCCTCAGCGAAGGTGGCTGTATACTGCTCCACCAATGTCCCAGTCTTGACATATGGATGCGAGTTATGGGCAGTGACTGCAGCCCACAAAAGTCAGATCCAGACCTCAGAAGTGAGGTATCTGAGAAAGTTGGTTGAAGTAACAAGAAGAAGCATGGTCCACAACCAGACGATACCTAAAAACCAACCCCTGCAGACCCAAGTAGAACAGTTCTAACTAAGGTGGTTTGGCCTTGTCTGCAGAATAGGAGAAGATCAGCTGCCACGGTAGGTATATGAGGCTAAGAGCCAGGGATCCAGACCTCCAGGATGACCCAGAGTCTGCTGGGAGAACAACATTAGACTATCTCTGAAGGACTGAGGATTAGAATGGAACCAGGCCAGGAGGAAGACAGCTGATAGGATTGTATGGCGCTCTCTCTTCAAAACCTCTACACCTCACTGTAGAAGAGGGACGACTAAGTAAGTATGTAAGGGTCAGCCCTAAAGGCACGGAAAGAAAATTGTGACTTGGTTTTAGGAACTTATCCTGGATCTCTAAGTTTTGAGGAACTTATCCTGGATCTCTATGATCCACATGTTTCTCAGTGCAAAAAAAAAATTTTTTCCTGAGTTTTAAATCCATATTTTTATCCTCTGAGTTGATCTGTAACACTGTAAATGTACATAAATGAATCCATTCACCTTACCGGGTTGAATTTTCTTACTAGATTAGAGATGAGTTACTATATTTACACTCATTAATCACTTTAGTTTTTCTGTAGTGTTTATATATAATGTAAGTTTTCTATAGAGATTATATATAGTGTAAGTTTTCTATAGAGATTATGTATAGTGTAGGTTTTCTATAGAGATTATATATAGTTAAGTTTTCTATAGAGATTATATATAGTGCAAGTTTTCTATAGAGATTATATATAGTGTTAGTTTTCTTTAGAGATTATATATAGTGTAATTTTTGTATAAAGATTATATATAGTGTAAGTTTTGTAAAGAGATTATATATAGTTAAGTTTTCTATACAGATTATATATAGTGTGTTGTCTATAGAGATTATATATAATGTGGGTTTTCTATAGAGATTATATATAGTGTAAGTTTTCTAGAGATTATATAGATAAGTTTTCTATAGAGATTATATATAGTGTACGTTTTCTGTAGAGATTATATATAGTGCAAAGCATGTTTTCTATAGAGATTATATATAGTGCAAATGTTGGCTTTTTTTGTTCCTGAATTTATTTATGGTTGATAAATTATAATAGTGTTGTGCAAATAGAGTGATAACTGAACTATACTAAGAATGGTACAGTAAAAGATTGACTCTGCCAGAAAAATTAAATAAAGGACGGTCCACGGAGACATAGAGTTGCATGATTAATAAACAAACACACACACACATATCAAGGTGTGTCATGGGAAACACTTGAAAGAAAGAGCAGATGGGATCTGTAGATATACCTTGTTGAATCCCCATCAGGTCATGACATGCATATCCTGAATACCCCAGTGAATGAATAAATTAAAAAAACAAACAGAACATTGATGCTTTTTTTATTGTTTTTGCGTGGTAATTATAATAGTTCACAATAATAACTTAACTATATTAACACATTTATCTTCTTTTTTTGCTCGTTACAGAGCACAGAGCCACCACTACAGCTGGCTTCCTAATGGCCAGGAAGCCTGCATCAAAGTACGTGCTCCAGCAGCAGTGGTTTTGTAGCAATTTGTTTTGCATGATGAATTTGCCAGCCTCACGTACAACCTCACAATAGTTGCCTTGTATGATGAATTTGCCAGCCCCACGTACAACCTCCCAATAGTTGCCTTGTATGACATATTTGTGGAAGCAGTAATCCTAAACTTTCTTTGTCTCTTAAGAGACCCCTACGAACTACACAGGTCTATAGTAACACAGTGCATTTTATATTCATACCACAGACTCTGTGACTGATCAGCAGGTCATGAAGGGCAGCAATGAGTCAATAAGTGCTGGGGGTATTGTGACGATAGTCTTAGGTGTGATAATATTCATTGCCATCATCATATTTTTCATCTGTAAACGCAAGGGCCTATTCTGCTTCAAAAAGAATGACAAGCCACAACAAGGTACGTATTGCTTGACACAATATTTTTTTCTTAAAAATATCGTGTCTCCATCCAAGTACATGCTTAATTTTTTTGTTTAAAACATCTTCACTTACTTTCCTTCTGTGTGTGTCCCAGCTGTCACATGGGATACAAAGAATAAGACCACTACATTTTAGTAAACAGTTGATAAAATTAGCAGAATCAAGGACCATAAAAACTGAAAAAAAAATGAATGGAAACATACTGATGATCTGGCACGAGAGATGAGGAAATTACAGCTAAAGAAAAGAAAAGAGCCCATGCAGCAATACAAAGAAGCCAACAAGGAAATATAAATAAAGAGATTGATGATATATTTAAGGAACTTCTGAATGACTAGCTGCATAGGATTCCCCAAACATCCAGCACACAAAGAAAAAGTTAATTAAGTTAAGTGTGAAGAACCAAGTCCCCATAACCAGTTAACATCTGTAGCTGTATCACTTATATTTATGTAACTAAACTGCAATAACAATATGTACTTTGTTTTTTTTCAGTCTGACTCCGTCTTTAAGAATATGCTCTAATTTAGTAATCAGTTTAATGTCACCTTCATGCCTAAATGATGCAGTAAGAACTAAACGTGGACATAAAACCAGAACAAAGAAAAAATCAAACATACAGAACAGTAGTGAATGAAATGACTTGGACATCTGTCAGAATGAAGACTGGCCAAAATCATCTTGTGCTTACAAGCTAGATTATTGGAAAACAGGGCAGAAAGAAGACCAATGATAATGATATTAAACTCTGTACAGAGCATTACAACAGTAGGTGTTCCCCCATCAGACAGATATTTTTTCCCTTTTATCTCCTTTACGTAGGGCATGGAGAAGACTAAGAAAATAGTGGATTAAATGTGTTGCCGGAGCTTTTTGGAGAGGTTTCATAGTCATATAAGCAGTGTTGCTAACTTGAGTTGATGGACTCCAACTCAGTCGAACTAAAGTCGGCACAACGACTCGACTTGAGAGTGTTTTTTAATCAGCGACTTGACTTGACAAGTCAGGACTTGCTTACTTCAGTGTTGTCGGCTCAAGTTGATGTGAACCTGAATGGGACTTAATGTGTATACTCGAGTATAATCCGATAAATTTTACCCATTTTTGGACCCTAAAAAAATGTTCCCCAATTTATGTTTGAGTAAATAAAAATAAAAAAATGATGAAACCAGGCAGTGTTGCACCCCTCCCCTTACCGCCGCTTACTGACATTCTTCAGATATAAACTTGCTGCTTCATTAAATGTTTTTATCAAAATATCTTAAGTAATGCATGTTCAAACTCCTACTGAGTCACAAATTTCAACTGAAGTATGCCTTGTTGACCAGCTTCTTTTGTTTGATCTATCAGCAATATCATTCCTTCTGTCACTAGATTCTAAATTGGGCCCTTATTCTATATCCACATCTGATTCGGCCACACAATTAGGATCCTGATGAAATAACAAGTCACTTCTCAGTTCCCAAAGCTAATATTTGACTGCCTGGAAAGCCTTGGCTTTAAAAAATGTCACCAAAAAATCATAATATCGATCACCTCTAACAAACAAAAATTCTGAAAGGTGGCAGCATTTTAATGTAGGCCTACCGGAAATCTATTTATAACTCAGGTCTTGCTAGGTACCAAGATCTTGTTGCTCCTTAGCATCTTGATCAAATAACAAGTCACTTCTCAGATCCCAAAGCAAATATTTGACCACCCAGAAAGCCTAGGCTTTAGAAAAAGTCACGAAAAATCATAATATTAATCGCAACTTAAAAAAAAAACAAACAAAAAAACGGAAGCATTTTAATGTAACTGAAATCTGTTTATAACTCAGGTCTCGATAAATACCAAGATCTCATTGCTATTTATCAACAACCAATAACAGTTTGTTGAAGGCCTATGCTGCTTTGGGAATGGAGGGTTATGAATGAATGAATGGATAACAGTAATCAGACTTTCTGGTCGAATGAACACACTTTATTTTCAAAGGGTTGAGATTTGGGCAAGCAGGCTCATCTGACATTCTGCCCTTCCTTTTTCTCATCTTTTATACTAAAATCATTTATTCTCACACGAATTTTACATGTTAATGGGGCGATTTCATATGTTTTAAATGGGAATGGGTTAAGCTGAAAGTAAATATAAAACATGGAAGGATAAAGAAAGAAGAAAAGTAATACAAGTGTATATATTAATAATACAAATGTTAACTTACTAAAATGATGATAATCCAATACTGTTGCCTCAAACGTGTGCTACATATTATAAAGTGTTCATTCCATTTTAATCAACAAAATGTATTTTCTTGTGTTCTGTACGCATTTCCTTCTGCAAGTATTTATTAATTTTTTTGGCCTCAGTCTGATTATGCCTGTTTATTCTGAGTCATATCTTCTCCCTATTGTCAGCTTCTTAATTTCTTGGGATTTTGTGATTTGATGGGATCCACTATAATTAGATGATACAGGAGAATCCTTTTCACAATTTATTTATTGCAAACTCATTTTAAAAACATATTTCATTGTTCTTCCACACCATTGCTACATTTGAACTTATTTTCCAAACTCTTTTAAAATAGTACATCCCACTGGTCGGAATACTACTAAAGAAGAAGGGGAAACAAGACAGAACTTGCTTATTGAGAACAATAATGGTAAGAATGGAAATGTTGGTGAGCTTCAGCTAGATTAACTCATATTAGCACTGAGTATCATCAGTTAGGCTATATCCTTATTATTTTTGTGTTCAGATTCTTAGTATCCTGTATACTCTTAAATACCACTCCACATACTAAATAATTAATTCCATATCGTGCTAAGCTGCACTTTTTCTTGTCATAAAGTTTTTGTAGTATTTGATATATGGTGTAGTCTTTCAGAATTGTGGAAGATTTTCTTTCTTTTTTTTTTTTCTTCTACTTTCACTATTAGCTGTAGACTTCCTTATGCCTTCACGATTAACACATGTTGTTGTTGTTGAACTAGTGCTGCTGAGATTGTTGCTGTTTTGCAGTCAATGTCAAGTTGATTTCACTGGCATTATCTACAGTGAACATAATGAGTTGGAATCATGCTGAGTTTCTTCTTCGTTCATCCGGAAAAGGACGTTGGTTGCGTTGTGTCCATTTACAGCGAAGCTGCGATATTTGCGCCTTTCGGCCGACACATCCGACTTCAGCACGGCATTTTTGGGACTGGGTTAGCCTTCCCTCTTCGATCCCTACTCACTCAGCCAGACTGCAGTGATGCAGTCTGTTTCCAGGACCACCACTTGGAGGTGGAGTAGGGTCTTGGTCAGCTCTGGTTCACTGACCCTGATGCAAGCAGTCTATCTAAGGGTCTTAGGTCCCATGCTGAGTTTGAGTCATGAGTTCTAGTTTCTTTCTTGGGCATTCCATCCTGGCCCAGCATGCATTTATAAAAATCCTCACATCTGGTTTTAAGCTGGCAGGGGGAGAGAATTAGGTGCAGAATAAACTGTGCCTTCCCCGCCATCATTGGGGCTTTCTAACTACACAGGGCTGTGCTCTGGTTCTGGGCCCTCCCAAGGAATCCTCATGTCCTGATCTGAGACATCTTCTAGCTCCAATCACCTGTCATCTGTCCATTGTGGAGTCCTCATGCATGCAGTAAACCAGGTAAAAGCCAGAGTTGAGTTTGAGGTGTGGGTCATTCCCCCAAGCTTCGTGTACAATTCTGGGTTCTGAACATTTTGCAACAAAGTGTGAGTCATGGTATTGGGACACTCTGGTGCAGGTAATCAAGAACTGAGAGATTACCTGTGTCCAGAATGCACCACATGGAGGGGCTTTATCATACTTGTTAGGGCAACACACTAATCCTGGAATTCACACACGAGCAATGTGAATTCCTTTGCTGCTCAAGATAAGAACAACCTTACTGTTCTTGTTTATCATTTTCATTTTGAGGCTATTGAAAGAGGTAATTGGTCTGTCTTCTACCTTCCTTTTAAAAAAAGATATGGAGAAGAATATTCTGTTTGACCCATGGTGAGTCATAATAGGATATACAGTGTCTATTATTTTAGTATATTGAGTTTGCTGCTATCTGCTTACTTTCATCATTCCTCTTCATTTATTGTACATTGTAGTAAATGACAAGTTTTTTTTTCATAAATTTATAAACTCATACTCTTCTCATTGCTGTGTTTTTTTTCTTTGTTTTTATTTTCTTCTTCTTTTTTTTTTTTAATAAAAAAGGGGAAGCTGGGAGTATGTGGGTTTATACTTAATTTCAGTCTAAATTTTTATACACAACTGCAGATGAGATAAATTCTTCTTATGTCTTATTATTTCCTTACTACCGCTCCATTTAAATGTTTACTAACATTGTTCTATTACAGTTTTTTTTCTGTTTTATTTACTAGCAGTTAAGTTTTTAAAAAAAAAATGATGAATATCCTGTTCAACAGGTTATAATTATAATATAGTGTCTGTAAGTTCAGACAAAATGCTCATTTGTTGCTATTCGTTTTCGGCATTATCCCTCCTGGCCAGTTATTGTATACAGGGTAAATGAAAATTCTCACATTGTACAAGCATGTGTGTGAGTGTCTTTGAGTGTTTTCTTTCCTTTGTCCTAAACTGGTTGATGCTTCATACTTGTTATGTTGTTTAAAAAAATAAAATCGGAAAGGGGTATGTGTGCGTGCGTGCGTGCTTGTGAATACCTGGAGCATGCAAGTTAATATTTAATTTACTCATAATTTGACATTATTAATATGTATTACTAGGTTTTTATTATACCTTTATGTTCTTATTATACCTTTTACTATTGTATATCAGTTTTTGTTCTTGCTGAGTACTGTTTGATTATGTTATAGCATTTCTCAACCTCTTTACCCTGGTGGAACCCTTGAAAGACATTTTCATGTCTCACGGAACCCCTGCATAAAAAAATATTATATCTTTAGCTCATGATAATAAAATTTATTGATAATGGTGTATAGTAAAGCTACTAAAAGCTGTAGGCCCAAGCAGTATGAATAAAAATATATCCTAAGACACAGTTTTATACATCGTTTTGAAAAAAACCTGTTTATTTATTTTTTTAAATCACGATCTCTCCAGGGAACCTCAGTTGAAAAATGCTATATTATGTAGTTCCTTGGAGCTTTGAACAGCTTTATAAGCATGTCTGTCTTCTAGATTTGTATTCAGTGCCACTGCCCATTCAACTGTTATTATCTTTTTAAAACAATCAGATACTGATGGAATATGAGATGATAAAAATGCATTAAAAATGCATTAGCATAAAAAACAATACCTGTTTTGGTGTAGAAGAAATGAGGAAGATTTTTATAAAAGGCACCCAGAGAATTGGTTGAATACTGAAAAGAAGAATAAATAAGTTATAGAAAGAACGTGTGTGGATTGCTCAAAACAGGAAGGCTTGTTGAAAACTCAAGAATGTCTTTCTCCACAAGAAGCTGATAGACAATAATGAAGCAAAGTTTTACCTCCTACTTGAAATCTAGTGTTTTATTTTAATATACAGGGTGGGTCAAAAGTCAAACCCCTTAGGTAATTTATTATATAGACGGCTTGAAAAACGTAAGATGTTCAGTGATGAAGTAGAGTTTCATGCTAATGATTTACTCAATAGACATAATGCATGATATTAGGCAATTGAAAATCCACACAGAGTAACGGAAGGATATGTACAAAATAATCCACAAATTATGGTATGGGACCGCTTGTTGGGAAGTAAGATTTTGCAAGAAACATTTCCAGACAAATTGATTGGACGACGTGAGCCCGAATGGCCACTTAGGTCTCTAGACCTAATTCCTATGGATTATTTTTTATGGGGCCACATCAAATCAGTTGTTTATGGCAGCCAGTTTGAACATTTAATTTAATTTATATAATAAATTGCCTATCTGGCTTGACTTTTGACCCACCCTGGATATTTAAATTATATGCTTAATGTAGACAATATTTTTCTTATTTAATAGATCCGTTGACTGATGTTTGATTTGCTCTAGCTGTTGTTCTTTACTTAGTACTGTTCTGCCCCTCTAAACCTGATTGTCTTGAGTAAGCATATGTTAATGAGCCAAAGATATGTCATCATCATTATTTTACTTCTTGATTCCCTATGGAGTAGGAAGCCTGCACAAAACATTCACATGCTGTTGCAAAATTGGTTTCTGTAGCAGTCTGTTTTACATGATGAGATTTCCATCCCCCAAGCACAACCTCAAATTAGTCTCCTTATATGACATATCTGAGGGAGTAGTAGTCCTGTTCTGTCCTCATAAGAGACCCCCTGGGAACTACATGGGCAAGCAAGAATATAAAAGGGGATCCCATTACAAGTCCATTGAGGTATATTGGGAATATGGTGTTAGGCCCATATTTTCTTGACCATCGACACACTAGGGGTGATGTGGTCAGCATCACGCCGGCCGCCTTAACCTTCCCAGAGTTGCTCTGGTACCCAATTGGGGCTGGGTTGACCCAGGAGCCGTTTGCGGCCTAAAAAAATCCCACTTCATCTGGGGATCGAACCATAGACCACTGAGCTAGGAAGCCAGTGCACTAACCGCTATGCTACCGCGGCTCCCAAGCAAGAATATAGATAAAGTATAATTAATGCTGAGAACCATATAGGAACAGTTAGCATTGAAAATCAAGCACCTACAGGTGGTAAGCCAATGACATAACTGAAAATATTCTTGTATTCTGAATGCACTTTCTCCTATTTCATCTTATTTTGTATTTGTTAAAAATTCTGGCTTATTTAATAGTTGTACCTATTTTGTTCTCAGCTATTTTTTTCTCCTCTACAGTCCTTAATTTCTTGGAATTTCATAATTTGATGGGATCCACTGTAAAGTTTTTTGATAAAGGAGATTGCTTGTCAAAATTTCTGTCGTTTCAAATTAGTTTTAAATACATATTTCCTTGTTCCTCCATACTGTTGCAACATATGAACTGATTTTTTAAAACTCTTAACAGAAGGACATCTCACTGGTGACGACATCGATATGGAAGCAGATGAAACACGAGAGAATGTAGCGAGCGACCCTAATCATGGTAACAATGAAAATGATGAGGACTTTGCCCGTGACTAACTCATGTTAGCCCTGAGAACGATGAAATTATTTTTCTACTTATGTTGTTTGTATATGTTATGCTGACAAGTATCATTCTGTAGATTAAAAAAAAATAGTTCCACTTTGTGTTAAGCTAAAATTTTTATCTCCATACAGTTTTTATAGCACTTGGCACAGTGCCGTTTTTAATAAACAAGCTTCAGAGATGAAAAGTGTAACCCTATTTTTATTGAACCACTTTTATTTAAGTTCACAATTAGTATATATATATACAGTACTTTGCAAAAAAAATGGCAGTCATATTGCTCAGCTAAATAAGCTGAAATCTAATTAAATATGCATGTTCTGCCCCAAATTTGCACTCCACTTAAGTGAGCAAACACTACCAAAAGTAAAAAAAAAAATTAGCGTAGAGTAACGTCCCTTGATATAAGAGCAGACGACAATTTCTAATGCTAGTGGCAGAAAATGGATACAAAGTCAAAGTGTATGTTAATTTCACAGCTGTGGAATGAAGGAAATCAAACATGTTCCAACATTTCTAAAACCTCGAACATTCCTGAGCGGACTGTCTACAGAGTTGTGAGTAAATTAAAAGCAGGTAATGGAATCGAGCGAAAAGAAGGTAGTGGGAGGCCAAGAATTTTGGTCACAAAGGACCATCGGTGTCTCGCCCAAATCGTTCGGGCTGGGCCAATGAAGAGTGTAGAAAACATACGGCAGCGCATGATCGAGTTGGGAAGCCCAGAGGTATCTAATGCTATTGTCAACCGGGAGCTACACAGTATGAATTACACAAAAAAGCGGGTAATTTCGTCATCATTGCTCACAGAGACTCACAAACAGATGCGCTTGAACTGGTGCCACGAACACAAAAATTTGTCATGGGACAATGTGATTTTTTCAGATGAATGTTCTCTTTGGTCTTATCCTGCTCAAATAAATATTTGGACGAAAGGCTCTGTAACGCCTGTGTACCAGCGACCGAAACATACCTAGAAATTCCATCTTTGGGGAGGGGTGTCAGCAAGAGGTGCCACCCCACTGTGTGTTTTCACAGGAATTCTCACGAAAGAAAGGTACATCGACATACTAGAGGGACACCTTCTGCCATTTATGCAGGTCATGTACCCCGATGGGTGCACATTTCAACATGACAATGACCCAAATCATACAGCTCATACCCCCAAAGCATGGCTGCAAGAGAGGAATGTGATAGTGCTGAAGTGGCCCAGCAACAGTCCCGATCAAAACCCAATTGAAAACGTTTGGGCACTACTCCAGAATCATTTAAAAAAGAGTGGACTCAGAGACGTTGAACAATTGAAGAAGGTAGCTGAAAAATACTGGGACAGTCTGACTCTCAATTACCTACAAACATTTGTGGGAAGTATGCCTCGCCGCATCCAGGCTTGCCTTGCTGGAGAAGGCAACATTATATTGTACTGAAACCACTGTTAATAGATAGGGGAGATACCAATCTTCCTCTGGACATACAGTTTTTATTATTATTTGCTTCTATGAGGGTGCTGCGTTGCGAAAATATGACTGCCATTTTTTTTGCAAAGTACTGTATATATTGGTCATTTCAGATTATTTATGCTGAAAATCTGTAAATCAGATATATTTTAAAATATATAGATAAGTGATGATTACTCACCACTCACATTTATTCTATGAAGCAGAATGTAAGAAAACTTCTTTTTCTGCTTTTTATCATGTCTTTGGTAACAACAGTAAAGTGAATCCCTTAAGATTTTTTCCATTTACTGAAGTACAGTCATTATTTGAGTCATTAAGCCTGTCACCATTGAAATAATCACTGAACCCATCTTATAGAAATATCATTTTTAAGAGAAAAAAGTGAAACATAGGCCAGGACTGTTCATTTCAGCTGTTAAGTGGGCCATTCTGGTATGTTAAGATAATTTGGCTGACCAGTGGAGTAAATGAATATTTATACAGAAACAGTTTATTATAGCTTTTTTTTTTGCATCCACTGGTCAAAGAATACCACCTTTCAGATATTTAATAACCCAGATATGGGCCATATCATATTCAGGGACTAAGCAGGGACACTTTTTGCACTTTTAATGAAAATGTGGAGATAAGAGAAACTTCACACAGACTTGAAAAAAAAAAACTGTACCTTGTCATAGATAAAGTAGAAAAAGATAGCATAAAACGGAAATAGGTGGTGGGCAACAATTGCAGCTTATTGTTCCACAATGAATGAAATAAAACAGAAGTGATATATCAGTACTTAAGGAAGGAAACAAAGTAGACTGCAGCAATTGAAGATAATTAAAAATGCTGTTAATACTAGGGAAAGTTTTTCATCTAGTAGTTTACAGCAAAATCAAATGGGCATTTAAAGTGACACATAGGAAAAACACACACATGCATATCCACACAGTTTTAAACTTTGGTTGAAGTGAAGAACAGTGGGATGTGTTCATTGATATCATCCAAATAAGTAACTCACATCATTAGGGTTCAGAATAAGGTTAGAACTCCTAATACTAACCTTAACTCTTTGACTCCTTAATTATTTTCCAACCTGTGTCATAATAATTTTTTGAAGAAATCTAAATGATGAAGTGTAAATTTTATGTTAATCTTTTTTTGTGAACATGTGCTTATTATATACCAAACTGTAGGGAAATGGATAGAGAATTGTAATATATAACATCTTTGGTAGTATTAACACAAGTATGTTCGGTATACTTAAAACATTTTGCATGTAAAATTGAAAAACACTCAAAAGTTAACTGGAGAATACGATCTTACCAAAGACAAATTACTGTTGTAGATAATAAAACTTTCTTTTTAGTCTTCAAAACATTAAGGTAATTCATTTAAAAAGTTAAAAAACATTGATTATGGCCACAGTTAGTACATTTAGCGTTATTCACACCAATTTTTACTGTGGTCCCTTATAAGAATAAGCAAAATTATATAATATTGCATTACGTAATTTTCAAACCAATAAACAAGAATAACATCATATAAAACCTTTTTACATTTGTTTCCGTTTTTAATAGTATCCCTATCTTTATCTTCTACCGAGGACTAGTGATTAAATGTTAATGTAGGTCTAGTTCTGTTGCTTGTCAATCGATTAGGCTAGGACCATGCCCACTCATCAGCTAAATCTAATGTGCTTAGCCTTTCTACACCAATTTGGTTATTTGGCAACAAACTGGGACTACCAAACAATCATTGTCAATGTTAACAATATTTCTAAGCAGTTTGTCACAGTTATTTGCTTAGGAGGTTTAGAAATTGTATATATAAAATTTCTGTAGCAGTAACAACGAAAAACATAAACATGCAAACTGTCATACAAATTGTAATAATATCATCTAAAAACGTACATGTGCTGCTTAACTACACTCAAATTAGTTGTTTAAATAGTAGTGGAAGTCATTTTATGCGTTTTAAAATCTGAACTTCATGAAACGGATGAATTTTTGGGGTTTATTCATGATAAACTAACAACAATGCTCAGAATGTTGTTTTGGCTTGGGTGTCAAATCTGACCTACACTGAGCATTGTTCTGAAATCAAAGAGTTAAACCAGTATTACTGAATTCTCTGATGTGTAGTTTCTCAATCTTTTTTCCCCAAGTGTGGGATCATATGCCCGAAAAAAAAACAACAAATAAATGAAATGCAACCAAACATCAACAGTAGTTATTTAAAATTAAATGTAATACATCTGTACAGTGTGTCATCGAACGTACCATTTATACATAATAACAGGATGACTTGTCACAATATCTATGTTAACATAAATATTTGTGTATATCTATATTGTATTTTTGTTTGAAATTGAAAATAATGGTGCTAAATAAATTTTAGCCTTTATCATAGCAGCTAGGGTAAACTCCCCCCCCCCGTTGTTTGTACATATGTCTCCATGATTACTTTGTTTCATGCGAGAGTTAATTGCCCTTATGCTAACTTTCTTCCTGTTTTCTGCTTTTAATAACATGTACAGCACGAATAATGCTGTGAGACCCAATGCCTAGTATCCGGCCTTTGGCTAGGATCATGTGTCTAGGCACAGGGACCAGTACAGTGACATTCATGTGTCATTAGGTCCCTTGTGTGAGAACACAGAGGATCACTAGGTGACACATTTTGTCACTGGGTCTTCTAGTGTTGGGACATGTGGTCTTGACCAGAGCCGGGTTTGGGGCGGGGACAATGCGACCTCATGCGAGGAAAAAATATGCGACCTCAAGCGAGGAAAAAAAAAAAAGCTTTTAATAACATGGTTGATTAAACGTGTCGAGTTGTATCCAGTGTGTTCATGCTTCATGATTATGCTTTATTATGTGAGAATGTTTGACAGCCAGCCACATCTCATTACATTTAGCAACATTTACTATACACAACAGTAAATATCAACATGGTGGCAGCGATGTTTGTTTCTACAGAATTCGAACTATTCTGCTGAATATCTTGTAACACGTGTGCTGATGTCATAGACTTGAGGTGACGGGATGATAAACTGGTAAAACCAAGTTTCACTCTTCTGTTGCTAGGTTATTGCTTGCATACCATTATAAGACATTTCGTCATGGTAGAATGGCCCATGTTTCAGTTACCACCCTGCCTAGACGTTTCGTAAATGGAGATGACAGAACTATATTTGGATGCAGCAGAAGTTGCCTCGAAACCTGATCCTGTTCGGGCGGCCATCAATCTTCACTGTGCTGGACCTCAAGCCGTTGAAGTTTTTGATCAACTTGCAGAGGAATAATAAAATTCTCGATTTTCTCCAGAACTATTGCAGCGCACGAAGCAATGAAGTATTACATACGTTCATATTCTGGAACACATCTCTTCAACAGCCCTTTAATTTTTTTTTTTGACTGAGCTGAGAACTAAGGCAGATTTGTGCAGCTTTAACGACAAGGAGTGTATGATAAGAGACAAAATTGTCTTTACTGTCAACAAAAGGTTACAAGAGAAGCTCATGAGAGATTCTGACCTCGATCTAAAGAAAGCCATTCACATATGCAGAGTCTTTGAGCAAACTGGAAAAGACATAAGAGAGATGAATAATACAGTACAACCTTCTGAAGCAAGGGTTGAAAAGGTACAGAAAAAATCACTCAACCATAAACCTCACAAGATAGACACTGGGCATGCTGCTGGTAAAGCCTGTCAAAGTAACACTGACAGTGGGTACTTTGAACCTAGAAAGGAGTGCCTTTACTGTGGACAGAAACATCCATTGATTAAGAAAAAGTGTCCTGCATGGGGGAAGTTTTGCTAAAACTGGGGGGGAAGAATCATTTTAAAGTGAAATGCAAGAAAGTTTACACTGTTCACACATAATCAGTGGAAGATTCTGAAGTTTTTCTTGCTTTTGTGAAGTCTAGCAAAGCTTGCACAACTCATTCTCAATGGCAAAATGGTAAAATTTCAGCTAGACACAGCAGCTGATGTGAATACAATCTGTCAACGCTTTGTGATGCAAGAACAATTGTTACCCACTAAACAGAGGCTTGTTATGTGGAATGGTACTAAGATGACTCCACTGGGAGAAGTTCTATTAACTGCTGAGAATCCTAAGACTAGGATAAAACACAATATATGGTTTACTGTTGTGAAAAATAGATTCACATGTTTGCGGAGCAACAACACACTGCAGGATCTACAGTATGTGACAGTCAACACAAGCAAATTCATACTGACAGTTCAGAAAATGATCATAACTCTGATAACCATCTATGTGTCCTGGGTGAAGCTGTGTTGCATGTTGATCCTAATATTCGTCCAAAGGCACTGCCATGCAGAAAAATACCATTTCACTTAAGAGCAAGGTAAAATCAGAACTTCAAAATCTAATGAACAGAGGTATATTAATGCCAGTAGAGGAACCGACTGAATGGGTTAACCAAATGGCTGTTGTTGAAAAGTCTGATGGTTCTTTAAGAACATGCATTGATCCTAGACCCCTGAATGAGGCTTGCAGAGAGAGCATTACAGATTACCAACTTTGGATGATGTATTGCCTGAACTCAATAATGCCAAGATTTTCACAAAGCTGGATATCAAGGAAGCATTCTGGCATATTAAACTTGATGAGAAGTTTAGTAACCTTACAACAATGATTACACCTTTTGGTAGGTTCAGATGGTCTAGATTATCATTTGGTTTGAATGTAAGCAGTGAAATTTTCCAGAGGCATCTAGCACATGCTCTGGAGGGTCTTCATGGTTGCATCAATGTTGCTGATGACATAGTTATTGTTGGTTGTGGATCAAACAGACAGCAAGCAATTAAGGACCATGATCTGAAACTTAAAGCACTGAAACGTAGGTGTAAAGAGAAAGGCATTAAACTGAATGACGCTAAAGCTCAAGAGAAGAAAGAAGAAATTCCTTCATGGGTCATTGTATTACTGCTCGAGGTGTTGAACCAGACAGGAAAAAGGTTGAGACAATACTAAACATGCCTGTTCCTAAGGACTATCACGAGGTTCACAGACTTTGCGGCATGGTACAGTATCTAGCAAAGTTTCTCGACAATCTTTCAGAAGTTCTTCATCCAATAAGAGAACCTACCCGTAAGGTAAACTCCCTTTATCTGGTCTACTGAATGTGAACAAGCCTTCAAGAGAATCAAGAAACTGATTACCTCTACTCCAGTACTTGCATACTATGATCCCAAGGAATCTTTATGTATTCAAGTTGATAGCAGCAGCCATGGACTCGGAGCTGTCCTCCTACAAAATGGTCATCCAATAGAATTTGCTTAAAGAGCTTTAACTGAAACTAAAAAACGCTGGGCTCAAATTGAGAATTTACTCTTAGCTGTTGTATATGGTTTGGAACGCTTTGACCAGTACACTTATGGAAGGAAAGTTAGTCATCAACGACTATAAACCTTTGGCAGCCATCGTTAAGAAACCTCTGAGTCAAATTCCTTGAAGACTGCAGAATTTACTGATGCGCAGCCATCGATATGACTTTGAGTTCAAATGGGTACAAGGTTCCGATCTTCTTATAGTCAACACACTGTTTAGAGTTTGTATTCATAATGTCACATTGGATTTCTCAACTGATAGAGAGAGCAATGCAGGAGCTGATGTACCTGTAAGATTACCTGAAATACCAGATGTGATGATGGAAAAGATTAAAGCTGAAACTCTTAAAGACAGCGTACGTCAGAGGTTGAAGTCAACCATTTTGGATGGGTGGCCTACAAACAAAGTCTAATGTACCAGCTGAGCTTATGCCTTATTTTGACATTCGTGACAACCTGACAACAGAACAAGGCATAATACTTAAAGGAGAGCGTATTCTTATCCCAAAAACATTGAGGCCTAAAATCAAGCATAAGCTACACTCTGCTCATCTTGCATTTGACAGCATGATGCGCTAGGCCAGAAGTTGTCTGTTTTGGATTGGCATGATGGCTGAGATTCGACAGATGGCTGACAGTTGTCCAGAATGTCAAGAAACGAAGGCAAGGAATACTAAAGAACCTTTAAACCAACACTCAAGAGGTTTATCACCCTGAGAGAAAGTTGGCACTGACATCTTTATTATCATCATCATAACCCTCCACTCCCAAAGGAGCATAGGCCTTCAACAAACACATGCCAAGTCCTCCTGTCACGTGCCATCATCTCAAGTTCTTTCCACGTTCTCCTCATCATTTTCACCTCTGTTTCCATCCCTCTTCTCCATGTGCTTCATGGTCTACCTCTGCCTCTCTTGCCCTGGGGGTTCCAGAACAAGGACTGCCTTGTAATGCTATCAACGGGTTTCCTCAGTGTGTGTCCTATCCATCGCCTTCTTCTCATCTGTTGTTCCACTGGCACTTGTCTAGTTCTTGTCCTCAGTTCCACGTTGGTAACCTTGTCATACCATTTTAATCCCTCTATTCTATGCAAGCACCCATTTATGAAAGTCTGTAGCTTTTTGGTTGCTGTATTTGTTGTTCTCCATGTCTCAGAGCCATACAATAGGACTGACTTCACATTTGAGTTGAAGATTCTTATTTTCGTGTTGGATCCGATTTCTCTTGATCTCCATATATTTCCCAATACAATGAAAGCTCCTCTTGATTTGTGTATTCTTAGTTTGATATCACTGTCTGTCTCTCCAACTTTGTCTATATTACTGCCAAGATATGTGTACGATTCTACATCTTGTATTGGTGTTTCTTCAAGTTCAACCCTGTTGTCATTACCTGCATTTATTCTCATTATTTTTGTCTTTTCCCTGTGTATTTTTAGACCCAATTGCTGTGACCTCTTGTCGAGTGTTTTCAATTTGTCCTGCATCTGATTACGGTTATGGGACAGAAGAGCCAAGTCGTCAGCAAAATCCAGATCATCCAACTGCTTAGTCAGAGTCCACTGGGTTCCATTTCTGTTGTGTGTTGTCGATGATCTCATAACCCAGTCTATTGCTAGTAAGAAAAGAAATGGAGACAAGAGGCATCCCTGTCGCACTCATGTTCTTATCCCAAACGGTTCTGTAAGCTGTCCTTCGTGAATAATTCTGCATGTCATGTCTTCATATGTTTTCTTTATTAAATTAATGATCTTCGGGGGAACTCCATAATGCCTCATCAATTTCCAAAGTGATTCTGTCTACACTGTCAAATGCCTTTTCGTAGTCCACAAATCCGATGTATAGTGGTGAATTCCATTCCAGACTTTGTTCAACTATTATTCTCAAAGTGGCTATCTGGTCTGTACATGATCTGTGTTGCTGTCATTTTCGACGGAGTCATCTGTCAAGTTATTTGCCTATGTTTTATCATAAGTATAATTGTGTCTTTACCTGCGATGTCAGGTTGATTAGGGGTTGTCTTCCCTTGTTTATTCATTCATTGTGTTTTGACCTTTAGGGTCAAAGGTTGACAGTTCGGGCGTAGGCCTATGGGAAGGTTTTTTAAGCGGGAGAGAGATATACTTCCGGCAAGCCGGGAAGGTGCTGTTTTTCTGAAGGGACCAAGAGTCCATTGTTTTTTCGGGGAGAATCTTCGAAGTAACTGCTATGGCAGTTTTCCCCAGTGAATCTCTGTGCGTCGGGATGACGACAGAATTCCTTGTTATGTTCTGAGGATTCATTTTCCAGGTAATACCGACCTTTATGCATTATTACGCTTTTCGGTGGCAGAACATGTAAAAGGATTACCTAGTGTGAACTGCAGCTCACCGATCCGCCATTTCAGAACTTATATTTTTGTGCTCGAGGTAGCCATCCAAGACTGTTAGTCTTTATATTGTCCAGAAATCCAGTGACGAAGATATATTGTGGGAACCGCAGATTGGCGGGATTTATGTCTACAATAAGCATTACTGCAGGGTTGATGATAACCTATTTAACAGAAGTACACAGCCGACGTCAGAACGAGGCCTGTGCTTTCGGCTATTATACTACAGCCTGATAATGTGCAATTGGCGGGGAATGCCAAGTTGCACCTATGTGTCAAAGTGACTAAGGCATCTGACGCGTTTAGTCAGAGACGCCAAGGGCGACGCTACGAACTGTCATTATTGAAGAACTTTGCTATTGACCATGCACGTCTATTCTGATGTTTACCTTTTTGAATGCCAAATGTATACCTATCGATGTCCGGTCAGCATGACCTTGTTACACTGACTGTTCCTGTTGATATTATGTGTGTTCCCGTCAATAAATGTCTTGAAACATGCCTGCAGTGTCCAAGCATCCTTGATTACTGCATGTGAGAGTATGGGTTGCAGGATCTACATCTATACGAGCCTAAACACATTCGCGCCTTCATTCGCACCCACACTCAGTTCATCATACGCTCGCACTACACATCTAACAACATGTATACTGTCTTGGGCCAGTGATCACCTCAACAAGAGAAAAAGACAGTTACATTTCTGGTGGACCAGTTACGTGGGCTCTTATGATACATTTCTTGTCGCCAATGTGGCCTAGAAACTTACATTTCTGATGAACCAGATCTGTGGGTTTAAAAAGAACAGAGCGAGCATTTGACATTATTGTTGACATTTATGGATCCAGAAATTTACATTCCTGGTTGGCTGTTACATGTATGATGTCTCCAGTTTTGTCGAGAAAGTTACAAGAAGGACAAGTACACATTACACTTCTGATCTGTGGGTCTAAGCTACACACGGGACAGCCGTAACACACAGCGCTAATTCTACACTTGCAAGTTTTGGCTACAACAGGACAGAAATAGGTCATCAACGGTTGACCCAGATAAACAGTACGAGCATTTATATTATAATGCTATATAAACCATAACAAGACAAGTACTGAAGTTAACATCTAGGCATTTGCTACGTGGACCATAACTGCATAGAAGGCGGGTTCCTATTGTAAACAGTACTGCTGGTTGTTACACGTTTCATTCAACAACAGACTTTTCTAGGTCAGAGCATTCAAGCTACATTGTTGGAGGTCAAGTGTTTGTAAACAGTACGTGGAAATTGTAAACATTCAATGTGCAAGCCCTAATTTGAGAAGGTCATAGTAACTTTGGTTCGTGAATACCACTTTATGTTACAGTGGATTTGACGTTCAGTGCGCGTTTGACATTTCGTTTCTGTGTTCGCAAGGAGCAAGAAATTTATTTTAGTTTCAGCTGTGACTGAACTTGTTCTGCAACACATTGAAATTGATTGCTATATGTTTATGTCACTTCTACTGTTTTTGGTGTATTTTTTTGCGGGTTTTTCGGTTGGTGGGTCTTACGGTAAATATGCCACTTGATCGAGGCTTACTGTAAGCGTTCTGTAGGTGCAAATTTTCTTAATTTGGAAATTTGCTAGTGACAATTGGTCGCTATTGATGTTAGCTGTGATGTAATTGTACTTAACGTTGTTTTTGTAATATTTTGTCTGTTTTTCAGTTTTGATTTTCGATTTGTTTTGTTTGTATTCTGTAGGTCTCTCCTTTCTTTTGTGTATTTCTCTACACATTTTTGGTTAAAACAGTGTTGCCATTTGTATTGTTTTGTATCTTTGTCTTTGTATTTTTTTTTGTTTGTACTACATTACTGTCATGCACAGTCTACATACATATACTTGGTCATGTATTGATATTATTGATAAGGTAGACTCTTCATATAGAGTTTGTTAATAAAATATTATTATATAAGATATTTATACAAGTTCTTTGATAAAAGACTTGTTATCTACAAAGATTGAGACAAGGTGAAATACATATTCAAGTTCTTTATAAAAAAGACTTGTGCCCATAGTGAGTGGGATATAAGGGAATTTTTTTTCCACAGGTACTCAAGTGATTTTTTGGTTACATTATAAACAAGAGGACCATACAAAGTCTTTGTCTAAGACTAAGAGAGTGAAATAAAGTGAAGTGAGTATACAAGTCTATCATTTCAGACTTGTCTCCCATTAAAGTGAGATAATTTAATTTATTTACTTCTGCAAGTTACTGATCTCAGTAGACAAGATGTCTACATTAGAGTACTTTATTACACAAGGGAGAGCCCTTGATAAGACTGGTCAACAGTTAGAAGAATGGGCTGTTGCTCAGTATGACAAAGCATTTGCTGCAGAAGAGAAAAAAGCTCTGGCTGAAGAGAAAAGATTAGAAAGAGAAGCTGCTGCAGAAGAGAGAAAAGCTGCTGCGGAACAAAAAAGGCTAGACAGAGAAGCTGATATTGCTGCTGAACAAAAGAAATTGCAGGTGGAGGAAAGGAGATTTGAAGCTGAACAAAAGAGATTAGACAAAGAGGCTGAACAAAAGAGATTAGACAAAGAAGCTGAACAAAAGAGATTAGACAAAGAAGCTGAACAAAAGAGATTAGACAAAGAAGCTGAACAAAAGAGATTAGACAAAGAAGCTGCTGCAGAGGAGAGGAAAGCTCAAGCTGCTGCAGAGGAGAGGAAAGCTGAGGCTGAAATTAGGAAAATGGAACATGAGGAAAGAAAACAGAAGATGGAACTTGATGAAAAACTCGCAATTTTGGAGTTAGAGAAATTGAAATTGGCGAGTACGGGTGCTCAGCAAACAACTTCGAGTACGACAAAGGAGTTTGTTAGTAGGATTAAATTGCCTCATTTCAATCCTTTAAAGGATGACGTAGCAGATTATCTAGATAGATTCCAATTTTTGTGCGATACGCATAACATAAAAAAGGAAAAATATGTTGAACAACTGATGCCATTTTTTACAGGTGACACAGTGACTACTCTTATGACAATAGACGAACATGAGAGGACTAATTATGATGTTGTCAGGGCAGCATTGCTAAAAAAATACCAACTAAAACAAGAAGACTATCGTCTTCGTTTTAGGACAATGTTGCCAGAAAATGGAGTAGATTTCTCTGATTTTGTTACAAAGATACGTCGTACATTTACACGATGGGTTGAGTTGTCTCAGATTGAGAAAACATATGAAGGTCTAATGGACTTATTATTGCGAGATAAGGTTTTGTCATCTGTTAATGATTCTTTTCTTGCATTCCTTCATGAGCGTAAGCCTAAAAACTTAAAAGAAATGGAGGAATACTGTTGTCAGTATGCCACAGCACATCCCCATGCTACAGTTAGCAATTCTAAAGTGAAAGAAGGGTTGCCAGCTGCTTCGGCAACACCATATGGCCCTAATTTCAAAAAAAAATTTCAGGGTGCTCAACAAAATTGGAATAGGGGAAGTAATCAAAATTACACTCAGAAGCGGAGTAATCCAACACATGATGGTTCTTCGTCTATGCAGTGGAGACAAGATGGTAGTTCTCGTAATTTTAGTGGTAATAATTTGAGACACTTTCGCAAAGGCTATCCAAATAATAACTATTCAAATTTTCGAGGTAATCATTCTCGACGTCAAGATTATGACGATGGTGAATTTAGAAACCGGGATTCAAACCGGAATGATGATTACAATAGGCAATATGATAACAATTACAGGGGAAATGATAGTCGAAATAATTACAGGGGAAATGATAATCGAGGTAGACCTAGGTTTAACAAGAAAAGACCTTACCAACAGGCAAACTCTGCGCAACAAGAGTTTGATGGAGCCTGTAATACAGTAAATGATAGTGGTAACTCTAGGGCTATCACTGGTTGTGCTTTCGATTTTGGGAGAGCAACTGAATGCCCCCAATGCTTAACATTGTTTGACTCATCGACTGTATCTACGCTAAGTTGTGGTCACCCTCTTCCTGCTCTACCTGCTACAGTTGCGCATGATGGGAGAGGATCTCTCATCTTACATAAAGGTCTAATAAATGATAGGCTAGTCTCAGTACTTTTCGATTCGGGATGTACTACCGTCGGGGTTAAGGAGTCTCTGATAGATCCTTGCTGTGCCACTGGAAAAACAATCAAATGTGTTACATTTGGTGGTACTATGGAAAGCTATCCTACTGCTATTATTAGGATTGACACTCCTTTCTTCACAGGAGATGTCCATGCATGTCTTCTTCCTAATCCTATTGCGGATCTTATAATCGGTCGTATTCATGGGGTTAAGGAATGCACCCCGCAACAAATTTCTAGTTGGGAAGAAAAAAACATTCAAACGGTCAATGCAGTGGTGACAAGAGCTCAAGCTCTTAATCCCCCAACTTCATCTGATAATAGTAATGAAGTTGATAGCCAAGACGAGCACTTGGTGATTTCCCATGACTCGTTTGTTAAACGTCAAGAAGAGGATCCTTCTTTGAAGAAATACTTCCTTCTTGCAAAGAAAGGGGATCCCAATCAAAATACGAATCACAAATCGTATATCACTATGAAGAATGGTATATTGGTACGAATGGTACAACACTCGGACAAGTCTATGCACTCGCAAATTCTTGTGCCTAAGTGTATGAGAGCCTTAATTCTTCGGCATGCACACGATTCTCAGTGTGCTGGACACATGGGTTTTTCCAGAACTAAAACTAGAGTCCTTGCGTCATTCTTTTGGCCATTCGTGAATAAAGACATCCGAATTTATTGCCGATCTTGCAAAATTTGTCAAGAGGTCAAGTCTAGGGGTCCGAGACATGCTGCTCCTATTCAGGCTGCAGATATTCCGATTCGGCCGTTTCAGAAAATGGCTATAGACATCATTGGTCCGTTCAAAATTAAGTCAGCCAGAGGACACCAATTTATCCTCACTTGCGTGGACATGTGCACGCGTTGGCCAGAGGCTATTCCTCTGAAGAGCATATCAACTGTCGATATCGCTGATGCTCTTTGGCTCGTATTTTCTCGTCTGGGATTCCCCGGAGAAATACTGTCGGATCACGGCACTCAGTTAATTTCGGACGTTATGTCTCAGGTAATGGCTACGCTAGACATTAAAAGGTCTCTCAGTAGTATTTATCATCCAATGTCCAATGGATTGGTAGAACGTCTTAACAGGACACTAAAGAACTTACTTGGCAAGATAACGGAGGATCATCCTGAAGATTGGGACAGGGTTTTACCTGCAGTCCTCTTTGCCTATAGAGAGGTTCCCAACGAGCATACAGGGTTTTCTCCTTTCGAACTTGTCTTTGGCGCGCAACCGCGCGGGCCAATGTCCTTGTTACACGATTTGATAACTTCCGATAATATTGACGATGATACACAATCGTCATATGAATATGTTATAGCTCTTAGAGAAAAGATTATCGAATCGTGCAGGTTAGCAACTTCATCTTCCGAATTTGCGAAAGAAAAAGCTAGGCGATTCGCTAATAAGAAAAGACGCCTACGTCAACTTTGTCCTGGAGACAAAGCATATGTCTTACTGCCCTCAAGAGAGAATAGACTTCTCATTTCTTGGAAGGGTCCATACACTATAGTCTCGAAAATTTCTGATGTCGACTATATTGTCGATGTGGATGGAAGGCATAAAACCTTCCATATAAATATGCTAACAGAGTTTATTGAACGTCCAGACTATTTACAGCCTATTTTCCAGGCGACGGACGACTCTCCAGTCCAACATGGTCACATCTCATCCCTGTCCGTTATACAGGATGAGGAAACTATTTTTTCTGACGTGAACTTACCTCTTCCTGCGATTCCACTTACTTCAACGGAATCGTGGAGAGACGTTACAGTCTCTTCCAACTTGTCTTTTGAGGAACAGCGTCAAGTATCCTCTACGTTACAATCATATCAGGATGTCCTTACCGACATTCCTGGACACACAGATGTCATAGAACATGACATCATACTTACTGATCGTAATCCGATCAGAGTAAGACCATACCCAATACCTATTCATTTTCAAGCACAAGTCGAGAAAGAATTGGATGAAATGATTCAACTACAAATAATTGAACCATCCACTTCAGCTTATTCTTCGTCGATAGTTATTGTTCGAAAGAAAGACAATAACATACGTCTTTGCGTTGATTATCGCAAATTAAATCAAGTTACGAAGTTCGATGCTGAACCTATGCCGTTATTAGATGATCTACTTATTAGACTTTCTAAAGCTAAATTCTTTACTAAACTAGACTTGTCGAAAGGTTATTGGCAAGTCCCACTGACGGAACACGCCAAACCTCTCACTGCTTTTTCGACACCTAGGGGTCTGTTTCAATGGAATTTTATGCCTTTCGGGCTTATGAACGCCCCAGCGACTTTCGTGCGCATGATGCGACGAATTCTATCAGATCGTGCAGATGTCATTGCATATTTAGACGACATCTGTCTTTTCAGCGATACTTGGGAAGAACACTATGTGGGTCTAAAGGAATTGCTATCTACTCTACGTGAGCATAGTTTGACTGCTAAACCCTCTAAAGCTTTTGTTGGGTTTAGTGAAATTTCCTTCCTAGGTCATCGAGTTGGTCATGGTCTGTTGAAGACAGAGGACCAAAACATTTCAAAGATATTAAATATCTCGGTTCCGAAGACAAAAAAGCAAGTGCGTAGTCTCTTGGGATTGATACAATTCTATGGAAGATTCATTGAGAATCTGTCCTCCATTATGGCACCACTTTCAACGTTATTGAAAAAAGGTTCTCCTAATATGGTGCGTTGGTCCCAAGAATGCCAATCTTCATTGGATCAGGTTAAGAATTTGTTCTCATCTCATCCTATCTTAAGACTACCGACGATTGATAAGACTTTTGTCCTTCGTAGTGATGCCTCTTCCACTGGCATTGGAGCGGCACTAATGCAGGAATATTCAGGAACTCTGCATCCTGTAATGTATATTTCTAGGAAGCTGAATGCGGCAGAAAGGAATTACTCGGTTTTGGACCGTGAATTGTTGGCTATGGTTTGGTCCATTCTTAAGCTACAAAGGTTCCTTCTGGGCGCGCATTTCTTTATGGAAACCGACCAAAAAGCTCTTACGGCTATGCAAAGTAAGGATTTGAAGAGCTCGAGATCTACTCGTTATGCTATTGCTCTTCAGCCTTTCCATTTCACGGTGCGAGCTATCCGTGGTTCGGATAATGTGATGGCGGACATATTGTCTAGATGCCCACATGATTCCAGTTAAATCTTGTGTCCTAGTTTTTCCTGATATATTTTCAGACTTAGGTCTGTCCTTAATATCATAATATGTTGTAATACAAATGTATTTGGATGATGTTTAGATAATTTAACAAATTTCATTTTGTCCATCCATCAGTGATATGTTGCTAAAATAGCATTGACATTTGTATATTGCTATGATTATATTATTTAGTAATGTTTGATATATGATTGGTATTGCCAGCAACTTAGGTTTCTTGAATGGTATCCCTTAGTTTGTTTGGCTTAAAGGAAATATTTTCTCCTATGTTGGGAGATGATTTGTACTCTCTTCTATTGTACCTGATATTAGGTTCTTTGTTTTCATGAGCACAGAAGTGATACTGGTGCTATCTTGCTCATGAACATATTAAAAAAAAAAAATTGCATTTTTTTTTTTTTACAGGGGGGTGGTAGTAATGTTGCTGTCATTTTCGACGGAGTCATCTGTCAAGTTATTTGCTTATGTTTGTATCATAAGTATAATTGTGTCTTTACCTGCGATGTCAGGTTGATTAGGGGTTGTCTGCCCTTGTTTATTCATTCATTGTGTTTGACCTTTAGGGTCAGAGGTTGACAGTTCGGCGTAGGCCTATGGGAAGGTTTTTTAAGCGGGAGTGAGATATACTTCCGGGAAGCCGGGAGGTCCTGTTTTTCTGAAGGGACCAAGAGTCCATTGTTTTTTCGGGGAGAATCTTCGAAGTAACTGCTATGGCAGTTTTCCCCAGTGAATCTCTGTGCGTCGGGATGACGACAGAATTCCTTGTTATGTTCTGAGGATTCATTTTCCAGGTAATACCGACCTTTATGCATTATTACGCTTTTCGGTGGCAGAACATGTAAAAGGATTACTTAGTGTGAACTGCAGCTCACCGATCCTATTGTGGTGAAGTGGGATGTTATAAATATTTATAGGCGACTTAGTGTACTGACTGAGATCAGCTGTGAAGGTATATATATATCTAATAAGAGTAGTGTATTATATATAACCTTACTTGCTACCACATATCTATATATCTCAGTCAGAATTATTCTGGAATAGTGTGATGACTACGTTATGTGTCTAGGGTATGTGTATGATGAAGTGTAAGTCACAACAACAGACAGATAAACAATTTAATTTAATCCACTACTCTTGACAACACTGTGACACTCACATACATATAACACTCTATGATAATATCTTAAAGAAGTCACTCGTAACTTTTCAAATAACAATATGTATTCATTACTGGCATGAATGAATATGTGTCCTGATTCAACTACAAGGGAACCAGGAATCACAATCAATTTAAATTACAAGTTATGTACAGAATGTATTTAATATGAATATTGTAGTGACATATATTATTACAAGTATTCTATGTGTGTCAGTTGTGTAGTGGTAAAATGAGGTAATACTGGTTTTGTTTTGTTCAAGCTCTGTTGGTATTTGTCATCATGACTTCAATAGTTTGTCTTTAGGGACTAGTATTGGAGATGTTCTCAGTTCCTGATATTAAGACAATTAAATTCCCCTCTGAATGTTATTTTTATAAAGTCATTTCAAGATGAGGGGACATAATGTTGAGCTCAGCTGGCCAATTCGCTTATCTGGCGTGATGGCGGCAGGAAAGGACTCCTCTGCTCGAATTCTCCTCTGGGCTCTGGAGACACCTCACTGATAGCTAAAAGGACCAAGGAGTATGCTGTCCGACACTGGATTCAGCAAAGCTCTGACCAGGTGCTGCTCAGTACCATCAAGACCACTGTCCCACAATTTCATGGAAATAAACACAGATACGTTGATTAGCAATGAATTCTGGCACAATTACTGGCACAAATTTCCATCTGCTATCTTCCAGGCTTTTATTTAGCAAAATATAAGCTGGCTTCAACGCACTGATGCTTTATCAAGTGTATTTAAACAAGTGGTTTCGAACTAACGCTCCCAAGTGTGTATATCAGCGAGTCTGACCAATGAGCCCCGTTTCGACAAGTGTTTGAAAAAATGTTACCTTTTCCCGTCTCCCCTAACAACCAAGATAGTATTTATAGCCCGACCAATCGTGGTTAGGCTTCCATTTGTTGCGCTCCAATCAATTTGGAGTTTACATGGTAGGCTATTTCTGTAACGTAAATTTTTTTCAAACACGTTAAAAAAAAATCTTATGAGCAGAAATGATTTTATGCTGTCAGGCACCCCCAATATTTTATTTTGGGTATAATTTATTAATTCCTGGACTATTTGCGTAACGTTTTACATATTATTTGTCAGCAAGCCCTAAGGAACCCAAAAATACAAATTTAAAGGAGCTACGTGGCTGCGTTCAAAATATGCAATTTCTTCTACCTCCTGTTTCGAAGATGTGCTGTCTGGGTACTGTTATGTTTTCAACCGTAAACCCATCTAATGTTATCTTTCCTAATAAGAGTTTTTTATGATTTATAAACCTAACTCTGGGAAAGGGTAGTGTATTTTATCACTGTCCGTCTGAAAAAAAATTAGTGCAGGTAGACTTACACGCGTGATGGCAGCATTTGTGTATCGCGCGACGCGGGTTTAGTGTTCGGCTTTCTGCCTCTCCCTTCTCGCTATCCTTTTGTCCATCTGTTCGTTCGTTTTGGTAACGCAGTGTAGAAAAAGACATGAATGGAATTTAAAATTTAGGTCAACTTGCATATTTCAAGGTTTTTCTTAGAAATACAGCACATTTTATTGTTGAAGAAACGCGGGTAATAATACAGTAAGCTTTTATATCAACGTGAAAGCGTTACAATTTGCAGACGAAGCAGAAAACAAGGGGATTTCGAGTACATTCTTTGTGACAGCACTGTTATTTTACCATTGCTCTTCTCTTTATTAATTTTATTTGTTAGGCTTCATATTTACCTAATAATTTATATATGTGGATTAGAATATTCCACGACACCTCCCCTCTTAAAACAGACATTATATGTCAGTCCTTTATTCTATATACACATAGAGAAATTTATTATTATTTCTGGGGTTTACGGTGATTCTCATCACACGGATGGCGGCTTAAAAAATCCGCTCCCAAATTGGTTTTTCCAGATATATACTCAATGCTAAAATTATATGGAGCCAGAAGCAAAGACCATCGGAGTAACCTAGAGTTCTCATGCTTAGCCTGTGCTAGAAACGATAAAGGTTTGTGGTCTGTTTGCAACTTAAATGCCTTCCCATATAGATAAATATTGAATTTCTTTATCGCCCATATTACTGCAAGACATTCTTTTTCGCTAGTTGAGTAGTTGATTTCAGCTTTATTCAACTTTCTGCTAGCATATGCCACTGGGCTTAATTCCCCATCCAATGCATCTGATTTCTGTAGTAGAGTTGCACCTAACCCAATATTACTTGCATCCGTCCTTACTATGAATTCTTGACTTAAGTCAGGTAATTTCAAAATGGGTTTACTTGTGAGCTTTTCCTTCAATTCTTGGTAAGTCATTTCACATTGTGGTGTCCATGTAATGCGATCTGGATGTCCTTTACGTGTCAATTCAGTTAACGGTGCACATATGGAATTAAAGTTTTTGATATACTTCTGGTAGAAACCACATAATGAGACAAAGGATCTCACGTCCTTCTTGGTTTGTGGTCTCGGGGCTTTCTGTAGTTTCTCTAAATTCTTTGGGTCAGGGGTCATGTTTCCCTGATAAACTGTGTGTCCCAAAAATTCCAATTCTTTACATCCAACGCAACATTTGGTTGGTCGGGCTGTTAAATTTGCCTCCCTAAGTCGATCAAACAGCATGTTCAGAGAGTCAATGTGTTCCTCAAATGTTTCTGTTGCTATAAGGATATCATCCATAAAATTTGTTATACAGGGATTATTCAGAGGATCCAATAATTTTCTCATCATTCTAGAGAAGACACTAGGCGCATTCTTCAATCCAAATGGCAATCTATTAAACTCATAGTGTCCTTCTGAGGTACTAAAAGCTAGGTATGGTCTAACCTCAGGCTTTACTGGAATCTGATAGTATCCTTTACTCAGATCCACTTTTGAGAAATATTTAGCTTTATTTAGTCTGGCAAACAGCTGATTTGTATCCGGCAATGGATCCACCTGTCCTTCTGTAATAGCATTCAGTCTCCTGTAATCTATACAGAGTCTATGTTCTCCAGAGGGCTTCCTTAAGAGTACAACACCGGAACTATACGAAGACTCACTGTGCGAAATAATTCCTTCCTTCAACAGATAGTCTATCTCTTCCTTCAAAGCTTTCTCCTTAGCAAACGGAATCGAATATGGTTTCATACAGACAGGTGTGGAGTCTATCAGTTTCATATCATATTCCAATAGGTTTGTATGCCCTGGTCGGTCTGTTAACACCTCTGCATGATTATTTAGAACCTGTTGCACTCTCTCTTTCTGAGTTTTCGTTAATTGTACACTGATTTTCACCTGTGCTGCTGTCTCACAGGGGTGTAATGGATATTCAAATGATGAAAGTGGTTCCTTTTTCATCTCCATGGCGATGGACAAGGTCAACAAGTGTGTCTCTTCCTGATGTTCTCTTTCCAAATATTTCTTCAGGAGATTCACATGATAGATTTTTTCTTTCCCCTTCTTATCTATCTTATAATTTGTTCTAGACACCTTCTCTAGAACTGTATATGGACCCTGCCATCCAATTTGTAACTTATTCTGACTCCCGGGCAAAAGAAGCAGTACTTTCTCTCCCACAGCCAAATTTCTGTCTTTCGCCTTCCTGTTATAATAGGCAGCATGTTTCTTCCTGGCTTGTTTCAAATTTTCATTGGCAAGTTTCCAGCCAGTTTTTAACCGAGTGGTCAGCTCATTCACATATTGGTATGAAGATGTAATGTTTTCCTCTGCCTTTTCATCAGTCCACGTTCTTAACAAAGCTACATATGGACCTTTAATTGTGTGGACCTATTTGTCCATGCACCGGTATGGTCTCTTCCACTCGAAGCTTTATAGTGATGATTTTTCCTCCCAGAATTATCATTCACAAAACGACCGCTACCAATTTTTCTTTTGGGGCTTTCTCCCCACTTAAAATTCTTGATGAGAGATTTCCTCTCTACATCCTCTTCCTCCAGTTTGTTTAAGTCCGATTGAGGGATTTTCGGCTTATCCTGGGGTAAGACATCTTTTTGCACTCTCCGCATAGTGGCCATTGTAAAACAGTTAAGTGAAGCTTGTCCGTGAAAAGGGGCTTCCCATTCCATTTGGTCCACTTTATCAAATCTATTTTCTCTTTTATTATCAGGCCTAATTTTGCCCCGTGGCGTGTCCAGGTCCTGATCCATGTTCCCACTTGTGGGTGTTCCCTCATGTGCTATGCTACACCTTTCTACAAAATTCTCAATGTCCCATCTTGCTTTGGGCCAATAATAATTGTGAGCCACCTTTTGAATGATGGTACCTATCTTCTCATGGTCCCCATCTGGTTTCACATGTAGGCTCCTTATTAAGTCTGTCCTATATCTTTTTGGAAGAACCAGCTGTCCGTGACCATTGGATCTAGCTCCAGTCTTCCTATACATCAACTTGTTTTTCATGTAAAAATCTCCCTTGCCTGGAGTTGTATGACAAGTTGACAATTTTCTGAAACAAGGCTTGAGTGTTTTATCCCCAGCCTGTGCCTTCCTCATCTCTTCTGGAGTGGTATCTAACATAATATCCTCCTCCTGTCTTGAGGTCGACCTGACCTGAAGGGTTGCCATATACACAGGTTTCCTTCTGCAACGGTCAGTGTCATGATTGTCCATCTGACAATTTTTACACCACCTTTTTCCTTGGTTGAAAGATTTTCTTTCATCATATTTCCTTTCATCGAATTGTGGGAATTTATTTTTATTTTCATACCGTGGCCTATCAAATTGGTGCTTACCTTTATTTTGATCCTTAGGATCAAATTTATTAAAGTTCTGTGGTGCCCTAAAGTTATCCACCTGTTTCTTTTTATTACCTGTTACCTCTGCTTGAGCTGCTTGATACCTTTCAGCAACATTTAGCAACTCACCCAGCCTCTCTGCACCTTGTTCCATGAGAAACTTTCTCAGGTCTGGAGCCATGGACTCTCTTAGTTGCTCTATAAGGACCATTTCCTTAAGATCTTGGGTTTTCCCCAGAGAAGTCCATTTCTCCAAGTATGTCTCTATTCGTGCAGAGAACTGGTGATAGGTTTCACCTGACAGTAGTTTAGCATTCCTAAATTTTTTCCTATAAAATTCTGCATTCTTTTCATACCTTAACAAAAGAGCCTGCTTTAGCATGTCATAATTTTCCTGATCACCTCTGCTCATTTTTGCAAAAACTTCATAAGCTGCCCCACGAAGTCCCTGAGATAACTTTCAGCTCCACCTTTCTCTCTCTAACCCATACGTGGTAGCTAATAGTTCATACCTATTTATATAGCTCTCAATATCATCGTCTTTCTCAACAAAATGATCTAAATGAAAATTCATAGCTGAGGTTGAGGCTCCCTGAGTAACCGTAGCATCAGAGGCAAAGGGACTGGCACCATTTTCAGGAGCATGGCCTTGAAACTCAAACTCCCTTAGTCGTAACTCATGTTCCCTTTGTAATCTCTTCTCCTCCTTTTCTGCTTCCCTTTCTGCAGCTAATTTCCTCTCTTCCCTTTCTGCAGCTAATTTCTTCCCTTCCCTTTCTGCAGCTAATTTCTTCTCTTCCCTTTCTGCAGCTAATTTCTTCTCTTCCCTTTCTGCAGCCAATTTCTTAGCCTCTTTGTCAGCCTCAATCTGCAACCTCTTAGTCTCAGCCTCAGCCTCAAACTGTAACTTCTTAATTTCCCTTTCAGCCTCTAACCTTCTTTCGGCTTCTTTTTCTAATCTTCTTTCTTCGCGTTCAATAAATTTGTCACATTCCGTAGTGACATAGGCAACCATAACTTGCCCATCTAATCCTAACTCTTTTGCAGTCTGAACAGCAGCAGATCGAAATTTGGCTAGGTCCGCCATTGTCTATCAGGTAAAGTTATACAATGTCTAACCAACAATTTAATCTCTAAATATATCTAATGGACAACACAGGCACCGTGAGCTCAACCTTATTTAATTCCACCCAAGGATACCTTTTAATTCTTATATTCCCTGAAGTGAATTACCCCCAATATTTTTAATAGGGAAAGATTCAAAATCCCAAGAGCGAGACCCCAATATATGTGGTGAAGTGGGATGTTATAAATATTTATAGGGGACTTAGTGTACTGACTGAGATCAGCTGTGAAGGTATCTATATCTATTAAGAGTAGTGTATTATAGATAACCTTACTTGCTACCACATATCTATATATCTCAGTCAGAATTATTCTGGAATAGTGTGATGACTACGTTATGTGTCTAGGGTATGTGTATGATGAAGTGTAAGTCACAACAACAGACAGATAAACAATTTAATTTAATCCACTACTCTTGACAACACTGTGACACTCACATACATATAACACTCTATGAGAATATCTTAAAGAAGTCACTGATAACTTTTCAAATAACAATATGTATTCATTACTGGCATGAATGAATATGTGTCCTGATTCAACTACAAGGGAACCAGGAATCACAATCAATTTAAATTACAAGTTATGTACAGAATTTATTTAATATGAATATTGTAGTGACATATATTATTACAAATATTCTATGTGTGTCAGTTGTGTAGTAGTAAAATGAGGTAATACTGGTTTTGTTTTGTTCAAGCTCTGTTGGTATTTGTCATCATGACTTCAATAGTTTGTCTTTATGGACCAGTATTGGAGATGTTCACAGTTCCTGATTTTAAGACAAGTAAATTCCCCTCTGAATGTTATTTTTATAAAGTCATTTCAAGATGAGGGGACATAATGTTGAGCTCAGCTGGCCAAGTTAGCTTATCTGGCGTGATGGCGGCAGGAAAGGACTCCTCTGCTCGAATTCTCCCCTGGGCTCTGGAGACACCTCACTGATAGCTAAAAAGACCAAGGAGTATGCTGTCCGACTCTGGATTCAGCAAAGCTCTGACCAGGTGCTGCTCAGTACCATCAAGACCACGGTCCCACAATTTCATGGAAATAAACACAGATACGTTGATTAGCAATGAATTCTGGCACAAACTGGCACAAATTCCGATCTGCTTATCTTCCAGGCTTTTATTTAGCAAAATATAAGCTGGCTTCAACGCACTGATGCTTTATCACGCTTATTTAAACAAGTGGTTTCGAACTAACGCTCCCAAGTGTGTATATCAGCGAGTCTGACCAATGAGCCCCGTTTCGACAAGTGTTTGAAAAAATGTTACCTTTCCCCGTTTCCCCTAACAACCAAGATAGTATTTATAGCCCGACCAATCGTGGTTAGGCTTTCATTTGTTGCGCTCCAATCAATTTGGAGTTTACATGGTAGGCTATTTATGTAACGTAAGGTTTTTTCAAACACGTTATAAAAAAAATTTTATGAGCAGAAATGATTTTATGCTGTCAGGCACCCTCACTATTTTATTTTGGGTATAATTTATTAATTCCTGGACTATTTGCGTAACGTTTTACATATTATTTGTCAGCAAGCCCTAAGGAACCCAAAAATACAAATTTAAAGGAGCTACGTGGCTGCGTTCAAAATATGCAATTTCTTCTACCTCCTGTTTCGAAGATGTGCTGTCTGGGTACTGTTATGTTTTCAACCGTAAACCCATCTATTGTTGTCTTTCCTAATAAGAGTTTTTTATGATTTATAAACCTAACTCTGGGAAAGGGTAGTGTATTTTATCACTGTCCGTCTGAAAAAAAATTAGTGCATGTAGACTTACACGCGTGATGGTAGTAATTGTGTATCGCGCGAAGCGGGTTTAGTGTTCGGCTTTCTGCCTCTCCCTTCTCTTTTTATCCTTTTGTCCATCTGTTCGTTCGTTTTGGTAACGCAGTGTAGAAAAAGACATGAATGGAATTTAAAATGTAGGTCAACTTGCATATTTCAAGGTTTTTCTTAGAAATGCAGCACATTTTATTGTGTGTTTGGGAAACGCGTGTATGTTGCAGAAGGCCTTTAATATCAACGTGAAACGTTACAATTTGCATACACAGTAGAAAACAAGGGGATTTCGAGTACAGTCAATGTGACAGCACTGTTCTTTACCATTCTTCTTCCTTTATTAATTTTATTTGTTAGGCTTCATATTTACCTAATAATTTATATATGTGGATTAGAATATTCCACGACACCTATATATTACAGAACTTATATTTTTGTGCTCGAGGTAGCCATCCAAGACTGTTAGTCTTTATATTGTCCAGAAATCCAGTGACGAAGATATATTGTGGGAACCGCAGATTGGCGGGATTTATGTCTACAATAAGCATTACTGCAGGGTTGATGGTAACCTATTTAACAGAAGTACACAGCCGACGTCAGAACGAGGCCTGTGCTTTCGGCTATTATACTACAGCCTGATAATGTGCAATTGGCGGGGAATGCCAAGTTGCACCTATGTGTCAAAGTGACTAAGGCATCTGACGCGTTTAGTCAGAGATGCCAAGGGCGACGCTACGAACTGTCATTATTGAAGAACTTTGCTATTGACCATGCACGTCTATTCCGATGTTTACCTTTTTGAATGCCAACTGTATACCTATCGATTTCCGGTCAGCATGACCTTGTTACACTGACTGTTCCTGTTGATACTATGTGTGTTCTCGTCATTAAATGTTTTGAAACATGCCTGCAGTGTCCAAGCATCCTTGATTACTGCATGTGAGAGTATGGGTTGCAGGGTCTACATCTATACGAGCCTAAACACATTCGCGCCTTCATTCGCACCCACACCCAGTTCATCATACGCTCGCACTACACACCTAACAACATGTATACTGTCTTGGGCCAGTGATCACCTCGACAAGAGAAACAGACAGTTACAATCTGTTTTGTCAAAAACCTGCTTGTTCATCTCTCAGTTTCTTGTCTGTGGACTCTTTTAATCTCTCAAGAATAATCCTGTTTAGTACTTTTCCTGGCACTGATAGTAACATTATTCCTCTATAATTTGTGCACTCTTGTAAATTTCCCTTCTTAGGCAACTTAACCAGATATCCTTCCTTCCATTCTGCTGGTATCTCTTCCTTCTCCCAGACTTTACCAAGTAATTTATATAACATATCTGTAGCCGTGTCAATATCTGCTTTGATGGCCTCTGCTGGAATGCCATCAGGTCCAGACGCTTTTCCATCTCTTAGAAGCTTTATGGCTTCCTTCGTTGGTCTTTCACCGTTAATTTGTAGCTCTTCTTCTGCTGGCTGGATGTCCGGGGGATTTTGTGGAGCTGGTCTATTGAGAAGGTCCTTAAATATTCCGTCCACCTCTTCATTTGCTCTTGTATATTGCTGAGCAGTTTTCCATTCTTTTCTTTTATGAGGCAACTTGTTTGCTTGTATTTCCCTGTTAGCTTCTTTGTGCTGATATACAGTTCTCTCATATTCCTTTTGCTGCAGCATCTTCTGCCTCTCTTGCCAACTCCTCAATATACTTCCTCTTGTCTCTTTTGATACTTCTTTTTACTTCTTTGTTTGCTTCTGTGTACACTTCTTGAGCCTTGGCTTTGGAACTTCTGGTGTTGTTTGTGTTTAAATCTGCTTTCTTGTTTTTTCTGTCTTTTATCTTATTGATAGTTTCTATTGTTATCCACGCTTTTTGTTGCCGTTCCCTTTTCCCCAGCATTTCTTCACATGTCTCATTCCATACAGTTTTGATTTGCTGCCAATAGTCTTCTGTATTCACTACATCTTCCAGCTGTTGGAGCACTTGGAATTTGTTGGATATTGTGACCGCAAATTTGTTTCTTGATTTCCTGTTGCATATCTCTTGAGTTTCATTTTTACTTTGGTTATCAGAAGGTGGTGATCTGATGCCACATCTGCTCCTCTATATTACCTTTACATTCTGCAATGATGATCTAAACTTCTTGTTTATGCATATATGATCAATCTGATTTTCCGTTCTATGGTCTGGTGATATCCATGTTGCCTTGTGTATTCTCATGTGGAAACATGCTTCCTCCTATAGCCAGTTGATTTGAAGCACAGAAGTTTGAGAACAGTTCCCCATTTTCATTCATTATTCCTAGCCTATGTTTTCCCATGACTTCTTCAAATCCGGTGTTGACTGTACCTATCTTTGCATTCATGTCACCCATCAAAATTGTGATGTCTCTTCTTTTTACTTTTTCCATAATTTCCTGTAGTCTAGTATAAAATGCTTCTTTCACAGACTCTTCTTTGTTATTCATCATCATGTGACGTATTCTTTCCAGAACGTTGTCTCCATTACAGCTGCTCTGAACGCATCACGATTCTGGGCAAGTCGACCTGCATCAGCCAAAGACAAGTTCAGACTCTCTGTGATGTCCTGGGTCCACCGTCGTCTAGGTCGACCCCTTCCCCTTTTTCCAGGGACCATGCCTTCCATCACTGTTTTTTCCAGACTTTGTTATTAGTTGGTGCATAATATTGGATGATATTTACATTTATTTTCTTTTTAGCTATTTTAAAATTAGCTGTTATTATTCTAGGTCCAACAGCTTCCCATTCAATGAGTGCTTTCTGTGCTTCTTTAGATAACATAAGAGCTACCCTTTCACTGTGGTGTGAACTTTCATCTTCATGTCCTGAAGACAGCACCAATTCACTTGTGATGAGTTTCTTCTTGTCTACCCCCTTCCACTTTGTTTCATACATTCCCAGAACCTCGATTTTATATTCCCTCATTTCTGCTGCTACTTGTGCCACTTTCCCTTGTTCGTTTAATGTCCGAACATTCCAGGTGCCAAATCTGGAAGTTCTCCTAGAAGAAAGAAGGTTAGTCAGTAACACAGACTCCTTTCGGCTTTCTCTGTGTTGCATCATACGCCTCCCTGCGAAAAGACCTTCCCCTGTCTTGGATGGCTGTGTTTTATTTTACTTAATTGACTTGTCCATGTTTGTTGAAGTTTTTTATGGTTTAAATTTTTTACAGGATGGGGTAACCAGCCCCATTCCCAACCCTCCTTAGTCGCTTTCTACGACATGCATGGCAGGGAACAGTGTTACTATTCTTTGCTTCCCTTTCGGGCCCCAGTAACACACAGGTGTTCCTATTATAGAAGGTCAATATTATTTAGTTCTGATTGACTACTTTTCCAACTTCAGTGAAGTAGACCTTCTACCTACAATGACAGCACAGTTGGTCATCAGGAAATTGAAGTCTCATTTCGCTCGTTTTGGTGTTCCCAAAGTTATTGTATTTGACTCAGGACTCAGTTTACGTATGGGGAATACTTCATGTTAAATCAGCACCAGGTCACCATAAAGCCAATGGATTAGCTGAATCTGCTGTGAAACTCATCAAGGGTATGATGAGAAAGACTATTCAAAACAATACAGATGCATTTGAGGCACTACTTGAACTTCGTAATACGCCAAGACAAAGGTTTGACCAAAGTCCAACAGAAATACTGTTTAACAGGAAACTGTGTACACTGATACCTTCTGCGGTGAAACCTGTTGCATCTCACAGTAGAGTTATTGAAAGTAGAGGCAAGAGAGACAGATCAGTGAAGACGTCTTCTTCTTCTTTGATCCTTAGCCGCCGACCGTCAAAACAGTCAGTGGCCATCACGCCTAGTGGCGTCTTGTAGGGCAACAACAAATTGATTCCACTTTGCTCTGTCGGCGGCCATCCTTCGTACAGTGCTCCAACTCTGGTTCATTCTTTGCATCTCAGCCTCCACAGTCCTCCGCCAGGTTGTTTTTGGTCGGCCTCTCTTTCGTTTTCCTTTAGGGGTCCAAAGCATAGCTGTTCTTGTGATGGCATCGGGGTCTCTTCTGAGGACATGGCCAACCCAGCTCCAGCGTCTGCCAGCTATGATGGTGTGCATGTCCTCTTGCTTGCTCCGAAAGCAGATCTTGGTTGGTGATGGTATTCGGCCAAAAGATTCAGTGAAATTTTCTTAGGCATGTTGTGTGAAAAGAGGACAATTTCGACATTTCCTTCTCTGTAACTCTCCAGCATTCCGCACCATAGAGAAGCACAGAAAGCACACAGCTCTGATATAATCTTAATTTTGTGCTTGTGCTGTATTGAGAGGACTTCCAGATGTTGTTTAGACTAAAAAAGGCTGTTCTTGCCTTATTCATTCTGATGTTGATGTCTTTGCCTGCCCCGCCGTCTGGTGTTACTATGCATCCTAGGAATGTGAAGGTGTCTGTCTGTACCAGTTGCTGATTCCTTACTGATATGGGCTCAGGGTTGTTCACATCTGTCTTCTTTAAATTGATGTTCAAGCCCACCTGCTGGCTAAACTTATTAAGTCTATCCGTTTTTTCCTGGATGTGTTGATGTGAATGTTCTAGTAGTGCAATGTCATCTGCACACTCCAGATCCTCCAATGCAGAAAATGCAGCCCATCTCACCCCTCTTGGACTGCCCTCCGGTGTCCGGCGCATCACCCAATCTATGACGGCCAAAAATAGAGTGGTTGATAAGGGGCATCCCTGTCGTACTCATGTCTTCACCTCAAAGGTTAGGCTGCTCTGCCCAACACCACACGCAAAGCCGGCACAGAAGCTTTTTATGATTTACACTATGCAGCTTGGAACTCCACAAACCCTCAGCATCCTCCATAACCTTTCCCCATGTATGCCGTCAAAAACCCTTTCATATTCAACGAAATTAATGTACAGCTGTCTCTGCCACTCCGAGCACCGCTCTATAATGTTCCTTAGAGTGAATATATGATCCACACATCCTCCGCTCTTTCCAAATCCCGCCCGCCCCCTCCCCAGTCCGTGGTCCACTGCCCCTGAAACTCTCTGTACAATTATCCTGCCTAGTACTCCGCTGGGAACCTGTCGTGAAATGACGTCTGTTTCACATCACGAATTCTAATAACTGGTCCTTACCGCGCACCATACATTGGAAAAAGATATGATACACCGACCAATGAAAACGCTCTTTTGGTCCTGTGTTTACAACTGCAGGAAGAATTAAAGATGGTCAGACCCTATTTGTGTAACATGATTAACTTCGGAATTTTGCTACAGCAGTATAGAAGAAGTACCACTTGGCAGAGGTTATCAAAACAATATTAGGAATGTTACTCTACCCGTAAGTAGTAATGCGTTTACTAATAATATTATAAGACGAGAGAAATCTTGGGTTAAATGCATTCGAAGCTTCAGGTTGGCCTAAGTTTAGCTGTTTGAACTAAGCATAACAGAAAATGCAAGTAGTAACCAAAAAGATTATTATATAGATATGTAAAGCCTAATTCGAAGTATAAGGTAAACTTTAATTGACTAAAATCGCATCAGGAAAAACGGAGATAATTATGAAAGTAGTTTTCCTACATTGTACAAAAGGCCAAACGTTACCTACATTTTAGGATAGTTATTGCATTCTTAGGGGAATTCTGTCTCGTACATCCGAGGTCAGACTATAAATAGACTCGCCTAACGAACTAGGTTTAGTCACGATTTGAAAAAAAAACAGAGCGGGGAAAGCAGAGCATATATTAATGCCAGCGTTTGCCTTCTGCGCTTGTTAGCAGACCTTAATCAACCATTGAGGGCTAGTCTGTGTGTGTTCCTGGGGTAAGAAAGAATATATATATATATATATATATATATATATATATATATATATATATATATATATATATATATATATATATATATAATGTATATAATTGTGTGTAATTATATTGATTAATCCAACTCTGCGATACGATGTGTATAAGATGTGTTAGGAAAGGACTGTGTCTTCTGATGAAACTTACAGGCTCATGTGTACTTCTAGACGCAAAGCCCGCCTTCGGAAATATTTAATATATTGAGAAAGATGGCTAATTGTGTCTGTAAATTGGAAAAGGTATTTAAAGAAGTATTTCTTGAATAGAATGAGACACCTATCAGGAACATAAATAAGGATGAAAGGGATTGATTCACAGTATCGTTTGACATAATATTTAATAGTTTTACTTACAACCAAATTATTGTATGGAGGCGAATCATGGGAAAATACTTATAATTCAGAAGGTAGAAGTAAATTGTGATCACTTTGAATTGAAATGATTGTTGATAACCACACTATACCTGGTGCACCTGCTAGCACGCTTATCTGAAACTGTCTATCGTCCCCATCTGTATCATAAGAGGGGTATGGATATAAAATACAGGGATAGCGTTTGAATTCATTGCAGGTTTAATCCTTTAACAAAAGTCTCAAAATCAGAAGAGGCTGCTCTTACAAAAGTTGCAACGTATGCAGTGCCAGTTAGTGATAGCAGGCCCGTCATCACGTTCGAGACTACTGGAACAAGTTCATCTGAATTGTGTATCCAGCATATAATGGAGCCATCTGCAGTGACGAAGATAAGTTGCTTAATGCAACTGTACAGCTTATCCAGATTCAATAAAGACACACACGCTTCAGTTTGTGATGACTAAACTAATATAGTGTTTCTATAAACTTATAGTAATAATAATAAACAATCCTACAAGTGAATGATTAAGCAAGTGAAAGTTGTCTACAAGATGATAGACATTTTGACCCAAGAGAAAAACATTTGTTAACTATTATTATTTATTTAATGTTGTAAAATATTTGAGTTTAACACTTTTCAAACAGAAATGAGAAACTGTTTAATTAAATTGTAAATATTCACCAGATGACTTTCTTAGATTCTTTAAGTTGAATTATAGTTCTTGTTGGTGAATATAGTTATATAAATTACCCCTGTAATATGTGGATATATAGAAGAATGGGGCGTATCTCATGGAAAGAGATGAAAACAAATAAGGAGGTCCTAGAAAATCTAAGTATGAAAAGAGAACTAATCAGGGAGATCAAAGTTCGGCAGCTAAAATACTTTGGCCACATAAAAAGGCATAACACCTTGCAGAAGACCATAACAGAAGGGAGAGTTGAAAGCAAACGTGCAAGGGGAAGACAGCGCTATAAGTGGGAAGATAACATCAAGAGATGGACAGGAAAGAGTCTATCAGAGTGCACCACCAAGACAAGAGACAGAAGACGTTGGAAATCCATTACAGCCAACCTTCGTTGTGGAGATGACAACTGATGATGATGAAATTACCCCTAGCACAGTCAGAAAGATATTAAATACCCTAATCACAGAGGTGGATCAGGAGAGGTAGCAGTTAGGGACTCAGAGTACTACATCACCATCTTCTCTGGGAACTTACATAGCTTGACCCTATCTTTGTGTCTATATACCCTTACTCTCTTCAGGAAAGATGGTATTACTGATAAGACCAGACTCTTTTCTGGCACTATCCTGGTATCATCTGATACACCTTTATGTCCAGGATATCTTACATTTTTATAACATCTCAAACCTCTCGCGACTGAACCGAGAGAAGAGCGACCCCTCTTCAATCACTGCAGTCCGCAAGATCTCCCCCCCCCCCCAGCAACCCGACAACCATTCCCCCGTTCCACTCCGATGGTGCCGCTCCCGCCCTCCAGACCCGCGCAAACAGCGGCTTCAATAGTTCCGCCGCCAGCTCAGGGTCCGTCTCAAAGAGCTCCGCACCCAAGTTATCACGGCCAGGAGTCCCTCCGCTCCCAAACCCCTCCGCTCCCAAACCCCCCGATTGCTGCGACGACCCTCTCCCCTCGCGGAACGTCTGCACTCACATCCAGATCGTTTTCAGCCCCATGAACACTCAATTGTGTCTCCGGTGGACCCCCGTCCAGAGCCTCTCCGAAGTGCTCTGCCCACCCCGTCTCCCGTCCCTCCGCTGTCGCGATGAGATCCCCTGCCCATCTCTCACTAATGTAAGCCTGCACCCCACTCTCCGCTGATGAACCCAGTCACTCTGCATACTGTGCTCAGCGCCGCCCCCTCCCTCCTCCCCCGCCTGCCCCGCAAGATCGCCCAGGAAATTCCTTTTGTTAGCTCGTGTTTGGCGTTTAACTTCCTTGTCCAGCTGACTGCACTGTTCGCTACATAGTTGCTTCAACCTGAGGGACCCCGCCTCTGCCTTCTCTCCCCCCCCACCTCCCCTCTCAGTGTTATGGTGTCCAACGCCTCCGGTGCCATCCAGTCCCCGCCTCCTCCCCTCCCGGAATCCCAAGCATGACCCGCCGCCCCACTTATATACCGTTGAAATGGCGTTGAACCTCCGGTCCACACCATCAGTCAATGTCCCCTCCTGACCCCTGGCAAACCGACATCGTTTCCCCATGTCAGCCGCAAAAGCCTCTCTGGCAAGGGGGTCCCCCAATCCGCTGATGTCAAACCCCTTCTGTGCAGCCACAGTTGGCCCAACCCTTGCTAGCCTCACCTTCAGCCCTGCCACCACCAAATGGCGATCACCCCCCACATCTGCACCTCCTCCCACCTTCACATCCCGCAATGCATGTCTCCATCTACCGTTAATCATGATGTGGTCCATCTCGTCTCCATCCCGACCACCCGGCGACTCCCATGCCAATCTGTGAATTTCCCTATGTGGGAAAAGTGTTCCTCCAATGACCAGGCCGCCAACACTAAAGAAACCCATTAACCTATCACCACTCTCGTTCGCTGCCCCGCTGCCGCATCTCCCCATCACTCCCTCATCACACGCATTGCGTGCACCAGCCTTCGCACCGAGGTCTCCCATCACTATAACAAGATCACACCCAGGTGTGCCCCCCATCTCCCCCTGCAGTCGCCGACAGAGCTCATCCCCGACCTCTCCATCGCCGTCACCCGCCGGTGCGCAGCATTGTACCACTATAGCACTGGCGAATCCACCTCTCAATCCCAATCCCATCAGTCTGTTGCCGATGGGCCTCCACTCCAGCAATGTCCTTTTCACTCATTTCTGTAGAATATAGGCCACACCCTCATTGTGCCGTCCATCCTCTCCTCCAGAGCAAAGCACCGTTTCCCCTGCCGCTGTCTTAACCTTTCCCGCCTCCGTCCATCTGCTCTCGCCCATCCCCAGAATGTGCAACCCATAGCCTCCCATCTCTGCCGTGACCTGTTCTCATGCCAGTGGCTTCCTCTCGGCCCTCACCACTGACAGTCATACGAGCCTCAGACTCCGGATGTCCGTCCCGCAAAAAAGTTTGTTTATTCGTTGTTGTTTCCGTAACTTCAATTTTGTTTTACATAGACAGAGGTGTCCGCCCTATGCTAAAACCCCCAACCTGGAGGACCAGGGTGTCTGCTTTAGTCTGACCCCTGCCAGCGCAAACCTGTCCAGCTTGGTAGAACCTTCCAGGAGTAAAACTCCCGCTGGCATAGCTCTGGGGATAGACAACTTACACTATATATAATCACTATAGAAAACTTGCACTATTTATAAACTCTATAGAAACTTACACTATATATAATCTATATAGACAACCTACACTACATTTAATCTCTATAGACAACTTGCACTATATATATAATCTCTATAGAAAACCTACACTATATATAATCTCTATAACTGATTCCGTACGCAAGATCTAATAATAGATGCAAAAGCCGAACGCTGTAGACGTAAGATCTTTTAAAAGACGCTGATTTATTTCATTGTTTCTTTCTGTTCTGATATTTTATACTGCCCGGAATTTATCATGAACGGAAGTAAACACAAAACTGGGCAAATTTCAACAAGCTTCAACGTCTTTTATTTGCGTTTGAACGGATTTTTTCACATTTATCTTCATCTTTAATCGTGTTTTGTCGTATCGCCATAATGGCCGAAATACACACAGGATATGTTACTAATATGTGAACAGTGAACAAACTGTGTGATCAACCATAACTTTCTTACTTTTTCTGTGTTTCTAAATGGATTACCTGCACAAAGAGAGCAGTAAAACTGTATTGTGATAACAATTTATGTTACAAGCCTTACGTAAGTCGAAAATTTTTGTTCAAAATTTCAAGTTATCTTTTTTCCGTGTACATGTTATCTGTTATAACATAAACAAAACATAAAATTAGCTAGAAAGGCATATGGATTTATATTGTTCATCCAATGTACTTTAATTTGATATATAATATGTTATACTTAACTCTTGATTAGACACACATTGTCAGTAAACGTAAATTATGTATGTGTAAATTTTTGGGGCTTAAAAATAATTCCGTCCAGAGCTGAAAATAATTACGTACGGAAAGAGCAGCTTACACTATATATAATCACTATAGAAAACCTAACTATATATAATCTCTATAGAAAGCTTACACTATACATAATCTTTATAGAAAACTTAACTATATATAATCGCTATAGAAAACTTCCACTATATATAATCTGTATAGAAAACGTACACTATTTATAAACTCTATAGCAAACTTACACTATATATAATCTCTGTAGAAAACCTACACTTTATATAATCTCTATAAACAACTTACACTATATATGATCCCTATAGAAAACTTACACTATTTACAAACTCTATAGCAAACTTACACTATATATAATCTCTATAGAAAACCTACACTGTATATAATCTCTATAAACGTGAAGACGTATTATGATAAAACTGCTCATGATCTGCCCAAGTTGTCTCACCAGCCAGTTTACTATCAAGACCCTGAACAACCAAACTGGCAACCTGGAAGGATTGATAAGAGGCTCTCTGAAAGATCTTATTTAGTTGAAGGGGAGAATGGAGGTCAGTATGTCAGAAACAGAATCCATCTAAGACCTAAAACAACACATTTCACACCTGATCCCGCGGACCTGGAAATTGATTTCTCCTCTCCAGTTCTACCCGAGTAACAGTTTGTTTTGCCAGACATAGAGAACACTAGTGAACTGAACAGTTCCAATCCTCCAGAAGTTAATCCTTCAACCCCAGCTATTTCTAGTCCTGGGAAAGCTGGCAAAGAACAGAAACATTCTCGCCTACCATCTAGCCCTAAGAGACCTCAAAGAGATCGCACGAAATCCTCTTGGATGAATGACTTTGTTCACTCATAAAGAAGGGGGGAATGTTGATGGGGTCGTCTGTATATATATATATATGTCTCCATGGTTACTTTGTTTCATGCTAGAGTTACTTGCCCTTATGCTAACTTCCCCTTCCTGTTTTCTGCTTCTAATATCATGGTTTATTAAACGTGTCGAGTTGTATCCAGTGTGTTCAGGCTTCGTGATTATGCTTTATTATGTGAGAATGTTTGACAGCCAGCCACGTCTCATTACATTTAGAACAAAAAATAGTAGGTAATTTCCTATCTTTCATACCTTTTTTGCTCCGTACCGAATATGAGTATTTTAAAGTTATCCTCCCTTTAAAATTTCTTGTTCTGGGCATTTCGCGGGGTATCGAAGTAGGTTTCCAATTGATAAATATCGCACTACACGACTATTATATATTTTTTCACTTTTATTCATTCTTCCATCGCTACATCACGCTTTTATCCTCGATCATATGTATTGTAAGAATAGCATCCGACCTATACCTCCCCCTTTGCTATATATTAACTTTTGTTCTTGTTAAAAACTGTTTGCTATTTTCTGACATAACTTTCAGCAAGTCAGTTAATTTGCAATACTTGTGTAGATCATGTTTGCTATAGAAAATTTGTAATTCCGGCACAAGTTTTTCTCTTTCAATCATGGGACATGCCTCAGTAGTTTCCCTTGCCCCTTCCATGGTCAACGATTAAATCGGCACTGCTCACTTCGCAGTTCCTTTGACTCGTTTTATCGCCTATAAAAATATGTATTGGCATTGTCAATTTGGGTACCCAGAGACTAGGCATTGACTCAACCACTGGGAACAAAATGTGGAACTGTCTAGTGCACAGTTCTGCTTACGGTTAAACTTTAAAGTTGAAAACGATTTCATGTTTTAATCGTTTATTATTGAAATGATTATTGGAAACAGGGGATATTATAGGGTGGACATACTGTTCAACACAAAAAGGAGGATAAATGCCTTTTTTGTCCTACAAAGGAGGACAGTATTTTTAAAAAGTAGGACGAAAAGTAGGACATCTTTATTCAATAACTACAAGACGCTGAAACATATATTTTTTTACATTCAAACAATAAGCTAATAAATTCACATTGATTTTGTGCCTACTTATATTTTTCTGATGATAAAATCTTCTTCTACAAAGTTGGGCTCCTTTTTAAATATGCATAGAAATCAGAGCATGAAAGCTCCTTGAAATTGTACTGCACAAGTAGAGCGCCTTTAATGGAATCTACACTCAAAATGTTCCTTTCTTTTGTCCATTGACCCTGCATAAGTGAAAAAAGTCTCTCAAAATTGGCGTTGTACCCAGGAATTGCAAAAATAAATTGTGCAAGTCTTACGAATTCTGAAATGCAGTTCAACATTTCTCGATTGTTCAAAAAATTTAGTCAATTTCTGATGAGCCAGTTGTAACCGAGCTGGTTACGGCATCAATTTGAAGATATGTGCCCGCGTCAGTTGAATGCACAGGTCACGGCATCAATTTGAAGATATGTGGCCGTGCAGGTTATACGGCCCTAGTAGTTATATTGATTTTATTTAGTCAGAGTTAATCTTTTATATGTTGTTGTGGTTCAAGTGCTAACTGGCCTTCCGCCAGAGAAGGTAATACTTGACCTTTACTCATTTTTCTTCTTCTTTCCAGGTAGATTCTTCCCTTTGAGTTTGGTGATAAGCAAAACAGTTTCAGCACAACAACTTATATCCAAAAGAAATTACTGTAAATTTCCACAAACAGCAAATGTAGAAAATTCAATCAGATGTTTTATTGAACGTTATTAGACAAGTACTGGTATTTTCACAATGATTGGTTGTTTATCCACAAGGGAAATATACATATATCCACAAGGAAAAATACATCCAACAGAAAAATAAACTGGTCTTGATAACCTCAAAGACGAAGTTCACCTAACATTATCTGTAAAATTCTCGAGTCTAAAATCATGGAATCATTGATCCTAAAATCACTGCCTATCGCCCACATCTCTTCTATTTATACTATTTCTTCTTTTTTCCCGCCTTTTCCCACACGTCTCGTTCTTTTTTCCACACGGTACAATTTCTGCACGCGTCTCTCTGTTTTCGACTTTTTGCACACGACTTTATGTTATTTCGACTTTTTTCACTTGTGTGATCTTTTCCAACTTAACAATTGGATAAAAAAAACCCAGATCACACAAACATTCATTTCCCACTTTCCGCGCATAAAACCCATTCATTATTTTTATCTGGGACTGACCTACGTTTGCCCTGTCAGAGCAGTAACTGCCAACTGAACTTTGAATGATACTGCATTTTGTGTAAAAACGTCTTATTTGCTTTTGAGGTCTGTCATTCTTATGTGTAGCATATTATAGCACGTATAAATGCTTAGCGTGGAAGTAGTAGGGATAATGCTAGCGTGGAAGGCTATGCGGTCACATACGTCCCTGGCGACACAAATGTATCCCAGAGGAAGACATTTGCGTACTATCAACTGACTGTTATAAATGACTAACCTATTGATAGAGACTCTCAGAGAAAAAAAACGTTTAATAAAAACACAATTGTTCGTAAAACGAGGGATCCCAGAATATTTATAATGCGTAAAACGGAGGATACATAAAATTTGTTAATACACTTCGCCATTGAACAGTATTGATGTACACTACTTCTTAACAATATCAATATGAACAACGCTGTGCATTAGTCATCACCATAATGATAACATACTTAGTGCTAATGTGGCCGTGTATGTTTATACGACACTAGTAGTTATATTGATTTTATTTATTCAGAGTTAATTCTTTATATAATGTGATGGTTCAAGTGCTAACTGGCCTTCCGCCAGAGATGGTAATACTTGACCTTTACTCAGTTTTTCAACCCAGGAATGTTCTTCCCTTTGAGTTTGGTGATAAGCAAAACAGTTTCAGCATAACAACGTATATCCAAAAGAAATTACTGTAAAGTTCCACAAACAGCAATGTAGAAAAATTCAATTAGAGTTTATTGATGTCATTAGACAAACACTGTAAATTTCACAATGATGATAGGTTTTCCAAGATGAAAAAGTATGTAATCCAGCTGAATAATATATGTAAATCCCAAATAGAATAATATACTGATTTGTCTACTCAAAAACGTGTCTTGGTATCCTCAAAGACGAAGTTCACCTAACGCTATCTGTAAAAATCCTCTAGTCTAAAGTTATGGTTTCATTAGAATCATAAATCCTGAAATCTCTCCCTATCGCCCACAACTCTTCTATTTATACTATTTCTTCTTTTTTTCCCGCCTTTTTCAGACGACCCGTCCTTTTTTCACACGGTACAATAATTAACATTTGCACTCCTCTCCTCAGCTTTTCTACCTTTTTGCACACGGCATTCTGTTATTTCGACTTTATTTTCACATGTGTGATCTTTTCCAACTTAACAATAGCATAATAAAAAAACCAGATCACACAAACATTCATTTTCTACTTTCGCGCTTATAAAACCCATTCATTATTATCTGGGACTGACCAACGTTTGCCCTGAACTTTGAATGAATACTGCGTTTTGTGTAAAAACGTCTTATTTGCTTTTAAGGTCTGTCATTCTTACATGTAGCATCTTCTAGCACATATAAATGCCTAGGTGGAAGTAGGAGGGACAAAGCTAGTGTGAAAGGCCAAGCGGTCACATACGACCCTGGCCACACAAATGTATCCCAGAGGGAGACATTTGCGTACTATCAACTAAGTACCTCATGCTAGTGACTGTTATAAACGACTAACCTATTGGTAGAGTCTCTTAGAGAGAAAAAAAAGGAAAAAATTAAAAAAAAAACCAATTTGTCCATAAAACGAGGGATCCCAGTATATTTATAATGCGTAAAACGGGGGATACATAAAATGTGTTAATACACTTCGCCATTGAACAGTATTGATGTACACTACATCTTAACAATATCAATATGAACAACGCTGTGCGTTAGTCATCACCATAATGATAACATACTTAATGATAACATTAAAAAAATAATCACATACAATTTTCATGGGTTGTGCAAACAACACAAATAAAAACAAAACAAAAAATACTTTGGCAATATTTAATAGACTTGACTAATATTCATTAAGTATTTAACAATCTTAAATGTAGTAGCTGCGACGAACATCAGCCTAACAGCATAGAACAAATGGTCAAACATCAGACCGTAGGACGCAAAAATAAAATGTAATACACGAGCTCGTATATATATATATGACATGGGAATATACATACATGGCAATGTTAATCTATAAATTTTTTTTTTTTTAATATGAACTGGAGCTGTACGCTCTCGTAACTGTCAATATAGAAAGTAGTAAATATAATACAATCATATGATACAGGCGACCCCAATCCTGCCACTGCGGTCAGTGATTTACCAGGATGTATATGGGTCTTAAACACCAAAAATCTGGACAAGTTTGGTGAACTGTCTATGTGTTCGTCGCACAATATAAATATAGCATTATTAATCTGGTTACATGGAGTTACAAAGTATTTATTAAAAAGTGTCTCTAATCTCCAACTTATGTAATGGTTGTTACTATGAGGGAGGACAACTATACCAATACGAATAATTATCGGGTGTTGGAGTATGAACTATCTCAGTTACCCTGAACCAAGTACCAAACTGTTTATAGGTTCGTCAATCAAATATAAAATCTGCATACAAATGCAAGTTCATAATAATGGACAACAATTTGTCAAGAAAATATACTGTAGCGTTCCGCTTACAACGTGACAAATGGTCAGGAAAATACAGGTACATCAATATGTGATGTTTATTTCTCAATTCAAGGTTTATCAACATGTGAACATATCCGTTACCATGTTAGCGATTTCTCATGGAATTGTCATGGTGTGCATGTAAAAATGTAGTATTTCGCCAATCCGCGAACTGTGTTGATTAGCATATAAGTTTTACCCAACTTGCAAAATACTTGCATATCACCAAGTCAAATTTAGGTGAAAATATATATATGTCTCAGTTATTTAGTGGAGTGGGGTGTATATTGGGATAAATGACGGAGTAGGGTTTATCACCGTGGGAGGGGAACGAATGTCAGTCATGGGAATGTACTCGAGGGTCTTAGGGGCGTTAGCTGTGTCAGTGGGGGTAACAATGTCCTCATTATCTTTTACCGATGTCCGCGGTGGACATTTCATCTTCTTGTACATATGGTAGTTATACACAAAACTGCATACAATTTAAAACACTAATTATGCTAGGCAAAATCAATAGTACTGACACTCTAGTGTGTCGGGTCATGACCTCTGGTGTGTCTCACTGGATTCAGGAATGCGAGAAGGGGTGTATTTATAGAATTTGATAGACACGTTAACATAGGTAAATCCCTGTTGAATAGTGGGGAATGCTCGGAACATGACGTCGATTTAGAAACGCTCCGTCTGTGATGGAGCATGTCGGAGAAGGTGACAGGAGATGGACAGGCGTTTAGATGTGTAGGGAAGAATAAATTTTGACGTCTGATTCGTCATATGTCTGTGAGAAAGGGTCGTTGGCTTGAATAATGTGAGTAGCCATATAAGATCATTGCAGTTATAAACAGCATCATTAAGAAAAAATCGCCAAAATACATTCTCGATGCGATTGAACATTATAAAACGGCCTTTCCATAACACAAAAGGAAAGCGGTGAGTTAACACATTTAAAAAAAAAAGAAACTCTCATGTGTCACAAAGGAAAAATATGTGTGTGCGTATAGTATGTTAGCTTTTGTCACTAAATTCATCAAGAAGGGAAAAAAATAAAAACTGTTGTAAAGCATAAGTCCTGTTATAAAGATTTTCAAAGGCAAAAGTGGTGTAATTTGTACAGTGGGTACTCTTCTAATCATAAAGATTTCGTACTTAACACTTGCAAAAAAAAAATTGTTTGTATAACTAGAGAACTGAGATAATTTAAAGTTCTGTTTAACCTGGATAACATAGTGTTGTGATCTGCGAATGTTTGCGAAAGTTCTTCAATTTCTTGACGTAGCGGTGTAAAAGATGTAGTACTAATGACAGTCCATGTCGACTAAGAATCTTAAATAATTATATAACATTAAAACACAGTGGCGTCACGCCATAATAACTTGTTAGTATATGTGGGTGTTGCAGATGTCATAACTATCACTATCATCAGTATTATCAGCAGGGTCTTGACTGAGGCTGACATCTTTCTGAAAAAATAAAATTTCCTACCAAAAAAAAAAAAATGGACACTAGTGACTTTAGTATGGTGGGGAACGAGGGGTAGTACTTTGAAGAGTTAGTACTCGTTGGGTACTATAGCTGGGTGAGTACCTTTTTGTTATTAGAGAAGATTGATTCTCCAATAAACCAATAATCGTTGAACTGGACGTTTACGAATTTGACATGAGGAAGATGGCGATTTCCATCAAGACAAATTTTTTCCTCGCCAATCGTTGATCACAAGAGGACGGCGTATTTCGCACTGTCGAGTGGGTGGTGGCTGCAGCCGTCGAGGGCAAGGGCGAAGCAGTGCCGAAATGGTGCACTTCATGCTGCGTGTTGTGGGGCTGTCTGCGTTTTCCTCGCAATCTCATACGTATGTGCTCCTGAGGCAACCGGACAAATCCCGTTAACGGTGGGGTGTAATCTGCTGCACCAGAATGTGGACGCCCCGTTGCCGTGTGAAATTCAGTGTTGTCTGGACTGATCACACTTTCGTGGTCACTCTCGGGATCTGCTGTATCTAGGTCAGATTCGTGTCGGAATGGAGGTGATGGAAGAATAATATCTTCCGCAAGTGTGCATGTAGCGCTGTCTGCGTTTTCATCATTAGGTGGTGCTGTGTGTCGAGTATCATTATCTTGTTCAGATGGGTACCGTTCTGCTTGTGAAACAGCGTTGTCTGTGTGTTCGTCGCAATTTCTATTGTTGCTCTCTGATTCTCTGCGGCAATATGTACTTATGTTCTCAGATTCTCTGTGTGAGGTTTCTGACGTATCTGTGGAATGATAGTGGTTCAATGTGGCTTTATGTATGGGTCTGCCATTAGATAAAACTGGTGGTGCTATCGGGCGATGAGTAGCTTTCTTAATTTGTGCTGCATGAGCTTTGGTGACTATGTTCTTCTCGTCATCTTGTTCAAACGCATTTATCATCAACTTGTGAATTTCTTTTCGTCTTGCAGACAAACAAACAGCAAACCTGTCCTCCAGTAATTTCAGCACCTTTCGTGTTGTGAGTGTGTTGAAGTCACCTTCTTTCAGGATTGCTTTTATCTCTTTCTTCAACTCTTGTACGGTTGGTTCAGTAACTGGAATTTCTTGCGAATTTGTCTGCCTGGCCAACTGTCTTAATGCTGTTCGAGTGTGTACGTCAGATGTGTTGAAATCTACTGTTTCTGGTGTACTGGTATCTGTTGTGGCGGTGTTAAAATCGACGTCTGTTTGTGCTGTAACACTGATCATCGTTGTTTTCTTCACTTGTAGTTCTGGGTCATTGACCTGACTTGACCTGTCAACGTTTGTTTGTGTCGCAACACAAATCATTTTTGTTTTCTTCACTTGTAGTTCGTTTATTTCTTTAGGTTGACTATTAATCATGGGGGCCCATCGCGTGTCATTTGACTTTACAAAGCCGACCTGGTGATGTATGTTAGGTGTTTTTCTCCATTGTTGTATTGGTCTGATATGTTCCCTCATTCCACCTTCTGTCGTTATCATAAATGTTTGTTGGTCAATCGTTGTAACATTATTTACTTCCCATATCTTTCGTTGTTTTATTCCATTGATAAAATTTCTGACTGCAATGCGACAATCTCTTTTATTGAGACTGTTCCAGTGGCTGTCGACAGTGGCTATGCTACCCGTGTTGTTGCTGTTGTCTCGATACTTGATCTGGGATCTTCTATTGTAGTTATGTGATGTGCTCTCTGATTCACTCCGGCAATATGTATTGTGGCTCTCTGGTTCTCTCCGGCAATATGTATTGTTGCTCGTATATCTGTGTCTGTTCATTAGCCATCTCCGAAATGTGTTAGAATCGTCCGTGAAGGGAGTTATAACCGAGCGAATTTGGTTATATTTATTATAGTGATCTACATTGGATAGCGTGTCTGTTATCCGTTGCAACGCGGTCATTGTGGGTTCGGCCTCTACAGGTAAGGGTATGTTAGCAGGATGGACGTTTGCCTGTTGCATTTCCTGTTGCTGTTGTAGCTGCTGTGCATATAACGTATGTTGTTGTTGCTGTTGTTGCTGTAGTGTATACAACTCCTGTTGTTGCTGCAGTTGTTCTTGACTTTGATCCATTAGTGATTATGCCTGTCTGCTTTCACCAAGAAAAAAGGGCAGGTCACGGCGCCAATTTGAACATGTAACCGAGCTGGTTACGGCATCAATTTGAAGATATGTTGCCGTGTAGGTTATACGGCACTAGTAGTTATATTGATTTTATTTATTCAGAGTTAATCCTTCATATGTTGTGGTGGTTCAAGTGCTAACTGGCCTTCCGCCAGAGATGGTAATACTTGACCTTTACTCAGTTTTTCAACCCAGGAATGTTCTTCCCTTTGAGTTTGGTGATAAGCAAAACAGTTTCAGCATAACAACGTATATCCAAAAGAAATTACTGTAAAGTTCCACAAACAGCAATGTAGAAAAATTCAATTAGAGTTTATTGATGTCATTAGACAAACACTGTAAATTTCACAATGATGATTGGTTATCCAAGATGAAAAAATATGTAATCCAGCTGAATAATATATGTAAATCCCAAATAGAATAATATACTGATTTGTCTACTCAAAAACTTTTCTTGGTATCCTCAAAGACGAAGTTCACCTAACGCAATCTGTAAAAATCCTCTAGTCTAAAGTTATGGTTTCATTAGAATCATAAATCCTGAAATCTCTCCCTATCGCCCACAACTCTTCTATTTATACTATTTCTTCTTTTTTCCCGCCTTTTTTCAGACGACCCGTCCTTTTTTTCACACGGTACAATAATTAACATTGGCACTCCTCTCCTCAGCTTTTCTACCTTTTTGCACACGGCATTCTGTTATTTCGACTTTATTTTCACATGTGTGATCTTTTCCAACTTAACAATAGGATTTAAAAAAACCAGATCACACAAACAATCATTTCCCACTTTCGCGCTTTTAAAACCCATTCATTATTATCTGGGACTGACCTACGTTTGCCCTGAACTTTGAATGAATACTGCGTTTTGTGTAAAAACGTCTTATTTGCTTTTAAGGTCTGTCATTCTTACATGTAGCATCTTCTAGCACATATAAATGCCTAGCGTGGAAGTAGGAGGGACAAAGCTAGCGTGAAAGGCCAAGCGGTCACACTAACATTAAAAAAAAATTGCATACGATTTTCATCGGTTGTGCAA